>ML792167.1:98018-127566 GCA_009831015.1 Picea engelmannii | reverse complement strand
ACATTGTTCATTAAGCACATGAAAGTGGCAGGGGCATTGGTTAACCCAAATGGCACTACCACAAACTCATAGTGACCATACCGTGTCCGGAAATCGGTTTTATGGATGTCTTCACCCTTGATTCGGACTTGATGGTATCCCGATCTCAAGTCGATCTTTGAGAAAATAGATGCACCTCCCAACTGATCGAATAGATCATCGATCCCGGGCAAGGGGTACTTGTTCTTTATGGTTACTTTATTAAGTTGTCTATAATCTATACACAATCTAAGGGTGCCATCCTTCTTTTTCACAAACAGGATTGGTGCTCCCCATGGGGACACGCTGGGTCGAATATAACCCTTATCCATCATTTCTTTCAATTGTAATTTGAGTTCCACTAACTCAGGTGTGCTCATCTGGTAGGGTGTCCTAGACACCGACACCGCTCCTGCTGCGAGCTCTATCGAGAAGTCAATGTCTCTTCTTGGAGGTAGACACGGTACCTCTTCCAGAAACACATCTCTGTATTCTCTCAGGATAGGGTGATCATCAGGGCTTGGTTTAGCACCTTCGATGGTTTTTAACACTTGTATTGCATATAGGGGACATCCCTTTCGACAATACTTTCTCATTTGCAGGGCTGATATTTGCCTCATCGAGACCAGTTTTTAGATCCCTTCAAGGGTTATCCTTTTTCCTTCTTTGCTCACACATTCTAAGGTTTTATGGTAACAGTCTAGTCTGGATTTATGGGTGTCCAGCCAGTCCATACCAATCAATAGATCGTATGATCCTAGGGGTAATACATTAAGGGTTTCTTGGGTGGGGAATTTACCCAACATTAATTGGCAGGCTAGTATGACCTCTACTACCTTTCTTTTGGTGCCAATGGCTAACTGTACCAACCATGGCTTAGTTTGCTTTCGTGGCTATAGCTTACACTTATCAACATCTTTAGGGGATATATAACTCAAATTTGAACCAGGGTCAATCAAAACAGACACCAGATGGTTGAAAATCATACCTTCTATTTCCACCACTGAAGCTTGGTGGTTAGCTTGGTTATTATCCAATGCTGCATAAATCTGCGACACACTCCTTGCCACATCATTGACTGTGGGAGCTTCTTGAATGTTATAAACTTTTTGACTATTTTGTTGTCGGTGTGGACAGTCTCTCAGGAGATGCTCTTCTCCGCAACCCCAACATTTCAGAGGTTCTTTCTTTGGGTTATTAGTCTTCATTGGTATAGGTCCGAAAGTTTTACTTCCATCCACTGAGGGAAAGTTCTGCTGGAGTACACTCCGAGCTGGAAAGTTCATTCTGGGGTTCTTCTTGTAGTTCTTAAATCCTGAGGATTTGATCCCCTTTTTCTGAAATCTCGAACCAATCTTCTGTTTCCAGTCTTCACGAGACTCTACCCGATGTCCATATTGTTCATGACAATATGTTGCTTTTCGAATAGTGTCTTCTAAGGTCTTTGGCTCGTCGAATTCGATTCGGTTCTGGTATTCCTTGGGTAGCCCACTGATGAAGCGTTGCGCCTTCACCTTCTCTACTTTGATGTAGGGTACATATCTCAATAAGTTGAGGAATTTGTTGACATATTCCTCTATAGTGAGTTGTCCCAGTTTGAGTTCATAAAACTCTTTAGCCTTCTCGTCAAAATACCTTTCCAACAAATACTTCTTCCGGAAGTACTTTTCAAACTGTTTCCAAGACAGGTCCTCCTCGCGGATGCCTTTCATATTCTTAAGATCCTCCCACCAGATGGAAGCCTTTCCGTTCAGATTGAAAGTGGCCACTCGGGCCTTCAAATTCTCTAAAAAATCATGGAGTCTGAAATATTTCTTCAGTCCAAGTAACCAGGCCTCGGCTTCCTCTCCCTTCTTTATCTCACCGTCGAAGGAGGGAGGTTTGGCCTTTCTGAATTCTTCAAATTTATGACCCTTGGAAGTCTTTTGTTTCTTCTGTTTTCTTCGAGAATAGGAACTGGTCCTACTGCTGGAAGAGCCTTCTGAATCGCCGACTTCCTTCTCAGTGGAATCATCCGGCACTGGTCCTTTACCTCTGGGGTGGACCTTTCTTGAGGTGCTCCTCTCAGTATGGCCACTGATACGACCATGTCTCTGCATCTCGGGTTCATGCTGCATTTGTCGCTGTAGGTCGGATAATCTCTGCAGTAAAACTGCATTAATTTCGGTTTTCTTTTCTTGTTCTTTCATCATCCTTTCATTGTTGGCCTTGCAGCTTTGCAATTCAACCATGAGACTCCTCACAGTCTCGGCTATATTTGGAGGGGTTCACATTGCTCTTATTTCGTCAGACTCTTCGTCTCTATTGCGGGAGCCTTCTCCCATCTCTTGGGGAGTCACCATTCTCTGCGTCTGTAAATTCCCGCGGCTGATCGTCTGCTTGGGTGAAAAGACAAACGCTGGTTATTAGTCAAGAGTTAAATACATTTTATAATCTACGCATAAATTTATAACTCTTTCACATGCATACACAGTCGGTTTCTCGTTTCCAAGTTTTAATCTTGGACAAGAGAGTTGAGTTAGGGGGTTACTCCTCATAGGAGTGCTTCGAACGAAGCTTATGCGCAGCTCGTACATGAGCCCAATTAGGCTGAGTGTTGTAACCATGCTCTGATACCACTTTTTCACATACCTACTACCTCGATCAAATTTTTAGTTGATTTCCGCAGAATCAAAACCCCCGAATTACCTATGGAGGCTTAGCGCAAGCTAGCTCTTTCTCTCTCCGTTCCCATGTGATCGCGGGTCATGATCACAGTTCAAATAAACACAGTGTATTTTGTATTTCGCGCCTCGACACTACAGTGATGTTGAATCGTTCGACTCTGCAACCACTGAACCCCGACAGGGCTAGCGACTAGACAATAGGGACGAATCCCTACAGGGTTAGAAAATGGCCAATAGGAACAAATCCCAACAGAGGTAGAGAACAACCAATGAGAACAGGCCCCGTCGCACGGTTAAGTGGAGTACAGGTGGTAGAGGGGAATTGCGACACGGTAGTCAATAGGACAGGAGGGGGCCCCATTTCACACGCCACACTATTCCAGAGCCCCCCCCCCATTAAAGGCAGAATGGCAAGGGGGGTCTGGAATTCACCTGAGCACCGTTGATCACGGTGAATTAATCTCAACCGTTCAAGAGTTGCACGTCTGATTCCAGACGCCCCCCCCACCGCTAAAGGCATAACAACGAGGGGGTTCCGGAATGAAACCTCAGCCATATATCTGGGCAGGGGGACTCTGACCATCCATATCTACTCGCTGCTTACCTTAATGCGCACTCACGCCTCAGCTAAAAGCCGACATCTCTTACTCACATCTAACAGTTGTTATAGACCTTGAGATCCTCCGAAAGAATCTTGTCCATTCATTGGGGTTTATCATCACGAGAGTCCAAACTCTCGATCACGGGACTCCCAAATTCGCGATTCGCGATTCCCCGAAATGGTAATCTTACGACATGTGGCCTCCATCATTCGGACGACTCAGATCTATCCTGGGGTTTTCACCATGGAAAATCCCGAACTCTCATCATCAGGAATCCCGAGTCCGCAATTCCCGATTTCCCGAAATGGGTAATCTTACGACACGTGGCCTCCGTCATTCGGACGGCTCAGATCTATCCTGGGGTTTTCACCATGGAAAATCCTGAACTCTTGTCATCAGGAATCCTGATTCTGCGATTCTCGATTTCCCGAAATAGGTAATCTTATGACACGTGGCCTCCGTCATTCGGATGGCTCAGATATATCCCTGGGTTTTCACCATGGAAAATATCGAACTCTCATCATCAAGAATCCCGATCCCGTGATTCCCGATTTCCCGAAATGGGTAATCTTACGACACGTGGCCTCCGTCATTCAGACGGCTCAGATCTATCCCGGGGTTTTCACCATGGAAAATCCTGAACTCTTGTCATCAGGAATCCCGATTCCGTGATTCTTCATTTCCCAAAATGGGAAATCTTATGACACGTGGCCTCCGTCATTCGGACGACTTAGATCTATTCTGGGGCTTTCTCCCCTATACACTGGGGTCGTAACCCTCGATTAACTCCTAACAGATCCAACGACTGTCGGGTTTTCCAGCCGAGATCTGACGGATCAGATTGGTTCCTACCCGTGCATTCTTCCACAACTCCATGGACGTGGAAAAATCAACGGTCTAGATACTCCCATGGACCTTGGAGATCTACGGTCTAGAGTTCTTCGCTGTCCACAAAGACACAAAAACAAAGGGGTAAGGAATTTAACACCCTACTTACTCCTACCAATCTAACGATCATGCGTGACCACAGGTTTCCTGATGGAATCTCGTCCGTCGATTCAATACTTCATCCTTATACTGCCATCTTGGATGTTCAAGAGGATCGTTCCTCCTCATGCAGGGTTACTAAGGCCTTACGCCTTCACATTCTCTTTCCCGGTTCTTGATGGGCTTTTCAAGGAGGGTATCTCTATGGGGAGGTTCACCCAGGGTACTATCTGAGGCAGATAAGGGTATTGTCCTCCCAAGAACCATACGTGAAGTCTGAATTAGATTAGTACACATATAAATAATGATTCATGAGGACATAAGCCACATGTAGTCTTTCCATACAAATATACAACTACTAGTACTGATCAAAATACCATACAAACATTCTTATAATGAAATCATTCACAGTTTCACAACTTATGAGCATAATTATCAGAATACATATATTTCAAGATGCCAAAGGAAAAACACTTATCAGAAATAACACCAGGGATCAAGCAACTGCTGAGAGGGGTGCTCATTTCCACCCAACCGTAGGCTCAACGACTCCCGACAGATTTACCACTAGCCACCCCCGAGCTGAGACCACGATGATGTGAGACTGCGTCTCTGTTTGCCAGTGACCAGGAGCGAAGGTTACTCTCCTTCCTCTCTTCTATCACTCACTTTGCATATTTCTAGAGTTCTCTTCTTCCCCTCGCGTCTACCCCCAATCGCTTCCACCCCATGCCTTATCCTCTTGCGAGGTTGCGTGTGGCACGATTTCCCTCACGCTGGTCAGTCATGATGGATCTACGGATGGGCGGTTCACCTCCCCATACCTCATTAATTCCTGAGGAGCCATCAACCTTCCAGCCTGCGAGACATTTAATTCGGGGCCAGCGAGCCACTTTTGGTTCTCTGGGCCAGTGAAGTCCAAATACGGTATTAATTCTCGGTGGAAGTTAACGCCACCTTTCCAGGTGCCTTCCACCGCCATCATGGTCTCTTTTTCTGCACATCCCCTCTCAGCAATCCTTCAATATAAATTCATAATGTTATTCACATTTATTGACCTTTTCCATAAGGTCCATTCACATCACATATTCACATTCATGAGTTTTCCACAGTTCTGGCCAGTCCAGTTATGTTTTTACAAACTGGGGGAAACAGGGTGTTACAATTGGGCTTCCACAAGTTGGTGAGCTTGGGTGGATGTGCTCCTTTTCGAGCAGATCTTGGATCTACCGCTTGATTTCCTCATTTTATGAGGGTGAGCGGTGATAGAATGGCCCATTGGGTATCAATATGCCAAGGGTCATATTGATTGAGTGTTTGACCTGGCAGTGCAGAGGTACCCTAGTGGGTGAGGAGAATATGTCTTTGTATTCCTTCACGACCTTATCCACTTTCTTATGCTACGTGGAGAGACCTATCGGGGAGGCCATGGATGTGGTTGCAACCTTCCACTCACTTTGAGTGTGAATCGTGAAGAATACAAACTTCCTAGTTCGAGAGATGACCTTCCTGCATTGCTTAGCAGAGATCAAGGAAATGGCAGTAGATGGGACTACCTTTGGTATCCTATATAATTTCATGTCTAAAGTAATAATAACAATACAAATACTAGACTCATATACAACATGAAATTTCCATAAATAAGGTTGGCCCAAAAGAACATAAAAAAATTCAAGGGGGGAGACATCACACAACACCTCATATTTGAAGGGATTGATGCCATAGGTCAGTCGACACTGTTGGCTGACGTAGAGAGTGCTCCCATGGCGAAGCCATCTAATGGTGTACGATTGTGGGTGTGGTGATGTCGATAGGTCAAACCACTTGAAAACCTCTTTTGATATGAAGTTCTTCTGGATATCGCTGTAAATGATTAAGTGCATTGAAGTACCCTTCAACCACATCTATGAATTAAAGAGGTGCTCACCTTCCTCTGGTTCATCATGTTCGTCGGGATGGAACTTGGTGGTGGTAGAAATGGTGGCACTTGGTTCTGCGTCAATGTTATGTATCCATTTTTTTGGTTCTAAATTAGAGTCATATACTACATCTGATTCAGAGGCTTTCACCTCATCCACCAATGATTTCTTTGAGCGACATTCAATGGTGTTGTGCCAGGGGTTCTTATGGAACTCATACCACTCCCCAATTCCTTTCTTTATCTTTCCATTTTCCTTCTTTGTTTACGGTTTGGATTGGTTGTCCTAAGGTTGTCCATCCTTTCTTTTCCCTTTGTTCTATGGGTTGGGGCCACCTTTTCCTTGCTTCTGCTGTGAGGGGTTTGCAGACCCGAACTGCCATGTCTTCTATTTAAGCTTCTGCTCGATTTTGACAGCATATCGATAGGTCGCGCCCAAGGATGAAATTTATAGAAAATACATTTCTATATATATGTATCTATGCATACCATCATGGTACATGAGAACTAGATGTTTCTCATAGTCTTTGATACCCATTTTGGTGTGCAAGGCATGGAAGACATTGGTGAAATATGGCACCGTTTGGTCCCTTTCCTGTCACAATGTGGTCCATCTTGTATATAAGTCATCATAACTTCTAGCAGGGTAGTATTGTTGCTTAATAGAATCCTTGAAGGAACCCCAAGTGGGTGACACTACAAATAATGTACCCTCTATTTCCCTTTTCTCACAGAAAGTCTCCCACCAATCTATGGCATGGGGGACAACCTTGAGGAGCACAAATGTAATCTTTTCTCTATCAAGAAAGTTGTCAACAGAAAAGTACCCTTCTAGAAGGTTTAACCATTTATCTACAACATCCACATCTATTTGAACTTTAAATATAGGAGTATCAAAGTTGATATGTACCTTGAAGGAGGTGGTGTCTCCGCTTGAGGTAGATGAGTTTCTTGTTGGCAGTCGTCGAAGGATTTGCACAATTTATCTATCATCTCGTTCCTTTTTCATGAGAGGGATTCCTAAAGAAACAGTTTAAATGGATCTCCTACCCCATTATCTCTCTTTTCTTCCCCCATGGGAGGTGGTTGGGTTTAGCGAGGCTGATCTTGCAAGGGATCAACTAGTTCGAGTCCCAACTGCTTATACCCTGACCTCATTGGGGACATGCACAGAGAAACAAATGAAGAGCATGCCGCTCTAATACCACTGATACGGATTTATGAGAGGAACAAAATGAAAAAAACATATCTATAATATTAACCCAGAGATACATTCAATAATAATAGAGATATAGTAAAACTTGACTTCTGTTAAATGAGAAACATGTTGAAACTATAAAAATGTAGATAGAAACAAGCTTGCTATAATGGTGGCAACTTATCTTTGAGAAGAGATATGATGGATACGCTCATTCACAATAACATGGGTACAATGAGACTCCAAAGGCCCTTTTAAATCAAACATGAATGCCAAAACTATAGACATAAAAAAACCTAACTCTAGGAGATGAAGCGCCAAAAGTCATGTGGGCCCCGTTGGGGTAAGTTGGTACAAAAAATTCCCGGGGTTGTAACTTTTGCATACGATCTCCATTTTAGGCGCACGACAACATGTTGGAAAGGTATATCTGAGGAATAAACATTTTTACCTCACACTGTGGCTTCGCCTACACTATGACTCTGCAATCGCAAAACATGTTGTTTAGGGTCTCAAACTGACCCTAAAAGTTTAGGACCCAAAAAGCTAGAAAAAAAATGCCAAGATAAAAAAATTGTAACTGTGAAGATGAAAGCTATATTTAAGCCAACTGGAAGAGGTGGGTGGCCACCAATATCCACCTGGATCATTCGTACACTCTACATGGGTGATCAACAGGTATTCACACAACTCTATTCACCTATGTTTTGGCTAATCTCATAGGACTATGTGATGATTGGAAGAACAATCATGTTGTGAGTTGCATGACTATTATCCAATTAGTTGCACATTCAATGCAACTAATTAGGTAGTGGTCACTTTGTCACACACCCAACCCCTAAGGGTAGGGATATTAGGATTTTTCTCTTTTATCAACTATCTTAAATCCTATATTTTCCAACTCCATCGTATTCTTCTCATTGAGAGCTTCCCAATGATGGAAATTTCGCTCAAAACTGAGCTCTAGATCGAAATTTATGGCCTTTCAAATTTATTGTTTTTTTTACCTCTATACCACTGACACGTGGTGTACATGTGACACCTCGTCACACTTTCCATCTGACATGGAGACAATGTAGAACCTATGTGTCACCTATCAATCCTGCCATGAGGAGATTTTGATCCACTCAGGCCTGTCATTATTATCACTCAGACTCTCTTCTAGTACCCTCATCACTCAATTCCGATGGATACGGTATCAAACAAAATTCCCCTTTGGTTCCATTCATTCATAGCTAGAATGGATTGAGCAGTTTCACTACTCCGAAATCAAGGTATCGAGGAATATTCCCCTCTCCTCGATAGACAACATAGACACAATTCATGATCTCCTGATAGAAAATTGACATCTATTCTTGGTCTAAGGTTCTCCGACCTCATTTTACCACACTCGACTCATCCATCGATGGTGAGTGACACCTGTTTCTATAAATTCACTCCAGTTTTCACACTAGTGTGCTACGTCAGCCATTACATTAACACTACATTTCTTGACTTAGGCAAGACTCACAAAAGATCGATGGCTATCGTGCAATCTCTCCATACCCCAAACTACAGTCATTATTTTCCCTCTATAAGACTCTCATTCCCAGGCCATCAAAGGAGTACTATAAATCCTTTGAATTTGTACTTCGAAAAATAATCAACATTCAACCATCTCGACTCACACTCAACCCAGTCTCCTAATCATTTATTGACACTCGTCTTCACATTGACGCTCCCAATCAGCTCTCACCCTTCTAACTTAGTAAGTGGGACTCATAATGACTAATGACTAAGGATTCATCCCTCCTGCTTCCAGATCTACGGTTCAAACTGTCTCGACTTTAGGGTCTTTCCTTCGGGGTTATTCTCACAACACATGAAATTTCCTTCTGAAAGGATCACTCTGAAAGGTTGGTTTCAGAGTATTTCCCATGATGTTAGAGGGATCTCTCCAACTTGGTAACTTTGAAAACCCCACCAATCAACGGTCACGATCTCTTCAGATCAATGATTTTTGTTCTCCGCTGACCAACACAAGGTTTACAGAATCATAAATGTTCTCTCTAAGGACTTAGCCATTTTTCGAGTTATGAAATACTTCGATTCTTACTTTGGAAAACTTGAAACAATTATGTGACCATTATAAACTGTGAACTTAAGGTTAAAGCCTCACATGATTTGTAGGCTCTCCACACAGGGAACATATAGAGTATTCGAGCATGTAGCAGTTTGTATTGATTTTTTTTTATGATTTAACCACGCAATAGTAAACATCATAACATAGATCATCTTATAGCATTCAAAATCATAGGTTTAATTAAAAAAAAATTCTCTTAGATTTAGACATTCATATGTGTTATCATACAATTGTTCCATTAATGAGGATTCACATAAATAATTCATAGTCAGTTTTAGTACATATGAACACTTATCTGATATGGAAATAATCCAATCCAATTGACTAAGAGAGGAATCCTTTCCTCCCAACAATAGGCCTTTCTATAGAGTCACTTCCTACAACACGCTACCCCCATGCCAAGCCATGATACCACCAAGAAAATTGACTCAGAAGGGTTCTGAGTTTGCGATGATCTAAGAAGGTTATTATCGTTCTTCCTATGACTCAAAAGAAGTTGCCACCTCCCACTGAGATTTGGGTCTCTACAGGTTTATCAAGTGGTTTCTCAATTGGATTTCCTCGTCACAATGGAGTGCCTTCTCTGCTCAACAGTTTCTCAATGACCTCCCCTTACTAGTGTCGGTTTCTATCCAGTAAGCACTAAGATGCAACCCACTATTTCTCTAATTAGGAAATCTGAGTCATATCTATTCAGGGTGATCATCAACAACTCACACAAGATTCCTATTTTCTTCCATAAATCTATTCTTTTCTTTCTCAATCAACACATCCACACTTCTGTGCTCTGTTTCTCATCTCTGAGCCTTTTTCCTGCTCAGTATTCTATTGCAATATTTTTTCCCTGGGTGCAATCTTCGTTCATAGGGCCTCTCTTCCCATATTATTACTCTCCTTTGTGGGTCTTTGTTTTTCCATACTCTCTCATCCTTCACACTTTGTATTTTTCCTTCCCTGGTCTTCTTGTCCATCCCCTCGGGATTTCTGCAGACGTAACCTGCAATCCTCCCTTCATAATCTGAAGGGGTGGTTTCATGGTACATTCCCCTGTCATTTATTCAATTGGAAATTATCTATATGTATGGTCCAACTGCTACAATCATTACTAATCAACCACCTCTATGACTGTCTCCTTAATGATCACGCGGTCTCCTTCATCAGTCTGGTGTGCTGGTAGGTGAATTCATTATTTTTGTAAGCATATATTAGTTTTTTGTGCAAGCTTCCTATTTTCTTCACTGATGCATCTCAACTCCATTTCAGTCAACCATTCCATCAATCCTTCTGCCTCATCAATTTCCTCTAGTTTATCATGGCTAGTACTTATCAAGGTTTTTCCCTCTCAGTTAGTATTTTTGTGTTTATATTAAATCAAAACACAATTACATGCCTCATATTGTTAACATATAAATTTTGTGCAAAATTACGGTATTGGCAAAAAATAGGGTGTTACTGATCCAGGTGGATATTGGTGGCCACCCACCTATTCCACTTGGACCCACACCATTGTTTCTTTCGGCCTTTTAGTTTCCTTAATTGTAGCACAATTTACCATTTTTAGCAGTTTTTCGGGTCCTGAACTTCTGGAGCCGTTTTGAGGCCCTAAACGACGTGTTTTGGGCATGAATGCTCTGACGAATATGAGTTCATTTTAGACTCGATATTCGCTGTCAGTAGTGTAGTCCTCAGATAGATATTTATAACGATGTATCATGTATGTCAAACGGAGATAGTATGCCAAAGTTACGACCTCGGGAAATCGATGTACCAATTTACCCCAACGGGGCCCACATTCTGGCGTTTCATCTCCTAGGGTTAGGTTTTTGGATGTTTAGGGTTTTCCATTGTTTCTCAATAATATATAGGCCTTCAAGCCTCATTGTAACACAGAGTTCATAGGACAGTAGCCACCACATCTCTTCTCAGAGATAAGCTACCATTTCCCGAGCTATTTTATTTCCATTCTATCTATAAGCATATTTCAGTCATTTGTTGTTAATGAAATGAAGTTTAACTTCCTCTACATATCTACGTTTATGTGTATTTATGTATTTCATTGTGTTCTTGCATAAATATAGATCCGTTACATTCCCCTCCCCCTTAAAGAAACACCATCCTCGGTGTTTAAAACACCATGTATTTATAATTATACAATAAACAAAAAATGGGTATTCCAATATCATGGCATATTCTAGCTCCCATGTAGCTTCATCAGATCCAAAGTGCTTCCATTGCATCTTGACCCTCATGATGGATCGGTTCCAAAGAATTGTTTCTTTCCTGTCTAGGATGCATTGGGGATCTAGATGGAATTATCCCTATGGTTCCACCTGTATTACAGTCCAATTGATCTAGGTGGATATTGGTGGCCGCCCACCTATTCCAACTAGCTCCTCTCGACAATTTTTAGTTCAACACATTCTTATGTACTTATTTGTAATTGTGGGTTCTACACTTCTGGGGTTGAAGCCCTACACATATTCCAGGTGGATATTGGTGTCATCTCACCTAATCTAACTAGATTATTTTGTATGTTTTCATGTCAGTACATCTTTTTGTACTTCCAAGGCCATTTTGTGGCCCTAAACAATGTTTTTTTTGGCTTTCCACAGTCAAACTATAGACATAGTCAAAATTTGACGACGTAATGTGTATTTCTCAAAAATACCTTTCCAACGGGCTATCATGTGCCTAAAATAGAGGTCGTATGAAACATTTACAACCCCAGGAAGTTGAGGTACTAACTTACCCATAGGGGCCCACATAACTTTTGGTGTTTCATCTCCTAGGGTTAGTTTTTTGGATGTCTAGGTTTTTAGCATTCATGAGTAATGTTAAAAAGGCCTCTGGAGCCTCATTGTAATCATTCTTCTTAGACAGATGTGCATAGCAGCCACATCTCTTCTCGGAGATAACTACCGCCATTCTAGCAAGTGTTTTAGTTCTGTAGTTTTACAATTTCCGCCTATTTCATTTATTCAATAGAAGATATTGTTCACTGGATATCTATGTTGTTATTCATTTCTCTATGTTTATTGTATTCATTGTGTTAATCATTTCATTCCATTCCTAAATCCAGATCAGTGGTATCAAAGCGATATGCTCTTCATTTGTTTTTCTTCATGCATGCCCCTGACAAGATCTGGGTACAAGAAGTTGGGACTCAAACTAATAGAGCCGTTGCAAGATCAGTCATTCCAAGCCTGAAAACAACCCATGGGGGATGAAAAGAAAGATGATGGAGTAGGAGATCCTTTTAAAATGTTTCTCGAGGAAGCCCTTATGTGGCAAAGGAATGAAATGATGGACAAATTTGTGTAGATCCTTCGGTGACTGCCCACAGGAGAAGCATCTTCATTAAGCGGCCATGCAACCCCCTTCAAGGTACTGGTAAATTTTGATATTCCATTATTTGAAGGATTGATAGATGCATATGCTCTAGATGAATGGTTCAATATTCTCGAAGGGTATTTTTTGGTCCACAATTTTTCCTATAGGGAAAATATTACTTTTTCACTCCTCAAGGCCATCCCCCATGTTAAGGACTAGTGGGATACTTACTCTGAGCAAAGGGCCATAGAGGAATATGAAATATTTTTGGTTGCCCCACATGGGATTCCTTCCAGGATTCCATTAAAGAACAATACTACCCTGTTGGAAGCTATGAGGACCAATACATTAGATGGACCACCCTGCATTAGGAAAGGGATCGAATCGTACCATATTTCACCAACATTTTCCATACCCTACGCACCAAATTGGGTATCAAATACTTTAAGTGACATATGGTGCTCAATTAACGCAGATGTTTTCATAGATACATTCAAATAGAAATGTGGTTTCTAGACATCGCCTCATTGGGTACAGATTATAGATGTGTTGTTAAGATTGAGCAAAAATTTAATAAGAAGAGGTGAGAGTTTGGATCTGCAAACTCCTCATAGCTGAAGCATGGAAAAGGAGGCCCCAACCCACACAACAAGGGTCAGAGCAAAGATGGCCACTCTCAAGACAACCAGTCTAAGCCGCAACACAAGAAGGGAAATGAAAAGATAAAGGACATGGGAAAATGGTGTGAATACCATAAAATCCCTTGGCACGACAATGAAGAATGTTGCTCCAAGAATTCACTCATGGTTGAGCTAAAGGATTTTGAGTCAGAGGCCGATTCTGACTCCGAACCAAATCTAGAAGGAGGGAAGTAGATTATCGATTCTAAACCCAATGCCACTGTCGCTACCACCAAAGTACAACCAAGCGAACCAGAAGAACTAGAGGAAAGGGAACGCCTCTTTCACTCACATATGTGGGTAAAGGGGGCTCTGACCCATTTCATTGTCAATAGCAGCATTCAGAAGAAATAAATCTCAACAGAGGTTGTCAAGCGGCTGGACCTGCCGACAAAACCGCACTCGCAACCCTACAACATCGGCTGGCTTCGCCAAGGAAGAGATCTCTATGTCATCCAACAATGTTGTCTACCCTACGACATCAAGACTTTCAAAGACGAGGTATTGTGTGATATTTATCCACTTGATGTTTGTGATGTTCTTTTAGGAAAACCATATTTATGGAAGCGTCATGATGTGTGTGAGTCTAAACCCCACAATGTTATTATTACTTTAGGTAGACAACTGCACAAGATACCAGAGGTTGCGCTGCCTACCACTATTTCTTTAATATCTTCTAAGAAATGAAGTAAGGTCATTTCATAGATTGGGAAGTTCATATTCTTTGTGATCCATGCTCACAATAAGAAGAAGGTCACCACCACATCCATGGTCTCTACACAGAGCCTCTGTTTGTAGTAGAAGCAAGTGCATGGGATCGTGGAAGAGGACAAAGTAATATTGTCATCACCTACCAGGTTACTGACACAATGCCAAGTCAAGTATCCAATTGAACTTACCCTTTATGAACCTCTGCCTAATGGACCAGTCTATCATCACTCGTTGATGGAAAATGATGAAGTCAAGTGTCGGATCCAAGAGATTCTTCAAAAGGGGCACATCAAAACCAGTTCCTCCCCTTGCGGGAGCCCGATTGTACTGGTGTAGAAGAATAATGGGGCCTGGGGAGTAGTACATGGGAATATCAAATGGATATAGTGATAGATAAACCTCAAATACTTTATATTAAAAAAAATACTAGGTTACAAAATAAATTCGAGATTGTTCCCAAAATATCTCTCTTGGAATTTCTAAAAAATATATAGTTCGATACATATTCTCTGAAATTAAAATGCATTTGTCATAATGACTAGGATTTGGGCTCCCACGGACCATAAATAAAATATTTATAAAAATTTAGTCCGTAGAAATAAGAAAGTGGGTGGCGAAGGGAAACAAGACCTGGTAAGAAGAAAAAGGAAATTATCAGTCTTCGGTTAAACCTTTCTATTTAAAGAGGTGGAGTAACTGGATGAAGATCTTGATAAAGACATAAAGATGTGATCAGTATGAACTTACTATGGTGGTATCTCATGGTTTTTAACTTTCTTGTTGATTTCCTTTTATGTCTTTCCTCGACAGTTACAGGAACCATCTCAACTCTCCTTTTCCCTTCATCAGTAAGATTGTCGACATCCTTTTTAAATCACTCCTTGATGTAGCTCCTCATTGGCACCATGTTGATTGCATGACTTGAAGAGCTCGCCTTCCAAGTCCCTTAAATAAATAGAAATGTTCTGCAAATCTTCTTCAATATCTTGACTTTTAGTCGAATAATCAACTAGCCAGTTTTCCACGTCATCTTCACTATACTAAAGAATGCCATAGAAATTTTCAAATGATAACCCCTTAAATATCTCAACTTGTTCGTAAAATGCTTGCTTGTTTAAGAACAACGCGTTGAGTATCAATTTGGGGTCTTGCAACTCATTGGTTCTATCAACTAGATCTATCTTAGTTAGCTTCTTAAATGATTCTTCTCTTCTAGTTATGGCCTGGCTGCATGCTTGGAAAATAATATTCAGGTTTTTAACCTTTTCCCTAGAGCATGCATTTAGTTGTTTTACCCAGTTCAGAGAAGGAAGATCCTCCTCTATTCTTCTCAACTCTGTCATATTGGTAACTTTAACACCAAATGGTACAACTGCATTGAGGTAAACAACTTCTTCATTTTTCAAATCTGGCTGCATATATTCATGAAAAGCGTGTGCTCTCGTTCCAAAAGAGACCATGATTTTTGACATCTCCCAAGCCTTTGTTATTAATTCCATTCTCTTCTTGATATTCTTTTCCACATAGCCCCAGGATGATGTGAGAAGGCTTGCAGATCCTTTTAATTTTTTCGCAGGTGTGGTAGGCCCGATCATTGCTAAAGGACTAGAAAGTACTAGAAGAGACATTAAAGTTTCCTCCAATTCCTTGATTCGCTCCTTTAACCTGACATTCTCTTCTTCAAGCCCTCCAATAGAATTATCTAGAACGTCTCCAATTTCTCGGTGTATTTGGGAAATTTTGGAAGGCCGCATGTTCCATAGGTTAATATCTGAACGAGATTTCCCCTTTTTATTCTTTACATCTCTTTTCTCAATAATCAAAATTTTGGACTTGCTGTAAAAAACAACGCTCTGAAATACAAAAGACTCCTCTTCGTCGAAGGTGTCGATCTCAATTATTTCCATTTGAGGGTTCTGGTGAGAAGTTTTCTCTAGCTGGTCCAAATTGGGGAACAATTTCTTGATGCCAATTTCGAGTTCCATATCCTCGAGGGAGAGGTCGTGGTTATTGCTTCCTCCTCGAGGTCCCTCCTCTTCTTGCACAATGTTTTTTCTTTTCTTCCTCAAGGGAAGTTTATGAGAACTTTCAATTTTACCAAGAGGAGGGTTCTTATCTCCTCCTCCGCCTAAAGAACTATGGGTTACTTTATTACTTTGGTGGTTTGTTGGAGCACTTCTTCTATATGTTGTACTCTTTGGCGTGATAGTCGGGGATTGGGAACTTTTATCACCTAGACCTTTTCCTCTTTGCTTTTACGACTCATTGGTGTTGAGTATCATTTCCAGGTCGCTGATGTCACGAGCAGGAGTGCCTGAGGCATTGTATCCATCTTCATTTAGAATAGAATTAATGAAAGAATTACTGAAACCAACAACCAATAGATGTTCTACAAAAATACCATTAGGGTCAAACCCTTTTACTTTTTCAACATATTTTAAATTGAGGTTGTGGAAGTGACCCTTGAATTCATCAATATTGTTCATATTTATAAATATGAAATCCCAAACTTTCCAAGGAAAAGGTATGAATTTATTTTTTCTCTTTTCATGGAAAAAATGCAACCAATAGTTGTACTGCCATGCTATTTCACCAACAAACATTTTGTCAGATATGTGGCACAGAAGGAAGGAAGGATTTTCCTTGGATCCAAAAATCCTTATAACGTTATAATTTTTCATTTGTTCTATTGTCCCCTTCCTATCCATGAACTTACTTTCCTAGTCATATATTCGGGGAGAGTTCTTTCCAAACAATAAATCTTTAAAAACTGAGAAAAAATCATTAAAAAATTCATAAAAATTATGGGAGTCCTTGTACCTCCATAATGTTTGATACCAGAAGGTTACTGGGTCGAATTCACATTTTAACTTCTTGCACACAGATAATCTTGGGAACTGACAACAATGCACTATCGCAAGAACGAAATAAGATGACATAAATAATTTCTTCTCCTTCTTGTATTGCAACAATTGGGAAGATATTTCAATGGATATCAACTTACCCCAATCAGAGATGGCTTGTTCTTTGACCGTAAAAGATAGAATGTAAAGAATTATCCGAGAAATGTTGGTTGTGGTTTCTTGTCCTGTTATCCTAGGAGAAATCCATGCAATTTACTGGAAGGGATTTTTAAATGATCCAACCTACAATCTTGTGATGTCCTCAGGGACGACCGTTGGGTTCTCTAGGAATTCAGGTAAGAGGTCTAGTCCATTGTCATGCTTTTTTAAGAACTCCCTGCAATCTTCACCCTTGAATGTGAGCACTGTCTCGGGAAGTCTGAACATCTTACGGAGTACCTAAGGTGACAAAGAGACAGGGGAATGGTCCCACAAACGAATGATCCACTGGATTGGAATATATCTCTCAGTGCACCAGGTGACCAACTCCTTACAATCAAAGACTTCTGAGACACAACCTGCGCGCGCAATTCCAGACGTCCAGATTACTTCCTTCTGAGCACAAGGGAATGAATAATAGGAATATGCCCTAGAACACTGAAAAATATGATCCTCACGCTCAAAAATATTCAATGTATATCCATAGAACTATTGTCGAGTTGCTTCCATAAGTTGCCAAGAACGTTCCCTTCCTCCAAATTATGTTAAAAATGAACACTGGAGGGGATAATATAATCCTATGTAAATCCTATTTTAATGCGTTTTAATAGGAGATATCCTTGAGCCTTTCTCTTATTAATGAACATCCTTTCGAACCTGTATGGTAAGTTATTAGCATTAAAATCATAGTAAATGTGCATTGGGAAGGGTGTGAGCGTGGAGGGGACGGACGAGAACAATATGTGATTTGAGACTTTTTGTGAACCTGGGAACCCGCAAACCCATGAGTCCATAGTGGTATGAGGTGCAAAATTGGCTAAGTATGGAATGGCACGGTGATCATATGAACTCACATAGGTGGAATGAAACTTTGGAAGTTCAGGGAGTTTGGGGATCGAAATGTAGATCGTGGAAATTTTGGTGCAATGTGTCTATCACGAAACACAGGAGCATGAAAGCTTGATCCCACCAACCTGGGAACCTGCGATCGTAGAATTGGATAAGTATGGGACAACACAACGGCTGGTTGGAATCATGATGTGAAGTTATATATGGATATGAGAAAATGTAAGTTCACCAACTCATGAACCCGTGGTCTAAAAATGCGACTAAGTGTAGAACTAGAAAGGGATAGTAAGAGGGAAAAAAGAAAAGGGAAAAATGGGTAAGTGTAGAAGAGGGAAAATAAAGGGAGAAAATAATTAGGGAGAATAGAAAAGGGGAGGGAATTTTTGGAAGTGGGAAATGACCTCAATAGGAGGTTTGAAGCTTAGGGATGTTAGAACTTAACGACCTTCAAATTCTGTCGAAGGAAACCTATTGAATAGGTATCCTGATGGTTTGACAGACAATTGGCAATCTACTATCCATTTTCGTGGGATCTGCTTGATCATTAAACCCTGACCGAACTTCTTAGCCATTGATCTAAGAAATTTCGAGACCCTCCCTGACCGTCGGATGTGAGCCAAGATTATTCAATATTGACCCACTCTGGGTGTAAAAGATTTTGAAGTAGCCATAAATTCTGAACATTGAACTCATGAAGTAACAAGAGCCATTGATTTGTGAATTCTTCGGGATCTCTCTCAACGGTCAGATCCAGAAATAAACATTAATCATTTATTGGATAGGTGAGTCCTAGGGTCAATCGACGTTGACCCACTTTGGGAGAAAAAGGGTGTTAAACGACCAGAATCCCTGAACGTCGGACTCATAAATTAATGCAGGTCATAGATTTAAGGATCCTTCTTAAATATTATATCGAATGTTAGTGGAATGATAGAGTAAGGGGAAGGGACGACCGACAACAAGCGATCATTCTTCCTTATTACACTCCCAGTCGATTACCCCCCTAGGACTAAAAAATTAGAATAATGTAGATTGTGAGAGAGAGGAGTCATGAATCCCCTTTAGTCAATGGATTAAGGAGAGGGAAATATGGGAGAGATGTGGGTCGTCTGATCATTATTCGACATTCCAAAGAAACCCCACTTCGAGAGTCTTAAAATAAAAAACGTGGAGTTTTCCCAAAGGCCGAAGGACAAAGTGATGTCAACAGCTGATGTGTCCAATGTACATGGTGGAAGTTTGACTACGTAACCGAGCAGTCACATTTCATCTCATGGCTAGCCACATGTCCTCTTGACTCATCGTATATGGTATAGGGACAAAGATTTGGGTACCATGTGTCAAGGTGGCATCATCGTCACGTATCTTCCCGGTGGAAGATTGGTAGTAGGCACACCCGTGTAGAACGCCACGTATGGAAGAGGGACCCGCTCCAAAATTTTGGGACTTCATAACTCTTGGTGTTTGGAGTGCTAAAACGCAAGATCCAAAAGGGCCGAAGGCTGGAGCCACGTGGCGGGATTTCTGGGTTTTAATAATCTAGAGGATTTGCGAGTAGAGAAAGGTGGTTGAAGCGTTGAAGTGTCAAAGTGCTAAAGAACTGAAGTTTCCTTTGTTGCAATGTCCATTCCTGATTGGATGGGCCCGCGTGATCCATGACAAGGTGACGTGCCTAGATAAATCCACGTGACTACGAGGGATCCATTGTGAATTAATTGTGGGATCCTTTTCCCTTATTGGGTCTAAACCATGGGTTGAGAGTGTATGAATATCAGCTATTAGATCCAATAGTGGATCGAGTTCCACCATACATTTTGAAGAGGAAAGAGACTAAAAGACTTCGGGTCTTCGGGGAGGTTTTCAGACCTGTACAAGAATGATGGAGGGCTGAAGGCTTAGTATCCATGAAGATCGAGAAATATTTCCCTGAAATAAACAGCTACGTCATCATGAAGGGATGACGACCCAAGTCATGATAGTTCCATGTCGGAAGGCACGAGAGAATTGATGCCATGTGGATGTCACATGGTGAAGGGGGTGGCTATTGGCTAACGATACCCTGAAACTTCAAAACATCGTAACTCTTGAACCAGAACTCAGTTTTGGACATGTTTATAGTCGTTGGAAAGATATTGGAGAGCAGAAGGAAATGGTGCCCTTATCCGAGGGATTTCAAAAGTTGCAGAACCGAGGAAAAATTTATACCACATCTGTTAAAAGGGTATTTAAGTGGTTGGGTGTGTGATAGGAAGGAAACCATGTGGTGGGATCAACTTAAGCAAGCTAAGAACCTTGATGAGAAAATAATCTCATGCAGGCAGTTTAAGGGATATTTCCAAGATAAATATTTGTTCGAGAATTACTATGAAAGAAAGATGAAAGATTTCTTTAAACTCAAGTTGGGAACCATGACAATGGAGGAATATGAGAAGTGGTTCTTTGAATTATTGAAGTATGTTGACTTCATCAAGGATTGGAAAGTCAAAATTTAAAGGTTTATGGGTTACCCTCTTTCTACATTGATAAGATTCAATATGATAACCCCAAAACCTTGGAGGAAACCATAAGGAGAGTAAGGAATTTGTATGAGAAGAGAAAAGTAAGACAAGTTTCCCAAAAATATTGGAATGATAAGATGAAGGATAAGAAGGATCAAAGGAAGAAGGGTTTTAAGCCACCCCTTTTCATGAATAATTTCCAAGTGAATCAGCATGGTCAAGTCACATAAAATGAACACAATACTGCAGATCCATTTGGAAAAAGGACAAGGAAGTAACCGGTGCAATGTTAAGAATGTCAGGAAAATAATCTATATGGGGATTTCCCTCACAAAGGAGAAACAATGAGGACTGCCCAAAACATTCAAGAGGCTGAAATAGTGGAAGACTGTTACACATCGAAATTACTCACTTCGATAGTGTCGCAAGTGTCGTCATTATAAGTGTCGCAAGTGTCAAAGAAAGCATACTGCCATGATGCCTATGTTGTGCCTATAATGACATGAGGAGGACACTTAAAACACCTCAAACATTTGATTTAGAAGAAGAGAAATGAGTCAACAGGCTTATGAACCTCTTGCCATCTGAAAGCACCCAAAAAACTGAGTTTTTGGAGGAGAGCGCTCCCCTATACCTCTCTCAGGAGTGCTGGCGCCCCCCTATAAGCTATCAGGGAGAATTATAACACTCATTTTCTGTTTTGCAGGAGTGCTCCTACCCTCAGGAGTGTTGGGACTCCCCTATACATTACTAGGGAGCGTTATAACGCTCTGAGTGCCCTTTTGAGGGAGCGCTACCTATTCTGGGCAGTGGTTGATTTGTTGAGAAGAATGGGGGAAAGATATTTTCACTCTTAGAAGGAAGTTGGATTGGAATCCTCAATCAAGCCATGATATTAGGGAATATCCCTAACTGAAGGAGGAAAATCCTCAACTCACCCCAAAGATATCTCAAGTTGTTGAGCCTCTCCAAGGCTATATACGCAAGCTTTCTCATGGTGAAAGGGGAGCTGGATGAAGAATGATACCAAACTTATGATCTCATAAGTGATACATGGTGAAGTGGAGGCTAATCAACAAATCTATCATCATTATGATCTTGGAGATTTTGAGAAAGGGTTAGGCAAGGAGAACTTGACGAAACTGCTACATTCCATCTATGGCTGTAAGTAACGTTTTGTCCTCATTAATGTAATATGATTGGCCTGTTTCTTTCTAATTTGTGTTTGGCATTACATGAATTTTTCTCTAAGTAGATAGGTCTACTTTGAACTAATCTCAATATAATAGGAAGTGGTTGTACTTTGTTTGTCTACAGGGGTTATCGAGGAGCTCAAGATCGGAGTTCAACTTGGAGCATGCAGGGACAAATGCCGGTAAAACGTACGTCTTTTCTCCTTCCTATTCATGCATTAGTTTGTGTAGGCCTAAAAGGAAGTTAGTGACCATGATAAGAACTTTCTATCTTAGAGTTAAGAGTCTATCTCTTTGAAGAGATCTACCTGTCCACAGGGAGATTTTCCTTCAACAAAAATTGGCGACTTCACAAGGGATCGAATCGAAAATTTTCAGTTTTGATTTCTCCTCATAGACATTATCTTACCCCTGATTGTTTTCAGACCTTGTTCACCCCATTTTATTGATTTCATATGCTAATTGACTCTTTACCCCATCACATTCAACTTGACTGTCAAAATTTGACTGAAATTTTTGGTTTTTGGACAATTTTTATGATTTTTTTAAGCCTAGCGCCCCTGTGCCCATGTTAGAAGAGCGCCAACACTCCCTAAAGGTGTTGGACAGAGTGTTATAATTCTCAGGTGTCCCTTACACCAGAGCGCCAACCCCTTTTTGCACAAAACCTTTTCAAAAATTGCATTTTTTGGAGGACCAAACCCTGTTTTTTTTCACTTGCTGAGTTGCTTTGGGATTCAATGCTTCTTCTTTTGACCTTTGACATGCTTCCTCCTGAGAAGTAAACACCTTTTTGTTTAGATTTTATTCCCTTATTCCTTATTTTTAAGTTTTTGCTGTTGAGAGCTTGAAATCAATCCCCTGCTTTCTTCTCTCTTATCTGACTGAGCGGGAACTCTAGTGAAGGACATTAGAAGTCTATGACTCTTCTCATTTGGTTCTTTGAAGTCATCTGATCCAATTTCTTTCTCCTTCCTTTTGCGTTTTTGATTTTCTTTCTCTTGTTTGATTGCAAAAGGGTGTGTTGTTTGTGTGAAATCTTCGTTTTCTTGTCTGAATCTCCTTGATCTGAAAGGGTAGTTGGCAGGACAAGTTTTTCATTGAATTGATCATCATTCGCATGCAAACGACAAAAGTACATCTTAATGATTAGTTTGCATTTTTGAAATGTTGTAGCATCATATTGGATCTGATTGAGAACAAAATTGATTGAAGGCATTCCTTATCAAGTGTTTGATAGTGAAAATGACTCTTTCTCTTTCCCTTAAATAGGCATTCATTGAAAAGAAACGATTGCTTATCATCTTTTATGCATTTTTTTGGAATTGAGTCATCATTCCATAAGTTTCACTTTCATACACCCTCTGATTAAACAACAGCCACTAAAATCAATGCTTAACCAAAATTTATTAGACTTTTTACATCTTTGTTAGAAAACCTACATTAGTTTAAGGTGTAGGGATTTGGAATAGGCTGAAAGGATAACTTTCCAAAGCTATCAAAAAAACTTAGTATCTTGCGGTAGGGAGAGTCAAATCCAATTGTCGTATTGTCTTGCTGGGATCCCCCTCTCACACAGGGGTTATGCACGAGGTCGCATTCAGGTGAGTTATGGAGATTATCCCTCTGTGGTTCAACCATTTGTAGTGGTCAGATCGTATATTGGGGGTCACTGGAAGGTATACCCATGATTATGTGTGGGAGCCTTTCAAGTTGATTTCAGACTTGTTATCCTGCCCATACGTTTCGACTGGACTGTCGACTGTACCCACCAAGGGGTTGACTACGAGTTGGTGACCTTAGTAGCCACAATCTTTAGGGTCTCACACAAGGTGACAGTGAAGGGAAGTCTCACTGTACCTGGAACAGACGTTGGTCAAACTCACTCGGGCTCCTTGGAGGGTAAATCCACAATTACTGCGTGGAATCTTGCACCAAGGCGTAAGTCCATTAATAAGGTCTCCAACGTAACTGATCCATCCACTCTATCCCCTCCCCTTCCTATTTTGATCTCGTGACGTTGGATTTCATCACCAACTAGTGGTTTCATCGTAGGAAGGTTTGATTGATTGATTGCTTCTCAGATTCATAGCGTGTGTTGTTCGTTTTACTTAGTGGACCTTAGGTTGAGTCAATGTTAATGGCATCAAATCATGGGAGTACCAATGGAGGAACCCCTTCTCCTGGGGAACCTTATACCTTTCCTTCATTTGGAAACTTTGGTCCTCCATATGTTGCCACACTGAGTCTTCCAGGACTCACCATTGGATTACCAGTTTGGTTGTTCCCCACTCCGGTGATCCCGAATCCTCCCAATGTTTCAGCTGCACCTAATACTTTTGATGTCAATACACCACCCACACATCAACCTCACATCGACTTTTCACCTTCTTCGCCCATTAAGTCTCCTTCCATTTCTCCTTATTCGCCTAGTGAAATCTCTAAAGCAAGTTGCTAGGTTTATCAGAAGAAGAAGAAACGGAAAGATAAGACGAAGAAGAGATTGAAAAGGACCAAGGCCCCAACAACATCAGATGTTGGCTCTAAGAAACCAGTTACTGTTAATAGTACTGGGAGTGTTGATGAGGTCAACAAGATTAAAATGAAGAATCCGAAACCCCAATTCCCTGGCAGTCTTTGTAAGGGTGACCACTTTCTAAGGGATTGCCCCGGTCTTATCAAGGTCTTAGAAATGTGGTCTTCCATGTCGTCGGCTTCTGCTGGACATGCCGATGATACCCCGTCAACTAGTGACATTAAGGTTGGTAAGAAGAAGAAAACTGTCAAGTTCCCTTGCATGTTATGTAAAGGTAATCATTACTCTCACCTTTGTCCTCGTATGAACAAGGCTTATTCTCTTTTGGAAAAACTTCAACTTCCAAAAGGTTATCGTAAGTTTTCCTCTAACCCATCATTGGTTGATGGACTGGTCAATCCGGTTCCATCCTCGGTCAGTCCGGTTGATTAGGTGGTCAATCTAGTTTCCTCCTCGATTGAACCACAAACCCAAGTAGTTGATCCAGTTCCGTCATCGATCAACCCCGCTCTTCATCAAAAGAGTGACACCAAAGTGGTTGATCTGTTTTCATCCTCAGTCAATCCCACTCTCCCGTTAGAGAGTGACACCAAAGCAGTCGATCTGTTTCCACCCATCGACCCCATTCTTCCCTTGGAGAATGAAACTCAAGTGGTCGATTTGGTTCTGCCATCAGTCGATCCCACTCCTCCTTTAACAAGTGCCAAAGTGGTTGATCCAGTCCCTTCCTCGATCAATCCCACCCTTCATCTAAAGAGTGTCAAAGTGGTTGATCTAGTCCCTTCCTCGGTCAGTCCCACCCTTCATATGAATATTGAAAAAGTGGTTGATCCGATTCCATCATCGGTCAATCCCACTCTTCCTTTGGAGAGTGCCTGCACGGTTGATCCGATCCAATCATCGGTTGATCCTACTCTCCCTCTAGAGAGTAAACTCGATACTGCCCATGTTTTTCTTGTTGATACAAACTCTACCATGTCAAGGGACATCCCTCATTCTGCTGCGAAACCCCCTCCAAGTAATGAGGCCATCCTTTTTGATTGGGGTGTGCTAACTGGACCTCGTCTTCCCTCTCACATTCCTTTCCAAATTACAGTACAGGTTTGTGGTCGGGACATTCCTCAAACGATGATAGATGAAGGTGCGTCCGTTAGTATTTTGTCCTTTGTTGCTTGGCACTCTTTGGGTTGTCCTCTACTTGCGCCGGTTACCTCGAATCTGTTAGCTTTTAACATAAGAACTAGTCAACCTTTAGGGACCCTCCCTCAGTTTCCTGTAACTTTGGGAGGGAAAAATGTCTCTATTGATGTCATGGTAGTCCGAGACCCCTTGGATTTCTCTTTACTCCTTGGGTAGGATTATGTCTATGCCATGAAAGCTATTGTATCCACTCTTTTCCATGTGATATCTTTCCCTCACAATGGAAGAATTGTGACTATTGATCAACTTTCATTCATCGGCCCTAATTGGGTTACCTCCCTAATTGGTTCTTATATCCAGACAGTATCACCCTTGCCGCATGTCAATTATGTGGCATTGTCTCCCATGATTTCAACTTCTGATTCTTTGGATTTGGTAGTTGACATGGTGATCTCTTCAGTAGGGTTATTAGAGCCTGATCTCCTTACCCCTGTCACGACCCTCGACATGTTTTCCTTCCAGAGTGATTATCTTCCATCCGATGAATATCTCTTGGAATCCATGACTGAGTTTTGTCCCTTGACATGGTATCCTTCCAGAGCATTATCCTCTTAGAAGCCATGATCAAGAAACAACCATGAGCATAGTTTCTCTTCTCTGTGGCAAGCTCGTTAAAAAATGAAACAAAGGTCCTGAGCATAGTTCTTTTCCTGTGTCAAGCTCATTAAAAAATAAAATAGTCACCTCTCTTGAACCTTCTTTTCATCCACCCTTCTCCTTTTTCTCATCTACTAGAGAAATTGGTGACGACCTCAAATCTGGTGAATGAATCGAAGCTTGGAGGGCATGTCTCTAGCCTTTGATGATCTTTCTGGAGTTAAGCCACTAGCTTTCAAATTGGGGGCATACCGAGCTTAGTCTTTGTTCTTTCTCATTCTTGTAAATACATGAGAATGCATCTGGGTAGACTTTTATCTCTTTTTGGGACCTGTATGGATACACGAAAAAGGAACCCCCTGGAATCTCCTTTAAGCTCTTTTGAAACTCTCTAAACATAAAAATATTTCCGAGTGATCTTGCTTCCTTTTCCACTCGTTAAAAGGTTCAAAAGGGCGTCTTTCGAGTGGTAGTTTATCTCTTTTTCGGCCTCGTGAGACTAACTGTATGAAAAAGGAACTGAGAGAGTTCTCTTTTAAGTGTTTTTCCATACTCTATAATCATGAAAAACCTTCGAGTTTTCTGTCTTTGGACTCACTAAAACAAACATCGATAGGCCCATACAGGACCAAACCCTTACTTCTTCTAGTTCGTTAAACAAAGGAAGAGGAGCTTACCGAAGGTGAGTTACATCGAGCAGGTGTTATCCTCCTCGAGATCATTAAATTAAAAAGAGGTACTCATCTATCTGGATGGGGGAAAAATTTGAAAGAAGCAAGCCAAGCAGTTTTTGAGAACATTAAAAAATAACTCTTAGAGTCTTTGCATACATCTTACTCCACTGAACCTTTGCACTGAACCAATCCTCTAAGTTTTTCCTACTCCTTTGGGTCACCCGACGAAAGTCACAGTATCCATTGCATCATCGTGTTTTGGTCCATGTCATGTTTCTTCTGTTGTGCCTTAGTGTTCAAGGGAAGTATCCACCTCGAGAGTCAACCATCACAAATATCTTGTCTCAATACCTGTGTCAGTCCATGTTCATTTGATCTACCAATTAAATCTCTATGTCCGTTTCATGTCGTTGATGGGGGATACATCAAGGCCCTCCTTCAGCGAGCCTATTCCTGTCGACTTCAACACATTATCCAGGAATTAGACTTAGAAACCAGTTAGTACTTTTGGACCTACATGCCTCAATGGTAGGCCTCCTCACGTCCGACAATAGGTTTACATCATTGATCTCTAATTGGATGATTATGTGGATGTTCGACTTCAACTCCTCCATTCACATTCGTTGGAATGTACTAGAGTACCTTGGGAATCATTGACATTAATGGTGATCTCCCTCGCACTTGTTAACGGTTTACATCATTGACCGGTAATCAAGTGGTTTCTGCCATGTTCAACATCAGTACATCTATTCACGTGGTTAGATTCGTACTACATCGGGATCAGTAAGAAGACCCTGGGTTGAGTGATCACTTTGATATGTACTTTTCCCAGGTTGCAATGGAGTTTCTCTTGAACAATGACACATATACTGTTACATAGATCCACTTTGTATTGGTCGTGGCTATGTCTTGTCATCTCGTAGATCCACTGTGTATTCTTCGTGGCTACAATCAGTTCAGGTCATGGGAGTATAGATCCACAGTGTATTTTCAATGGCTATATATTTTTATCAATACAATTACGGATCCACAGTGTATTTTATGGTGGCCATATCTTGCAAGTCTTTATCACCCAAGCATAGGTATGCCTGCCTTGGGTTTGAAACATGTCATAATATTTGTTGGATGTTTGTGTGCAACTTCTGTCAGGTTCTCTGCATCTATACCCTTGCTTGAAAGTCTACAAAGAAATTCAATTATCAATTCTCATCTTCTAACTTCATACTTTGGGGGGCAATCTATTACACATCGAAATTACTCACTTCGATAGTGTCGCAAGTGTCGTCATTATAAGTGTCGCAAGTGTTTCATTTTGCTCACAAGTGTCACAAGTGTCAAAGAAAGCATACTGCCATGATGCCTATGTTGTGCCTATAACGACATGAGAAGGACACTTGAAACACCTCAAACATTTGATTTGGAAGAAGAGAAATGATTCAACAGGCTTATGAACCTCTTGCCATCTGAAAGCACCAAAAAAAATGAGTTTTTGGAGGAGAGAGCTCCCCTATACCTCTCTCAGGAGTGCTAGCGCCCACCTATAAGCTATCAGGGAGCATGATAACACTCATTTTCCCTTTTGTAGGAGTGCTCTTACCCTCAGGAGTGCTGGTGCTTGATCCGGATTTATGCAGGAACGGAATGTAAGAAGAAAATAACAGAGTGTGCACAATAGTATTGCAGAGAACACAATGATACAGTAAACACACACTTCTATTAATTAATGAAATAGAGAAACTGTAAAACTGTTGAACAATACATAACTAGAATGGTGGTAGCATATCCCTGATAAGAGATGTGGCGGCTACGCTCATCCGTGACCAAGATCATTACAAAAAGAGGCCGAAGGGCCTTATTTATCAAAAGCAGGAAGGTAGAAACCAAAAACCTAACCCTAGAAGATGAAACGCCAAAAGTCAAGTGGGCCATGTTTGGGTAAGTTAGTCCATCAACTTACCGGAGTCATAACTATTGCATACGATCTTCGTTTAGAGTGCACGATAGCTCATTGGAAAGATCTATCCAAGTCCTACAACACTTGAGACAAAATAACATCGTTTAGGGCCTCAAAATGGCCCTGAAAGTTCAGGACCCGAAAAAACTGCTAAAAATAGTAAATTACCAGAAATGCCAGAAAACTGTTTTGAGCCGAATGGAAAGGTGGGCGGCCACCGATACCCATCTGGATAAGTGCTCCCCTATACATTACTAGGGAGAATTATAACTGTTGGTTGTGGAGCCTGATTATCTTCCTGATTTAGAGGTCTTTTATTTTCAACTGTGTTTATACCCCATGAAGTATTTACACCCCAGAAGTATGTACACTCTTCCACGCGGGGGAGTGCAGAGGGGGGGTACCGCCTCTGCAGGGTCTGGGGGGGCTACCCCCCGGCTGGGGGGTTTGGGGGAAAGCGGGGGTTTGGGGATGAAGCCCCCGAAGAAAAAATTGCCTTGTAAAAGTATATTGTAATTTCATTGTAAATCTAGACCGTTCATTATAAGGTCGCAGATCTAACGATAGAGATTATGTTAGGTTTTTTTTCCCTAGAAGGAAACCCTCTTTTATGAGGGAAATGTATTGCGGCTATGTAGGTTGGCGAGTATTGTATTCTGAGAGAGGATACTATGAGAGAAAGAAGAGGAAGTTACAACAGGTTTTGCTGTAGGTTGTATCCCTTCATTTTGCTGGATAATAATAAAGAAAGGA
>ML792167.1:27013-49656 GCA_009831015.1 Picea engelmannii | reverse complement strand
TGCGTAACCCCTGTGTGAGAGGGGGATCCCAGGCAGACTTATACGATAATTGGATTTGACTCTTCCTAACTCAGGATGCTACTGTTTGTTTTTGGAAACTTTGGAGAGTTATGCTCACAGCCTAATCCAAAGTACTAAGCCTATTCTATTGTTGGTGGAGGATCCTAGAAAAGAAAAAGTTCTAGATAATTTTTAATTAGCACTCATTTTCTAGTTGTTGTTTACTCAGAAGGGGTGCATGGAAGTGAAACGAATGGAATTATGACTCAGTCCCAAAAATGCATCAAATATGATAAGCATTCATTTTTTTCGATGAACATCTATTTAAGGGAGAGAGAGAGAGTGTTCTTTTCACTAACAAGCACTTAGTAAGGAATGCCTTCAAACAAATCTTCTTCAAATCAAATCCTGATGTGATGCTAAAACTTTGAAATGCCTTCTAATATGCAAAATCAATCATAAAGATACTTTTTATTGTTCGCATATGAATAATGATCAATTCAAAACAATGCTCATTTTGCTAATTGTCTTCTTGTATGAATGAAAATCGGGTCAACACAAGCAAGAATCATGCAAACAATACACCCTCTTGTTGTAATCAAAACAAAAATTGAAAGAAAAGAAACAATCAAAGAAAAACCAAGAACTTCATGCCAAAACGAATGTCTAAGAACAATGATCTTAACTAAAACCAAAATGAAGAGATCTGTAGGCCTTTGATGACCTTCACCAGGGTTTTTACTCAGTTAAACAGAGAGAAAGACAATGCATGGGTTTCAAACTCCAAATGACAGAAAAAATCAATAACAATAGTGAAGAAGGCTACAAAATCAAAATAGTAATATGTCCGTTCTTCAAAAAGATAGATGTCAAGGCTGGAAGGGAAGAAGCATTGACTCACAAGGTAACCCAGCAAGAGAAACACAGAGGCAAAACCCAGAAAAAGAAATTTTGGAAGGTTTATTGGCCAAAGGAGGGTTGGCGCTCTGTTACTAAAGGCAAGGAGCGTTATAGCGCTCTATGTAAGGCACTCAGGGAGCGTTGGCGCTCTCTTAGCATAGGGACAGGGGCGCCAGGTTCAAAAATCTCTCAAAAATGTCAAAAATTCAAAAAATTGCAGTTCAATTTCGACAATCAGGCTGAGTGTGATAGGGTAAGGAGAAAATCATCTCATGAAACCAATCAAAAGAGGAGTGAACCAGGTCTGGAATGATCAAGGGGTAAAACAAGGTCTATGAGGAGAAATCAAAGTAAAAAGCTTCGATTTGAGGACTCCCCAGTGGAGTTGCCAGTTTCTGTTGTAGGAAAATCTCCCTGCGGACAGGTAGGTTGCCTCAAAGAGCTAGACCTTAACTCTAAGACAGAAAATGATTAACGTGGAAACTGACTTCCTTTCAGATCTACACAAACTAATGCATGAGAAGGAAGGATGATAGAGGTACCTTTTAATCGACGTTTGTCCCTGCACGCTCTAAATCGAGCTCCAAACTGTTGCTCCTCGCTGAGTCCTGTAGACAAACAAAGTACGATCGCTTCCTACTCTATTGATGTTAGCTTGAAAATAGATCTATCTATCAATGATAGGTTCATGTAAAATAAGACACAAACTAGAAAGAAATAGGCCAAGCGTGTCATATTAATGAGAATAACGACAACAATACTTACAATCGTAGATGCAAATGCGACAGCTTCGTCAAGTCCCCTTCGTCAAACCCTTGCTCGACAGATCCACAACCTGGATAGCAGCAGCTTCACTGATCAATCTCCTTCAACTGACTGTGTATTTCCTATGAGGTCATAGGTTTCATGCTAGCAATTCCTCCTCCTTTTTCACCATCATAGAGCTTGCTTATATAGGTTAAGAGGAGCTTAACCTCTTGAGTTATCTTTAGAACAAGTTGAGGAACCTCCTCCTTAGATCAGGGATCTCCTGATGGAACCAAGAATTTGAATGCAACTTCCTTCTAAACTTGAAATATCCTCCCCTTATTCTCCTCAACGGGCCAACAAATGCCTCAGATTAGGCAGTGCTCCCTCAAAATGGGCGTCAGAGCATCGTAGCGCTCCCTAAGAATCTTGAGGAAAGTGTCAGTGCTCCAAAGGTGTATAGTGCTCCTTCAGAGGGGCAGGAGAGCGTTATAACTCTCCCTGAGGCCTTATAGGGGAGCGCCAGCGCTCCTAAGACTGATATAGGGGAGCGCTCACCCTCAGAACCTTTGTTTAAGAGCTCTTCTCAGGTGTTAAGAGTTCCTTGACTTCAGTTAATCATTCCTTCTCCTCCAAACCAAGTGTCTGGGCTATTATAAATGTGTCTTTGGTGTTGTCATCATGACAGTATGCCTTGTTTGATGTTTGCGACACTTGCAAATGTCATGCGACACTTGCGACAGTTGAGAGGATCATGCGACACTTACGTCACTTATCAAAGTGAGCAATATTGAGGTGTAACAATGTATCCAACTCATAATGAGTTGTCACCAGCCAAGCATGAGTGGTATCCAAGTCATCATGAGATGGAAAAAGAAACTGAGCAAAAGGAACAAATATGTAAAAGATCCACGAAGTTGAGAAGATCTCCAAAAGTTTGAGATCCGTAGTAGTTGTTGTTGTCGTAGGTAGTCATGTGTGTAGAGAAGCCACCAATGTAAGGAGAATATTGCATATAGAATTAAGTAACAAGCTCAGGTTAACTAGGATCTAGTGCATGCAAGTATATTGTAGGTATGACAGAGCGTATCTCCTTTCTTTCCCTCACCACTTCAGAATCTTGGTTTCTGTAGTCCCCATAAGGATACCTAGGGTGAGACTTCACCTACTTGCAAGTGATACCAAAAGGGCCAGTATATGTAGGTTTTTTTTGGAATAATTCACTTGAACTTACCTATGCCCGCGCACCAACAAATGGTTCCATTCCCGGGACCCGAAGGCTGGAAGTGAGGGAATGTTTTGGAGACCAACAAGGAAGGAGATAACTGAATGGATGCAATGAAAAGAACAAGAATTTGATCAGATAAAAACCCTCGGTTAAAGAACAAGCAAAGGCTGCAAAGTTATGTGTACACAAACTTGCATGAGATATTTTTTCGGTGAATTTACTAATCTTTTAGTAGAATGGTTGGAAAGATTTATGGTAAAGACTGGTAGACATAGACCAGTTGTGCCAAATAATTGGACTCCTAAAATAGTGGGATGAGTGAATTCAGTGGAAAATAGAATTTCACGCGCAGTTGATTTTTGGCTAGATAGTATATTGGGAGGCTACATAATAGAAGTTTCCATAGACTATACCCAGGCTTACAGTGTCACATAAATATACTTATTTAAAGGTCCATGGGGAAGATTCATAAAGCCGTTATCTACTTGGATAAAAATGTTTCTATGTGATAAATAAGTGATGAAAATGGATTCAGATAACTAATAACTTTTCACACATGGAGGGACTAGGGTTTGTTGACCAGGAGATAATATGAGGGTAGGAAAAATTGACAAAGTAAAGGAAGACTAAGAATGGAAAACAAAGAGGAGGGGATATTAGAGGGAGAATACAAATTTGGAGTTCTACGCAGTGGGAGAAGGTACAAGAATTTAAGGACTACAGATGAAGAGAGAGAAAAACACAATGAGTACTTGGAACATTGCATAGGTATCTGTATCATAGAATTATAACAGAAAGAAGGAGATGAAGAACATATCTAGTTCAGTTTAGTTATAGAAGAACTAGTAAGCCCTTCCAAAGTCGATGTCTGGGTCAAAAAAAAAACCTCTTGTGCATCACTTGAATCTAAGACAACATTTGAAGACCTTTCTAGAGCACTTGTAATTAGTAGGGGAAGTCAAAGAAGAAATATCTAGAGCAGTGGTAGTAGTACAAGTAATCATAATCAACTAGCATCACCATAAAGGGGTCCTACACACAACAACATGGAAGGGGTAGATAACACACTAAGATTACTAGAGTTCAAAGGAATTGGATTAGAAGACCCCGAAAACCATTTATTTTTATGTGAAACCATCTGGACTGCAAATATTGTCCACGATGATGACGTAAACATTGTGCAGTTGGAAACTACCTTTAGAGGATGCATGCTAGTATGGTACATGAAACTCCAAAGTACCACATGACTAGGTCAAACAAGAAAATTATCAAAGATCACATAAGAATTATTAAAATAATTCAAGAAACCAAAGTATGAGTCACAGAACATTACTGAGCTCAAGGAGATCAAGCAAGTAAAAACAAATTCAATATGGCAATTCGATCATAGGTTCAAATATGTGATGGGGAGGTTAACATTTCAAATACCCGATAAAAAACATAGAGAGTGGTTCATTGCAATTTTTTTACCTCACATCCACAGTCCTTTGATACAACTAAAGGTTATGTCGTAGTCTGAGGTGTTGGAAATTGCTATGAAATTGGAATCCTCTTCGATCAGAGACAACAATAGAATTATGCGGATACAGAACCAACTAGTTGCATTAACAATTCAATTAGAATATATTACGAAGGGGAAAGAGAAATGGGAACATGTCAGGTGCACCAAGTGCAGGATGGAAGGTCACCACAAAGATGAATGTCTAGCCTTTGCATAGTACTTAGAAGTTGGAGCGCCAAACCTGATACAAGGAAGAGGATATTGCGAGATATGAAAGAAATGGGGACATAACCCCCATGAGTGTCAATTATTACAAAAATACCATAGTACCCCAAGAATATTATTCTGTAGCTTTTGAAAATTAGTGGGACACGAAGACAAGAATTCTCACACATTTGATTTAATGAGGGAGTGAACGACATACATGTACATGATTTAGGAGGAGAATGTTATGACAGAAGGGATAGGGAAGTATAATAATCAAAGAGGATCTAACTAGAGAAACCGAGGAGGATTCGATAGGGATTGAGGTAGAACAAAATTCAGGAGAGGAGGATGAGGCCCCATAATATGATATAATTGTAACCAACCAGGACACCTAGTGCGGGATTGCCAAAATCCCTACACAACATGCACTTAATGTCGAGTGTTAGAACATACAATAGAGGACTATCCACAACTGCTGGAAAAATGAGAGGCCAAAGGGAATCAAAACCAGAACCCAAAAATTCAAAAACTATTCACCGAGATACATGATAAAGGACCCAAAATAACAATTGTTATGTGTGAAGGAACCAAAATAGGGATGGATGCAGCCAATGTAAGAAAATTGGCTGAGGAGTGGGTTAATAAATCAGAATCACCTATACGATCATTTAACCCATGGGAAGAGAAAGATACCTATAGACAGAGAAGGAAAGAACTCTTGTAATAGGACTGAGAAACATTCAATTCATATATTCCACCTATGGGGGAATACACATCCCACTGATGACTATATCATGACCAAAGGGTCGATGGAGAAGATAACTACCTTAGGGAAATGTTTGAAGAGTTTCCTATCGCTAGTCGAGGATGAAAATGCATTGCAAAAATTATTCTCTATGATTGATCACTACACTCAAGGGAAGGTAGTTCCTACTGAAAGGACAGTAGTGAACCATCTACTCCTCAAGAAAATAACCAATGGAGAGTTCAGGTTCAGTGCACATATTAGATAATATGACATAGACAACGTGATCTTAGACTTGAGATATGATGTGAACATATTACCGAAACAAACATGCAAAATTATGGGGAAACCCAAGTTATTTTGGTCACCCATTCAATTAAGATTAGAAAAACATTCTAAAATAGTACCTATTGGCATATTAACAGGAATACCCATGAATATAGATGGAGTGCACAATTTTTTTGACTTTGAAGTTATCAAAATTGTGGATGACAGCTGACCATATCCAATGTTAATGGGATTGGAATGGGCCTTAGATAACCAAACTATTATCAATTTGAAAAGGTGAGAGATGATATTTGAAGTATAACTAAAAGTCACTACACCATTAGGTCCAAAAAGAAGGAAGGATGCACATAGAATCAACTTAGGGTGATGAAATTGATAACCTATACATCATGACTATGAGGATGGACGATTATGTTAACCCCACTGCAGATGATGCACTGAGTTGGAGAAACATCAATTTGTGCACATCAGACTCAGAAGCAGGTCTAGAAAATTCATAGCAGAGGATGCACGAAGTATCAACACAATGATGTGTTCACATGAACATATCAGTACGTTGGATTGGAATAGAATTATGTAACCCACATAAGTATGAAAGTTTGATAGATACAACAAATTTTGTATAGATATTCATTGCATAGGTACCGAAGCAACAGAGGCTACTAGCACTAGACATTGTATTGAAATCCACACCAGCAAGATGGTGGGAAACACATAAAGAAAACATAGAAGATTGGCACCATTGTAGGGGACTAATCCAAGTGAGATTCAAAATTGACAAGGAATACATGATTCAGAAGTATACCATGGAAGGAAACCCAACACACCATATTGCACAATGTGAAAAAATGTGGAAATTGATCTCAAGGAAAGAATGGACACATAGGTTCATACACACCCTAGATACCATTCCAGAGAACTAATAACTAGAACTGGAGATGTGTAGAGATACAACAAAATGTGAGTACATAACTCAATGATTTCAGGTAACATTTACCTTTTAGAATGTGTCTCCCCTAATAAGTGCAGTGCTACAGGCGATTAAAAGAAAAATTTTCACTGAAGAAGAAGAAATATAAGTAATATACGTATGTAGTGCACACAACACCTCCATGACGGTTCACAAGTTATTGGAATGTTACAATGTCACATAGGAGAATAGGATGATGAAGATCCCCGCAACATCCAAGTACCAGAAATAGAAGGGAAACGAACAACAGAGGGACCAAATATGGAATATACATCATATGCACATCCAATCAAGACATGAAAAGTTAATATTGAGACATAAGAATTCCCTAAGTTTGCACATATAGGAGACTACTGATATGAGGAAACTGTAGAAAAGATAACATATCTATTGCGTGAATACAAAGACATATTCCCTACTACATTATTAGAGATGAAAAGGATTGAGAGTGAGCTAGGGGTGATGAGGATCCCATTGAATCCAGGCACTAAACCAATGAAATAGAGACCCTACAAGTTGAATCCAAGATATAAATAAAAAGTAAAGGAGGAAATAGACCGCATGCTAAAGGAAGGAGTCATCAAATCGGTTGAGGAGTCAGAATGGATAAGTCATGTGGTAGTGCAAGACAAAAAGACAGGGGGTATAATAATCTGTGTTGATTTGAGGAAACTGAATGATGTGTGCCTACACGATCCATTCCCAACACCATTTACAGATGAAGTACTTGAAAACTTAGGAAGACAAGAGGCCTATTCATTCACAGACAACTTCTTAGGATACCATCGGATAAGAATTGTGTAGGAGGATAGACATAAGACTACATTTGCGACGTAATGGGAAATTTTTCAATACACAATGATGTTGTTTGGGTTAAAGAACGCACCTATGGTATTTTCAAGAGTAGTTGTTGCAGTGTTTAAAGAGTTTATTCCCAAGTTTATTGAAGTATACTTGGACGATTGGACAATATTTATCTTGCTAAGGGATCACATTAAATTACTAAGATTGATGTTGGATTAGTGTAGACAACATCAGATATCCTTCAATCTAAAGAAGTGTATTTTTTGTGCACCATTCGGAATATTATTGGGACACGTGCTATGAAAACAAGGCTTAATAGTTGATCCTGCAAAGATTGAAGTTATTATGGAGTTAGTACCACCCACATCAGTCAAACAACTGCATGTAACATTGGGTCACACCGGATATTACAGGAAATATATCAAAGGATATGCACGGATTATGACACCAATGGAAAAACTACTGAAAAAAGAGGTGAAGTTCTAGTGGAATGACGACTTTCAGAAAGGATTGGACACGCTGAAACAAAATTTAGTACCTACGCCAATATTAATTTTCCCAAATTGGAACAAGGACTTTCATGTACATGTACACACATCATCAATCGAACTAGGAGAGATCTTGTCATAGCCATGAAACAAAGAGATAGATCACCCAATCACTTTTGCAATCATGAAACTATCAACAACAAAGAAAAAATGAACCACAACAGAAAATGAGGGATTGGCTATGGTATATGCACTACATAAGTTCAAACACTACTTACTAGGCTCACACTTTAAGATGTACATAGATCATTCTATGCTGAGATATCTAGTCAATGAGCTAGTGTTGGGGGGAAGGATTTGCATATGGATTCTATTATTCCAGGAATACAACTTTGAAGTAGTGTTAAATCCAGGTAAACTCAATGCATAACCAGATCACTTGTTGCGCATACTATCAGGAGAAGACACGGGAAACCTCGACGATGTCTTGCCAAATGAAAAACTATTTTTGGTTAAGATGGTGGATGATTATTTTATAGACATTGTATAGTTCTTAAGTACAAGGATGGCTTCATCATACATGATTGTTGTGTAAAAAAAGAAGTTGGTAGTAAAGGTTGTGGATTACCAATTAATTGAAGGAAGCTTATATAAACTGGGCACAGATGGAATACTACGACGGTGTGTCATCAAACACAAAAGATCAACTATATTGGCAGAAGCACACAATAATATAACAAGAGGAAATTATGCAAGTAAATCCACTGCGTATGAGATATTACGCATAGGAATATGGTGGTCTACACTTCACAAGGATGCAACAAAATAATGTCAAACATGCGATGTTTGTCAGAGGGTTGGAAAACCCTCCAGAAGGGATGATATGCCATTGAATCCACAAGTTACATTGCAGGATTTTGATAAGTTGGATATAGAATTCATTGGACCAATCAACCCACCAACAATAATATCAGGGGATAGGTACATCATTACAACAATAGAGTATCTAACTCGATGGGAAGAAGTCGTGTCAGTTACAAATTGCGGTGTAGAAACTGTTGCACACTTTTTGTTCGAGAACATAGTAACACAATTTGGATTTCCCATAACATTGATGAGTGAACAAGAGAATCACTTCATCAATAATACCATAGCATCTTTGACGAAATAATTCCAAATCCACCACAATAAGAGTACATCGTACCACCCATAGGCTAATGTCATAGTGGAAGAATTCAACAAAGTGCTAGAGAATAAAATAACACAAATATGCAATGTGGGAAGTTTTGGCCCTTAACCAAGTTTTGGGAGATCCTTGGTCAAGTTGACCTATTTTGGGACTTCGATAGCCTGTTGAAGATGGAGCGCAAGACAAAGAGGAGATAGTGGAATCTTGTCCCCTTTTTGGGTCCTTTTTGGGATTTGGGAATATGTAATGGGAATGGGATGTTGGCCCATTAGTTTACCCATGTTTAGGCCTATTTTGTAAAGTATAAATAGATGTCTAAGCAATGTAAGAAGCAACATATATGTGATGTGAGGCCGATAAGCTAAGTGTTAAGTGAAAGTATGGTTTGTAGATGACATGTGCATATTGTGAGAAACTTGTAGAGCTAAGTGCGAGTGGTTGTAACAGACTGTGAAAGGCTTTGTCCTAGACCTAGCTTGGGGAAGGAGGATCTGGCGAGGTGTGCATAGATCTCCTGTCCTATGTGAAGTAGGGTTTTTTTGTCTCTGTGCATGTAGATAAATGATTGAAGCTAATAAAGAAGAAGAGTTGGTGGACGTAGCCCCAGGGTGGGGGGTGAACCACATAAATACTGTGTTATTCTGCTTTGTGCGATGTGTTGGTGCATTTATGTGTTATTTGCTAAGTTCTTGATATAGATAGATAGATATATATGTTCATGCTTTGTGCTTATGATGAATCTGGATGTTAGATATGATATAGGTGAATGTTCTTAGTGCTTGAATCTGCCAGATCTGATCCATTTATTTATGCTAAGTGCTTAGATACATTAGATCAGGGTGAATGTTGCGATGCTCTGTTTTCTCTATGAAATAGATATGGGTTAAATAATAACGAACTGGCGGTGCTAAGTGATTTATTAAGTATTTTAATCACAGATCTGTGTCCCATCTAAGGTTGCAGACACCCGAGTCCTGCAACAACCCCTGCCTCTACCTCGGGTGAGACTTTATCTGCTTCGCAGGTGTTTCCGAAAGGGCCGATAGTTAGGGTTTTGTTGGTGCATTGTTGTAGCATTGAAACCTGGGTCTACTCTTGTACAAACAGGAAGAGATGACTGGAATTAAAGAATCCCTACAGTATTATGGGCATACATGACAACTAGCAAGAAGTTGAGAAGGAACACACCTTTTAGGTTGGTATAAGGACATGAGGCAGTCATGTCGATGGAGTTTATTGTACCAAGATTGTGCATCATCGCTATCATAGATCTTTTGGATTTAGGTGCAATACATGAATGACTATCACAACTCGTACAACTTGAGGAGGATATATTTGCAACAAGGTTTCACCAGTAGGTGAAAAAGGCAAGGGAAAAAACATGGCATGACAGACATATTAAGTTGAAAAAATTCCAAGTAGGTGACAGGGTACTACTATATGATAACAAGTTTATGCAACACCCAGGGAAGTTTCACATGCATTGGTTAGGACCATATGTGATCCAGTAGGTGATAGAGGCAGATGTTGTGCAGTTGGAATCACTTAATGGAGTATCACTTAAAGGAAAGGTGAACGACACTCAACTAAAACTCTATCAAGAGGGTCGACAAGCTGCGTAATAGGAAGAATTGCGCAAGAAAAATAAAATAAAACACACATACAAAATGACAATGGAAACTGCGCAGGTAGGGGAAATTGCACCAACCAAGGAAACTCGATGCCAAAATGGTAAAGTATGCAGTAGTAATTGATATGTCCCACAATATGAGATAGTTTTCAGTAAGAAAAGGGTGGAAGCGACAATTACAGGAGGATAAGGACAAGTCATTAAACTACTGTTATAACTATACATAAATCCACCATAAAGCCGAGTCATAAAACCACCATCATTACAATTAGTAAAAGAAAAACATCATTGATACGCAGGATAGAGGGGTAGTACATGGTGGGAATCCAACAACAGATTTGGAAATAATGCACCATTAACACGAACACTTGTCATGCTACAGGTACATGAGATAGCAGGAAAAGTGAGAAGACCAGTGCATAACTGGCAACAGGGTATAAAAGCCACCATGGTTGCCAAAAAATGGCTATTGTTACTTAGTTTTTAGAAGAAAAACATAGAGTATAGAGACAGAGAAAGATACAAAGTTATAACAATTTCCAGAGCCAATTTCACTACAGAAATGGTGCCACCCAAAGCCATAGGAGCAGTAGCAGTGATACCAAGAAAGAGTCGCACTAGAGCTATAACAACTGAACTAGATATTGAGGAGACCTCATGTGCATCTTCATCAAATCCAAGCTTCCCTCACTACTCTATAGCACCCAGAAAGGATGACACCCCACCAGTCACATAGAAGAAGAATCCATACTATAGGTTGGTGACTCCATAGATTCCAGAGGGAGTGATCATTAACGAGGACATGTTGGGGAAGGTGCTCCAATTAAAGTATGCATATCATGACATCACAAAGGTGGAAAAGTTCCTTGAACTTGCACCCCACGAATACTTGGAACTCAAGGTAGACCCACTCACGGAGCAGGGCATACCAGTTATCAAGGTTGGGGCCAGAGGATTGGAGCAATCAGGCCTCCTCAACCTATTCGATATTCCCCACTTCGGATGCAACAAAAAAAATCAATGCATGCGTTAATATCCTCTAATCCTGTGTGCATGTGGGTTACATGTGGCTAGATAGGAAAATTTTGATTGATACAGACTTGATATGAAGAATCAATGGGTTGCCCACCGAGGGGAAATACCTTGCTATGTTATTTGTAGATAAAAATACAGAAAGAGCACAGTCATAGGTTATGCGAGTGAAGTTTTGCATGGTTAGAGGGGTGCATGGCCTAGATGTGTCAACTATATGTGACCCAACCATTCGAATAGTGACATAGATGCTAGCCTATAAGATGCTATGGACATGAAGAAAAGATCAAGTACCAATATGGGTAATAGTTGTCGCAAAGCAATGTGTAGAAGGAATGACAATGAGTTGGGCACCATTTCTACTGAACCGTTTCCTACTAGACTACACAGAATCCCAAGATAAGGGAATGTATTTTCACTACCCATGGCTCCTGATTCTGATTTCCTTCACAACAGGGGCAAAACTAGAGGATGCATAGTTCCTCAGTTTGAGAGGGAAGCCATGCATCACAAAGAAGTACCAAAATCTATGGTTTTCAATGAATAAGAGGAAAATGGAAAACAATGTCCAATTCTTTCTCTATAGGGAAACGATTTGGAATTGTATCTAAATGATCCAGGTGGATATTGGTGGCCACCCACCTATTCCAACTAGCTCCTCGTGTCCATGTTTTATTCATCATGTCTTTCTGTACTGCTTTATAATTGTGAGTTCTACACTTCTAGGGCTTTCTAAAGCCTCAAACATTCTCCAAGTGGATGCGGGTGGCCTCTCACCTAATCCAACTAGCTTATTTTGTATGTTTTCATGTCAACACATCTTGTTGTACTTCTAGGGATGTTTTGAGGCCCTAAACATTGTTTTTTTCACTCGCCATAGTCAAACTATAGATGGAGTTAGATTCTAATGGAGGAATGTGTAGATATCTGAAATACCTTTCCAACGGGCTATCACGCGCCTAAAACGGAGGTCGTATGCAAAAGTTACGACCCTAGGAAGTTGAGGTACCAAATTACACCAACTTACCCATAGGGCCCACATGAATTTTGATGTTTCACCTTCGGTTAGGTTTTTGGATATCTAGGGTTTTGGAATTCATGAGTAATATGAAAAGGGCCCATGGAGCCTCATTGTAATCTGTTTTTCTTAAACAGATGTGCGTAGAAACCACATCTCTTCTCAGAGATAACTACCACCATTCGAGCAAGTTTCATTTCTGCAGTTTTACAATTTCAACCTATTTCATTATTTAATAGAAGATATTGTTCACTTGATATTTGTGTTATTCTTCCTATCTCTGTGTTTATTGTAATTAGCCTGTTAATAAGTTCATTCCGCTTCTAAATCTGGATCAGTGGTATCTGAGCGGTCTGCTCTTCATTTATTTTTCTTCATGCATGTCCCTGACAAGGGTTGGGTACAAGAAGTTGGGACTCGAACCAATCGATCCATTACAATATCAGCCATGCCGAGCTCAAAAACAACCCATGGGAGACAAAAATAAATATGATGGAGTAGGAGATCCAATTAAAATGTTGCTCAAGGAATCCCTCGCACGACAAAGCAACGAAATGATGGACAACTTCGCGCAGATCCTTCGATGGTTGCCCATGGGAGAAGCATCTTCATCAGGCGGCCATGCAACCCCCTTCAAGGTATAGGTAAATTTTGATATTCCATTATTTGAAGGACTGATAGATGCAAATGTTGTAGATAAATGGTTGAATCTTCGTGAAGGATATTTTTCGGTCCACAATTTTTTCGATCGGGAAAATATCACTTTTTCACTCCTCAAGGTCATTCTCCATGTTAAATACTGGTGGGATACTTACTCTGAGAAAAGGTCCGCAGAGGAATCTGCAATTTTTGTGGTGGCCCCCACATCGGTAGTCAGAAGAACCTAATTTCAGCAGAGGTCATCAAGCGGCTAAAACTTCCAATGACACCGTACCCACAACCCTACACCATTGGCTGTCTTCATCAAGGAAGAGATCTTCGTGTCAGCCAACAATGTTGTCTGCCCTATGACATCAATCCTTTCAAGAATGAGGTACTATGTGATATTTCTCCCCTTGAAGTTTTTGATTTTCTTTTAGGAAAACCATATTTGGGGAAGCATCATGATGTGTATGAGTCTAGACCCCTCAGTGTTATTATTTCTTTGGGTAGACAATTGTATAGGATCCCAGAGGTGGTTCCGCCTACTGCTATTTTTTTAATCTCTGCTAAGAAATGCAGTAAGGTCATTTCACAGACTAGGAAGTTTGTCTTCTTTGTGATCCTTGCTCACAGTAAGCATAAGGTCACTGCCACATCTATGGCCTATACACAACACCTTTTGTTGCAGCATAAGAAAGTGTATGGTATCATGGAAGAATACAAAGACATCTTCATCTCACCTACATGGGTACCGACACACTAACAAGTCAAGCATCCAATTGATTTGACCCTCGGTGCACCTCTACCTAATGGACCAGTCTATCGACACTCATTGATGGAGAATGATGAAATCCGGTGTTAGATCCAAGAGCTTCTTCAAAATGGGCACATCAATCCTAGATCCTCCCCTTGCGGAATCCCAATTGTACTGGTGCAGAAGAAGGACGGGACTTGGCAACTCTTAATTGATTAAAAAGCTTTAAATAAAATCACAGTGAGGAACCACTACTCCATCTCCAGGATTGATGACCTTCTTGACCATCTCAAGGGGGGAATGTTCTTTAGCAATATTGACCTGAAGTCTGGCTACCACCAAGTTCCCATCGAACCAACTAATGTCTGGATGACAACCTTCAAGTCTAAAGAAGGTCTCTATGAATGGCTAGTCATGCCCTTTGGATTAACAAATGCACCAACCAATTTCATGCAGTTGATGGATTATGTATTGAGACTCTTCACCAAATCCTTTGTGGTAGTATATTTGGATGACATCCTCATCTTCAGTATAACATGGGAGGAGCACACGCAACATATTCAACAGGTTTTGAGCACTTTGCGACAGCACAAGCTTTATGCTAACTTGGAAAAATGCTCTTTTAGCATGAACATGGTCCAATACCTAGGCTACATTGTTGATGAGCATGGGGTACATGTTGATCCAATGAAGATCCAAGTCCTTCGTGATTGGCCAACCCTGACCGAGCTTCAGAGCTTCTTGGGACTCACCAATGTTTACCAATGGTTCATGTTGGGATTCTCCCATATTTCATGGGCCCTCAGCCCGGTGACCAAGGGAAGTGGTAGGGCCAAGTTCGTGTGGGGGAAGGAGCAACAACGAGAATTCGAAGATCTGAAACATCATTTCTACTAAGATCTAGTAATCTCCTTGATCGATCTTCAACAACCATTCGAGATTGAGACTGATGCATCTGACTATGTTGTGGGTGCAGTTCTCACTCAAGATGGGCATATGATGGAATACCATAGTGAGACACTCTCCGATACTGTCTGGAAATACCCCACATATGACAAGGAAATGTATTCCATTGTACAATCTTGTCTTAAATGGAAAAATTACATTCTGTGGACAGAGATGATCATACACATTGATCATAAGCCTCTGCAGTTCATACAGACATAGGGGAAATTGCAGAACGACCGCCATCAGAAGTGGTCCACCTACCTGCAGAAGTTCTATATCAACATCAAGTATAAGATAGGAATCTCCAATCATGTCATTGAATACCTCATTCATCCTCATGTGGCTTCACTTACCACTGTGCTCCATTCCTATGGACATGAAACATCAGAGTTACCCCAACTTTACCAGCAAGATACAGACTTCACCACCACATATCAGCTCTTGGGTATAGGCACCACTGTCACTGATTTTCACATTTAGGACAGAATATTATGCCACTTGGGCCATCTTTCTGTTCCTACAAGAGAGCGTGCAAAGTTGATTTGGGAATCCCACTGTAGTTAGGTGACAGGACATTTTCGCGTAGAGAAAACTGTGGTCGTTCTTCATAAACATTTTTATTGGCCAAAACTTCGATAGGACGTTAGCAAGTATATCATATATTTCACTTCCTGCACCATTTCCAAGACGACCATCAAGAAGCAAGGCTTATACACCCCTCTTCCTATTCCCGAGAATTTGTGGGTATCCATCTCCATGGATTACATGTATGGTTTTTCATCCACCAAGAACATAAATTATTGTGTGTTTGTGATCGTTTATCGGTTTTCAAAGATGTTCATCCTCACAGCCTATAAGAAGAATGTCACAGTGGTAGATACTGCCAAGATCTTCTTCAAATGAGTTTGGGTTCACTTTGGGATACCGCAGACCATCATCTCTGACTGAGACAAAAGGTTCCTCAAGACCTTTTGGTTGAGTCTCTGGTCTCTGTTGGACACAAAGCTCACAAAATCCACTTCTTTCCACCCCCAAAACAATGGCCAGACCGAGGTCATCAATCAGATGATTGTGCACATCCTGCGTATGTACAACTCTAAACATCCTCGTACATGGGACAAGAGTCTCCCATATATCCAACACAGTTACAACAGGGCTCTCCATATTTCCACCGACCATATCCCATTTCAGGTGGGTCGGGGATTCCAACCCTTGGGACCCATTAATGTTGCACTTCCTCTTGCCACAACACATAAATACTCTTTCCATTATAAGTCTATGATCGACAAATCCACCAGATTCATTGAGTAGATTCAACACATCTGCCAACAGGTCCAAACGATTTTGCAAAAATGAAAAGCAAAGTACAAGCAACGCCATGATAAACACAGGGTACCACACCAGTTTCAAGTTGGTGACAAAGTCTCGTTACATTTGCAGAAGGAGCATCTAACTAGGCCCCATCGGAAGCTTCGCCGACTTCTTTATGGGCCTTACACTATCACCAAGGCTGTGGGTAACAATTCTTTTGAGCTCAATACTCCACCCTTCCTTGGTCTGCATCCAATATTCAATGTGGACCTCCTTTGGCCATATTTTCCACCATTATTGGACACCTCTTAAATTGTCGAATAGCTGAAATCAATAGAGCTCAATCCTGATTGCATGGTATAAGCATCCACCGATCATATAGTGGACACACAGGACAAGGGCACTTGCCAGTAGTGGATCCATCTTTATTGGGTTATCAAGGAAGGGAAACTCCTACACCAAGGCAAGTGGCTTAGTCAGGGCCAAATCCAATAGAATTTTCCTCACCTGATGGGGGAACTCAATGCAATGGAGACCATTTATTCCTAAGGGGGGAGGATTGATCCAGGTGGATATTGGTGGCCACCTACCTATTACAACTGGCTCCTCGTGTCCTTTTTTTATTCAGAATTCCCTTCTATACTTCTTTATAATTGTGAGTTAAACACTTTTGGGGATTTCTAAAGCCTCACACATTCTCCAGGTGGATACAGGTGGCCTCTCACCTAATCCAACTAGCTTATTTTGTATGTTTCATGTCAACACATATTTTTGTACTTATAGGGATGTTTTGAGGCCCTAACATTGTTTTTTTGACTCGCCATAGTTAGACTATAGACGGAGTCAGAGTCTGATGGCAGAATGTATAGATCTATGAAATACCTTTCCAACGGGCTATCACGCACCTAAAATGGAGGTCGTATGCAAACATTACGACCCTAGGAAGTTGAGGTACCAAATTACACCAACTTACGCTTAGGGACCACATGACCTTTGGCATTTCACCTTCTAGGTTTAGGTTTTTGGATTTCTAGGGTTTTGAAATTCACAAGTAATATGAAAAGGGCCTATGGAGCGTCATTGTAATCCATTCTGCTCAGACGGATGCACGTAGTAGCCACATCTCTTCTCAGAGATAGCTACCACCATTCGAGGATGTTTCATTTATGCAGTTTTACAGTTTCAACCTATTTCATTATTTAATAGAAGATATTGTTCACTGGATATTTGTGTTATTCTTCCTATCTATGTGTTTATTGTATTCATCATGTTAATCAGTTTGTTCCTCTTCTAAATCCAGATCACTAAAGTACACAATGGATGTCGCCACAGTTTATGGAGGCATATGGCCCAGTCATGGAATTTCATGCATATAGGAATCATATGTACATCAAAGCCAAGAAGGATCCAAGGGAGAAGTGGATCCAAATGAAATACAAGATAACGAAAAATACATCTAGCTAGTCATGCAAGATTGGGAACTAGACTGGAAGGTACCACCAGAAGAGAATGAGACAGTGCAAGGGGGGAACATCAAGGTGGCGCATTACACATATGTATAAATGAACCCTCTAGGAAATGGTACAGAGGACATCAATCAAGGAAATTTTGTAGAGGATGCAACAGAAGCGAGACCAATGGAACAATATCCAAAACCCCTATCTCAGATAGGGAGGAAACGACGGGACCAAATTACAGGTTCATATGCGCGGAAGAAGCAAAAGGCTCAAAATCCACAATTTTCCTACACACTAATAGAGGATGACATGGATAGAATTGGATATCGTCTAAGGGATTCCAAGGAGGAAGTCCTCGAAGAGAAAATAAATAAACAAGAAGTACTATAAATGAAGGTGCAGGACCAATACTTGAATCTACAACAATTATTGGAGATAATATGATTGGCACCTGCGCAAAGAGAAGGCACAACCCAAGAAGGAATAACAACGGAAGCACATACTGTGGTATCAATGTAGTTGACAACAGAGCACAGAGTACTCAAGATCCTGGTAGAGACAATTGGGTTACCCAACCCTAAAGTACAAGAGAAGATGCAAGGACTAAGTCACATGGACCTAGCCATTTCCCAGATGCCAATGGAATTATTATAGGGCTTGCACACATGGATCACGCAAGAACTATGTTTTCAGGTAGACACTACAGTCAGTGAATTGGATAAACCAAAAGTCGATAAGGAGGAACTGCAGAAGCAATACACCACTATGCTACATGAAACATGCGCAGTATAACAACGAGTGGAACTCACTGAAAAGGATAAGAGCGAAGTAGAGGAATAGGGAAAGAAAGCCAGGGAAGAACATAGTGAAGCGGAAGGAAAGGTCGATAAATCCTTAAACAAAAATGTTGTGTCTAAGGAAAAGGCCACCAAATCCTTGAAGGAGAAGGAGGAAGTCGAACAGATGATACATAAAGTCCACGTAACAATCCAAAACTTATACAAGGAGGTCCCAAAAGTATCGATGGTGGTAGAGGCCATGGTAGAGGAACATGTAGTAAATATTAGTGAGGCTATCAAAGGCCTTCGCACGAAGATTGTAATATCCCTTGGACGAACCCAATTGTAAATGTAATATAAATGCACTTAAGCTGGTGATTTGTTTTGACCTCATTTGGTAATGCACGTCATGTGGCATAGTGTTACAAGGGACAAACTCTCTATGGCCAAGGGTAAACCACAACAGATAGGTATGACTACAGAAATCAACTCAATTCCAACATGTGCTATATAAAATAATGTGCAATACGAGGAAGAATCCTTGATCCAATCGTTTGATGACGTTCCACCATTGAGCACTTTGACCCAAAGATTTACACCTGCAAGAAGTTCTCAACAAACAAGCGATGCAAGTATATAGTGACAATATATAAAATGAGTTAGCACATTAGATAACACAATCCATTAATAAAAATTACAAACATGCCCATGGATAATAATCATATATTTTCAAGATATCGATAGGATGGGAAAGGAGTATTTGTATTAATAATTGATCAACAGAAGTATCAACATTACATACTTCTGTGTTAGCACGATTCGAAACCAAGAAACCAAGTTCCTTCCAACTCAGTCTCCACCACTTCAATCATCCACCAAAGTCAAGCTCATAGCAAAGAGGTAATGAGGTCCTCTCGACAATAAAGAAAGAGCTTGGGGGTTGAACACTGTGTTCAGACTTCAGGGACAAAGGGATGCAGAATCAATATGAAGTAATTTCTCCAGAGTAACTTTGCTCTCAAAGTTGAATGCTTCCTCCTCTTTTTCCATAGCTAGAAATTGTGCTATTATAGCCTCCAGAATGCAACTGAAGGGTCGAGTCAAAATGTTTCCAATATATGGAAGGCCAAAGATCAGAGATCTTCTGTCGTGACATGGAAACCCGACCTCATTTTGTATTTTCTGGCACAAATCCTGATATACGCAAGCTATAGTGGAGCAGGAAGCGTATACGCATCTTGCAAAGCAGTTAGGGAGCGTATATGTGGAAAAATATGTATATTTGGCTTTGGATTTATCAAAAAGGGGTTGGTAAGTCTGCATAGGTAAATGGAAAAAGGCCCTCTATGCAAGATAGAAATGGTGAGACAAATCTTGCTATAACATATTCCCCCTAATGTGTGAGATCAGAGGAGTATCTGGGATGGCCGAAATACATTATAAATAACCCAGAAGTGGAGTGGTAGAGAACCAGCTAGACGAACTCAATTGCTCATTACATTATGTACTAACTTTGCATACATGGCTGCCAAGAATACAATGCAGATCCATGTGGAAAATATACCAAAAAGAGTTCATGGCCATGAGTAGGAAAGTATAAATGTGGTTACATGCCAATAGTTGTCATAGTCATGAACAAGGCCCAGTGAAACCAGTCTCAAAATCAATTTGAAGATATCTATATACCATGGAGTACAATCTAATCTCCCATGATCACTGAAGTCAAATAGGTACTGGTCCAATGAAATGGAAGCAATAGCTCAGGAAAGCTGCGTCTACAAAGTGATGTCTTCAAGTCTTCAATACAATCCACCAATGGTGCAAGTCTACATCATGTGAATAAATGAGTTGAGGTCAAACATGATGAGACATCATTTGATTACCGGTCATTGAGGTATACCATTAACAAATGTGAGAAAACCTACCAATGATGAAAGTAGGTATCAAAGCACCGAGTACATCTTTACAAATGTGAATAAAGGAGATGGTGTCAAACACTTGAGAGATCCATTGATTAGGAGACGTTGATGTATTCCCATTTGTCAATGGTGAGAGAGCCTGCCACTAATGACTGCAAGCCTCAAGGTACTCATAAAACTCTAGGTCCAATATCCAGAATACATGAGCTGAAGTTGATGGAAAGAGACCCGCTGAAAGGAGAGCATTAAGGCATCTCTCATCAGTCAGAACGAGGAACAAAGCAGAAGCTTCATGATTTGGTGGAGATCCGATGAAGAACATGTTCACTAACCAATGAACCTGTGCATCTTTCACGTGTGCCAAATGAAAGCGGTACATGAAAAAGACCCTCTGAATAGAAGCCAATGATGAAAACTACTGAAAAAGGTGAGGAAACCACCAATAAAGCTAATGTCATCCAAGACACTGCACGAATCCCAAAGTGTGAATAGATGTATTGTTTTCGAACACAAGGGAAACCACCTAGTCAACGACCCATGATGAAATGTCGATTGTTGGGTTCAAGGTGACCTACCAATGATGAAAGTAGGGCCAAGGTGCATCATAAGACCAAAGTATCATGTGATTCTGAGACAAACCGAGTGTATGGATGACATGCAATGTCAAGATTTCTTAGGAGTGGCTGACTGGGGTTGATAGAATTCCTTTGAACAAGAGCATGAGACACACTGTGGACTCCGAAAACATAGACTTAATGATGTGACAACTAGATGCAGGAGACATCCATAATGTTCTCTATAGTGTTTGGAAGATTAACCAGTCGGTAGAGAAAATTCTGTAACGAGATCGGCTTCCTAAGGCCATGCTAAACCCAAAATTGTGATGACGCAAGGACTCAATAACTTTGTACTCTGTTCAAAGGCGACACGACTGCTACCAATTACAATACAATACTCCCTTCTTTCCCGTCTTTTTTTGTTTTTTCATAACAAGTGAATGCTATGATACAAAGGGGGGAACGAGTGTCGCAAGTAAGAAAAACTAGTTCCAGTAGTGGAACGTACCTATGCTCAATGCAAGGAAATGCATGCAGGATATTGACACTCAGGGTGATGTTCCCTCTAGGGTATAGGGTGTCAAATTGCGAAGGATATAAACAAGGCTCTCCTTCGTTGAGGATGCAATCTGCTTGGGCCATGGTTTATAACGCAAAGCAAGAACCAGCTAAAGGCTCACTACTGAAAGCAAGGGCATGAGATGCAATCACAATATAACGCCAAAAAATGTCCTTTTTTATATCTTTTTGTTTACTTGGTGTGAAAAAGGGGTAAACTTGTGCCAAATAGACGTGTTTTCGAATCCAATTTACGAGTGTGAAAAAGACAAGTTCACTCGGCGATCTTTTCCATTTTTGATAGAGAGTCACAAAATAGCTTAACTAAGACTCATAATCTTTCAAATCCAATTTTAACGAGTGTGAAAGGGACAAATCACTCGATGATATTTTCAATTTTTAATAACGAGTCAGAAAAGAGCTTAACTAAGACTCATTTTTTGGGAGTCTGCGGGTAATAAGGTCGCGTGTGCATGAATGAGAAATGAGGCTCATTGTAAAGTCATGTATCAAATTCTAATGGACTCCTGATCCTAAGGAAAAATCTCTGCATGGGCACAAAATGATAAAGAGGTTCTAACTAGGGTACCCATGTTTGGTAAGTCTCTACCATTTATTAATGATGCTATGATAGTATATGGAGGTTAATGCGTCACAATAAATGGGTTCGTACCTAAGGTGTAAAAAGTGGTAATTGAAGGGTAATGCAAAATTGCACAATGTAGTGAATACTTATCCTATATGCTAGGTTATGAATATACCTGTCTGAGGAGACGAACGACCAACCATGACGTTGAAATCTGTAAGAAAAATGAGTCGAAGTTCTACAAAAACCATCTTAAACCCATTTTTTAATTAGTCCATTAGACAAAATAATAGCATAAAACTATATCAAATGGGTAAAAATGTTTTATAAATAGTAATAAAATCAAAATTTACTATGTCATTTTCATTTTCACCCAAAATAGTGT
>ML792167.1:0-11659 GCA_009831015.1 Picea engelmannii | reverse complement strand
TTAAATAAATATGTTCCTAATCCTAACCACATAATTGATTGGAATGTGATCCAGGTGGAGTACGAAGGGGATTTCCGGGTGGAACCAGTACGTATCATGTACCGTAAATTCAAAGTGCCTAGGAACAAATCCATAAGGTTGGTAAAGGATCAATGGACCTGCTATGGTCCTAAAGATGCTACATGGGAGCATGAATAAAACATGAGGGAAGAGCACCCACAAATTTTTGACAATTTTGAAGAAGGCAGAATGCAAGATTCCATTTTGGAAAGATAGAGTTTTGGAACCACATCTTAGAGTCCTAGCCAACTGCACTAGGGACCTTGATAAATGAATGGATCATTCCTTGGGTAAGCCCTGATAAAAGGATGGTATGTTGCTTGGGTTAACCCTGATAAACAAATGGTGCATTCCTTGGGTCGACGAGTTGAGAGGAACATAATATTGATGGTTGGAGCTGCTGCTAGAGCTGTTAAATTCCAGAATTTTTATTTCTAAATATTGTGATGTAAATGTTCATATATATATATGTGTGATGAAAAATGCTAAAAGTGACATGGACAAGATATGGGGGATGAATTAATCCAAAAGAGAGGGGAGTGTCTAGGATAAAGGCCAAGAGGGGGGCCAAAGAGGGAATTACCCATGTATATTAATTAAACCCATTTTCTTGAACTTGTGTATTGTATACGAACCTTCCCATTTTTTATTGAGTGTTTCCAAAGCCAATCATTGAATACATGTAAGAGGGTGGGTTTGAGTGGTCACATCCCATAGTTATTTGGCACATCAGGGTTGATTACAATATTATTGGGGAAGAGTGTGTGTTATGAGGAAAATCTCTCTATGGCTAGGGGTAAACCACAACATACGTAAATGACTGCAGAAATCAAATCTAATCTCAAGTATTCTATATAAAAAAATATGATAACAGGACAAGATAAGAGGCCTACCTTGTCCAGACATTCGATGAATTCCACCGTTGAACACTTGACCCAAAGCAATATACCTGCAACTAGTCCTCAACAACCAAGCAACACAAACATATGGTGATAATATATAATGTTAGCACATTCAATAGAATAATCCATCAACATTCATAATAAATATGCCCATGGAATAATAATTCAAATATTTGCAAGATATTAATTAGATGAGAAAAGAGTATTTCTATTAAGATGTAATCAATAGAAGTGAATAAGTTACAAACTTTTGTTTTGACACTGTTCAAAATCGAGAAACTAAATTCCTTCCATTTGGGCCTCCACCACTTCAATCCTCCACCAAAGGCAATATCATACAAGAGATAACAAAGAGTTCTCAATCAATAAGGGAAGATATTGGGGGCTGAAAAATGTGTTCATACTTAAAGGACAAAGGGATGTTGATTCAATGTGAAGTGAATAATTTCTCCAGAAATTTTTTTCTCTCAAAGTTGAATTCTTTCTCCTCCTTTCCATAGCTCAAATTTGGCCCATTTATAGCCTTCAAGTGGAACTGAAGGGTTGAGTCAGAACGTTTCTAGTATATGAAAGGCCAAGGATCATCATTCTCGTGACGTGACATGGAAACCCAACACCATTTTTTAATTTTGGGCATATTTCTCGATGTACATGGGTTGTAGTGGTGCAACCTACGTATATGCATGTTGTAATACTGGTAGGGTGCGTATATGTGAAAAAATTATGTTTTTAGCTCTGGGATTTGCAAAAAGCGACTTCAAGTCTGCATAGGGAAATGGAAACTGGCCTTCTGTGAAAGATTGCATAAGGTGAGGCAAATCTCGCTATAATAGATTCCTCCTAATGTGTGAGGTTGGAGGAGTATCTGCGATGGTCAAAATACATTATAAGACCCAAAAGTGGAGTAATGGGGACCCAGCTAGAAGAACTAGTTGCTCATTACAATCTGTACTGAATTTTCATACATGGATGCCAATTTGAATTGCATTGCATATCCATGTGAAAATATACCAAACAACTGTCTATGGCGTCCATGAATAGGAAAATACAAATGTGGTTACATGCCAAAGGCTTTCATAGTCACGGACAAGGCCCAGTAAAATCAGTATCAAAATCATTCTGAAGATATCTGTATACAATGGAGTACAATCTGATCTCCCATGATCACTAAAGTCACACATGTACTGATCTAATGAAAAGGTAGCAACAACTCAGGAAAGTTGCGACTATGAATTGATGTATTCAAGTCTTCTACACAATCCACCAAAGGTGCAAGTATACATCATGTGAATAAAGGAGTTGCGGTTGAACACAATGAGTTTTTGTTTGATTACCGGTCATTGAGGTATACCGCTAACAAACACAACACAACCTACCGATGATGAAAGTAGGTATCAAGGCACCGAGTACATTCTTACAAGTGTGAATAAAGGAGTTGGGGTCGAACACTTTAAGAATCCATCGATGGCGAGAGAACCTGACACTAATGACTGCAAGCCTCTAGGTACTCATAGGACTCTAGGTCTCATCTCCAGAATAGATCAGTTGAAGTCGATGGAAGGAGACTTGCTGAAAGGAGATCATTAAGGCATCTCTCATATTTCAACACGAGGTACAAAGCAGGAGCTTGATGATTTGGAGGAAATCAGATGAAGAACATGTTCACAAACCAACGACCCTATGCGTCTTTCATGTGTGCTAGGTGCAAGGGGTACACGAAAAAGACCATATGAATAGAAGCCAATGAGGAAAATTGTTGACAGAGGAGAGGAAACCACCAATAAGGATAATGGCATATAAGACACTGCACAAATCCCAATGTGTGAATAGATGTCTTACCGTCGAACACAAAGGAAACCACCCAGTCAATGACCAATGATGAAATGTAGATTGGTGGGTTCAAGATTACCTACCAATGAGGAAAATAGGACCAGGGTACGCAATAGGACTACAACTTCATGTGATTCTGAGACAAACTGAGGGTATGTCCAACATGCAAAGTCAAGAGTTCATAGGAATGGTCGACACAGGTTGATAGACATCCTTTGAACAAGAGCATGAGACATATGGAAGACTCAGGGAGCATAGACTCAATGATGAAACCATGAGATGCAGGAGGCATCAATCAAATTATCCATAGGGACTGGAAGAGTAACTAGTCGAGGGAGTAAAATTGTTTGTAACTAGCTTAGCTTCCTAAGGCCATGCTAAACCCAAAATTATGATGACAAGTGGACTAAATTTTTTTTTTCTCTGTTCAAAGGAATCACGACTGCTGCCAATACAAGATAATACTCCCTTCCCGCCTGTCTTTTTTTTTTTTCATAGTCAAATGAATGCTATGATATAGAGGAGGAAACGAGTGTTGCAAGTAAGAAAAACTAGTTCCAGCAATGGAACATACCTATGCTCAATGCAAGGAGGTGCATGCGGGAGATGGAAACTTGGGGGAATGTTCCCTCTTGGGTATAGGGTGTCCATTTGTGAACGATATAAACAAGGCTCCTCTTGGTTGAGGATGCAAAATTGTTGAAGAAAACGGTTTATAATGCAAAGAGAGAACCGACAATACGCTCAATACTGCAAGCAAGGGCATGAGATGCAATCACAACTTAACGCCAAAAATGTCCTTTTTCATAATATTAGTCTACTTGGTTTGAAAAAGAGATAAACGTGTACCAAATAGATGTCCTTTCAAATCCCATTTACAAGTGTGAAAGAGACAAATTCACTCGACAATATTTTCTCTTTTTGAAAATGAGTTGGAAAAGAGATTAAATCAAACTCGCATGGGAGTCCTCTAGGTATAGGTCAATATGTTTATGAGTGAAAATGAGGTTCAACATAAAGTCATGTATTAGTTATAAGGGACTCCCGGTCCTACGGAAAAAATATCTGCATGGGCACCGAATGAAGCAGAGGGTCTAACTAGGGTACCCATGTTTGGTAAGTCTCTACCATTTGAGAACAACACCTCTATTAGCAGATAGAAAGTTCCGTGTCGCTAAAAAATGGGTTTGTACCTAAGGAATATGAGTGACAATTGTAGGATGATGCAAGTGTGCATGATGGAATAGATACCTATCCTAAATGTTGGGTAGTGAGAATACCTGTCTGAAGTTACGAATGATCAACATAATGCTGAAAACCGCAAGAATCCCTGGACAAAACTATAAAAAATAACTCAATCCACTATTGTATTAGTCCATTAGGTGAAAATATTATCTAAAACTATGCAAAGTGGGTAAAAAATTGCTATAAATAGTAAAAAAAAACAAAATTACTATACCATTTTAGTTTTTTACCCAAATAGTGGATTTTGGACCAAATTACCTTCGATCTTAAATTGGTGATTGTGGGAGCTACGAGTGATGGAATCGATGATCATCTAGACTAGGTAATTCCTCTTCCCCTCCTATTTCTTTTTAGTGTATTACATTTTTTGTTATTTAGGATTCAAATTTTAAGTTATTTAGGGCGTGAATTAGAATTTTAGGTGTACGTGAGCTACCGTTCATTGGGTCATGTATACGGGTGATTATACACGGTTGTCTAAAAAACAACCAACGTATACTCGGCCCTATACACAAATGTAAACATTGCAGCCCACATATATGTCCATAAACACTGTTTTTTAGTGAATGCTAACTCAAAAAATGATTTTTCTCTTGTAGGATGGTGCTAGAGTGGAGGGAAAGGGAACATGAGGAGGTAGATGTTGTTGTGGAAAGAGATCCGAGGGCCCAAATGGCCTTGAAAATATTTGGGTTGTATATGTTTTGGGCTCTCAAATGGATGAGGTCCAAAGTGAGATTTCTACAGTTTCTCGTGGATTACTGGGATCCAGACAGTGGGAGATTCAACGTTGATGGGAAACCATTAAGGATTGAAGTCGAGGATATTTATTTCTTGACAAGGTTGTCATGTTGGGGTGAGGTGGTCAACCTCAAAGCCCAGGGAGCTAGGATAGGTATGAAGATAGAATAATACATAGATGCTCATTGCATTTCAGGGATGGAGAAGTTCTGGAGTCAAATCCCCATCCGAGAAATAACCAATCTAAGCCTCAAGATTTTTGTCCTCATTTTGAAATGGATCACAGGATCGGTCTTGTTGCACCAGGAATCAAGGCCTCTTATTTTCTACTCCATACAGTGCTTGAGACCCATGGTGTATGACAGGTGCACCTCACTATTGGCTAACATGAAGAGCCAGTTGGAAGAATGCAAACAGGGTGGTAAGAGGAAATACAGGTTTGATTCCATCTTGTGTAGTTTTTTCTTCGAGCAGGTTCTAGTTTTGGGACCTAGAGTTGAAATCCTTCTGTGAGGACCTCACGATCCAACCATGGCATGATGGGCCGAGGTGGTGAGATGGAAAGGGGGGGGTAGGGTTCCCACACCCTACAATGATGATTTCATTTATAGGTGGAGACGACAGGTCATTGCTCTGGATGACTACCCCTATGCAAGGATTGACTTCAAAGGGGACCCTGACATGCCATTACTACCAGGGACTGCCTACGGGGACATAGGTATGTCAATTTTTTTTAAATATTTCATTTTTTTTTATTTTTGTATATGAAAACAAAAAATATGTTTGGTTGATGTTTAGGTACCAACTAGAAATGTATGTGATGTAGATGTAGGTCTAGGACGGTCGGACGGGCTTTCACAAAATTGTCGGAGGCACCGGGGAGATGAGGCGACGGGAGGAGAAGCAGAGAGAGTCCTTCAAAACGTGCAGGGAAACTTGCCTCATTTGACACAAAGGATTCCGATATATACACTAAATTACATTAGTATACAAAGAGTTCGCCCAAGCTTGGGGTTCAAGCGTAATATCTTTTCATGTAGAGCCCATCCCTGGGATCATCCAACATGTTCCCTTCATAAAATTGTAATTCACATGCTCATTTTTCTAAGACACATGGGTTTGAACTTTCTTGCCCCCAGTCAGGGATGATTTTAAGGATGGAAAATTATTTTAAAATGTAGAAACCTTGGCGAATCTTACTAATCCTTCATATGCCAACTATAAATGTTTGGCGATTTTTTTGTAAAAATATTCAAATTTCTAAGGATTTTATATAGTTTTTATAAAAATTTGGCGATTTTTAAGCTAAAATAATTTTATCCTATAGAATTTGGGCGAATCATTTTTAAAATAGCGAATCTCGTTTTTGGAAAAACCATGGAAAATTAGCACATGAGCGAAATTTAGCCCCTAAAATCATCCATGCCCCCAGTGGTTCTTTGGCTTGATCATATAAAAGGACCAAGTCTCCCTCAGCGTACAACCGAGGACAGACAGACTTGTCATATTGGACCTCAACACATCTTTTATTTTCTTCGATAGTCGTAGAGGCATCTCGACACTGCTTGTGAAGGATCTTTAGGTGCACGAGGTGTCATTCAAGATCGGAAGTGTCAGGTAGGAGCAAAACTGCCAATATAAGAGAATGAATTTTGCATTCAATAGGTAAGATCGACTCCACACCATGTACTAACTGGAAAGGAGAAAATCCGGTGGCAGTGTTGACCGAGGTTCGGTATGCCCAAAGTGCGGGATACAACATCATATGCCAGTTAGATTTTCTATGGTTGACAATTTTCTGCAAAATGGTCTTGAGATACTTTTTTATGGCCTCTACCTGTCCATTTTGTCGGGGGTTGTAAGGGGAAGAATGACCATGCTTAAGCCCCAGTTTGGATGTTATCTCTTCCATCATTTCATTCTGAACGTGACTACCATGATCGGTGACAATCTCACTCTGGATTCCAAACCTGACGATAATTTGATTGAATATGAAGAAGGAGACAGTGTTCCCATCGGATTTAACTCTAGGCATGGCCTCGACCCACTTAGTAAAGTAGTCTATGACATGTTGATGACCCCCAGGCGAAGTTGGGTTGCAATCCACAAATTCCACCCCCCACTTGGTGAAGGGACCAACAGTAATGACTGGATGGATAGGGGCTGGATGCGAATGCATTTTCAAAGTGAACATATAGCATGGGTGATACTTATTAACTTCTTCAACGTAATATTTAAAGATAGACGACGAAAAATAACTAGCTCGCAAAATTCTCTAGGATGTCGCAAGCCCGGATAGATGACCACAACAAGCCCCATTGTGGAAATCATTTAGAAATTACTCGAATTCTTCGTGAGTTAAACAACAATGCAAGATATTGTCTATTCCTCGACGATATCGAGTGTCACCAATGATAAGGTAATTCTTAGCTTGGTATCTTATGCATTGTCGATCATCTTGCGAGAGATGTTGAGGGAACTTCAAAGTTTGAAGATAGAGAACAATGTTTCCATACCAGGGGTCAGATGAAGAGACAAGGAAAATGTGTTCATCCACAAAAGAATCAACATGAATAACATCCTCGTCCAATCGTGGGAAGTCAGATATTAACCTTGCAAAGACTAACGATTTCTTGGATTTCATAGAAGCGAAATCGAGATCGAATTCTTGTAAAATGACAATCCATTTATTGCACTTTCCCACTATGATACGCCTGGTAAGGATGTATTGAAATGGATTGACATTGACAACCACAACAGTTTTGCAAAGCAATATATAATGGCGTAATCATTGGACTGCGTGAACGACAACCAAAGCTAGATTTTCAATGTGAGAATATTTGATCTCAGGACCGACTAATTTTTGACTAAGATAGTAGATGACGTGCTCATGGATCTCATCATCCTCCTGAACCAAAACCATACCAATCGTCTCTTCAAACACGGAGAAATAAATCGAGTAATCTCTACTGTATTCAGGAGACTTCAGCAGAGGCTTCGATACCAAGGCTTTCTTCAAAGCATCAAAGGATTGCTATGATCGCTCATCCCAGATAAAATGGGTGTCCTTCTTCAAGAGATGTATGAAACCCTTAGTAATATTGGAATAGATCACTATAAACCAATGTAAAAAGTTAGCTTTCCCCTATAAACCTTGAAGTTGTCGAATAGTGGACGGGGGATGCAAGTGAATTATTTCCTCAACCTTTAACGGATATACAATAATCCTAGACATAGAGACTGAAAATCCTAAAAGACATCCATACCTAACGCAAAAGATGCATTTATGAGAGTTCAATTAGATGTGGTAATGCCGACATATTTAAAAAACTAGCCAAAGGTGCTTGGGGTGAAACACTCTCTTACAAGAGTGAGCAGCAAGATTTTCAAGATATGCTTGGACTATATGCTTAAGATCATGGAATGCCAAGGTCATAGCACATTGGAAAGTTGCTCCGGTGTTTTTAAGCCGAAAGGCATATTCCGGTATGTGAAAGTAACCCAAGGACAAATAAATGTCGTCTTATGTTGATCCTCAGGTTTAATTTGAATTTGGTTAGACCCTGAAAATCCGTCCATGGAAAAAAAATTCCGCTTCCCGCACACTCGTCGAGGATCTAATCGATGAAAGGTGTCGGGAAGTTGTCCTTAGGACATGCCTTATTCAGGTCATGAAAATCCATGCATACAACGATGATTTTTTATTTCTTATTCATAAGAACATGATTGGATACCCATTCAGTCAAGGGAACCTGGTAGATGAAGCTAGCATTAAGTAGTTTCTCTACCTCTGCCTTAATAGCAGGGACCTTTCGGGGATTGACAACTTTAAGACGCTATCGATAAAATTTGGGTAAGTTTTAATCTCATGTTCAATAATTCGAGGGTCGATTCTTGGCATCTATTCATATGACCAAGTGAATAAATTTGAGAATTCCTTGAAGAGTTCGTTGTAGATCATGATTTCTTCTGGCAAACAATCTACACCGATCTGTACATTTTCAATCTTTCCAGGGGTATGAGAGATATCAATCGTGATGGTAGGGGAGATACTCACCATATTTCATTCATGATAAATTTCGTGTGTATCAATAAGAACTACGATGTGGCCGACTATCTCTCTAAGAGTAGATCTAAGGTCATCTTGTTCAATTCTGGAAAGCTCTGGGAGGAAATAAGAGCGATGATGCATATCATCCCAAGGTTTGTTAGAACCATTCATTGCCTCGATGATAGCTTCATCCAAGGGAAAATTCTCATTGAGTCAGTCATGTGAGAAAGATGACAAAGTGGCCCACAAGGGCTTAAGAATAGGATCCTCCTCGTCTGTCTACGAGGTAATAAGATTAGGATCATCGGAAGAGTCAAGAAAAACTTGATATGATATCTCTGCTACCGATAGTGGAATGACCATTCCAACATGCAACTGACCTTCACAAGATGCAGTCGAGGAAGGTAGGGTCCAAGGATCATTAAAATAGGAAGTGCAAAAAGGAACGAACCTCTCAGACGAAACGAGCCTACTGGACATGGCGTAAATATGGTGAACTGGTGCCATGAAGTCGAAGGTACCCATAAGGGATGAATACATTCCGACACCTACATTCTCAGTTGTCGGCTGATAATTTTCGACCACGGGGATTGACAGTCCAACAGATGCACTGGGGATAGCATACACAAAGGACAACTGAATGATTGTCACGATCTTCCCATCATGAGGAAAACAAAGAGTATGAAAGACGGACGATATGATGGCAATCATAGCGTAAGTCCAATTTCATCCTAGTAACAAGTTATAATCGAGGGGTGCATCAACCACCTCGACATCCACCTCGACCATATTTTTTCCTAACTGGAACAGAAAGGCAGGAAGAATATCATGAGGGTGGAAGGAACGACTATCAAAAGCAGTCAAAATGGTTGGATACTAAGAGAGAGTCGAAGAGCTAAGGGATTTCCAATAGACCAGGGACATCACACATGTTGCAATGCCTTCATCAACAACAATACGCTTGATGGTATACTTCGAGTAACCCACGTGGATTTGTAATGCCACATGATAAGGCAAGCAAGGCTTCACATATGTGACGTAAAACTTTATAACTTTAGAGCCACTGGGATCTAGATCTTCTAATGCAGATATCAAGGCATTCCTCTATGAAGGACACGTCTAAAGTACCTCCAGAGATGACATCGCACAAGGGGTTTGACTCAGGTCCTCAACAATAGAGTATTTATGGGCGGCTCTAGCATCAGGGATGATTTTGAGGATGGAAATTTATTTTGAAATGTAGAAATCTTGGCGAATCTTAATAATCCTTCATATGCCAACTATAAATGTTTGGCGAATTTTGTGTAAAAATATTCAAATTTATAAGGATTTAATATAGATTGTATAAAATTTTGGCGATTTTTAAGGTAAAATAATTTTATCCTATAGAATTTGGCCGAATCATTTTTAGAATAGAGAATCTGTTTTTGGGGAAAACCATGGAAAATTAGCCCATGAGAGAAATTTAGCCCCTAAAATCATCCTTGTAGACTATTATTAGGATTGTAGGTAGAGTGCTTGAGTGCTCCTTTCGGAATACGAGGTGGTGGCTTTGGTTTTTCGATCTGCAAGGGTGTCTCCGAAGGAGGAGGAGACTCTAGAACATGTACAATTTGTGGAGAACTTTAATTGCGATATCGAGTGGCTACATTAAACTCAAATTTGACCATATTGATGCATAAATGGTCATCATCTTGTAATGGTGGGTTTTGACTCCCACTCACCACATTTCCATCATTTGAGGATCTCGAGTCCATGTTTTGGTTGTGTGGAAAAGGATTTGTCAGCACGACAGGTGGTAGAGATAAGAACCTCATAGCTTCCGCAACTTTGGGGCATAAATGAGTAAGGTGAGCAATTGTACAAAGCTTACAGGGAAACTTCACCTTACGCATTTCTCTCTTTCCCTCACCATAATTATTATTCATCTTCTCATTATTACCATTTTCCTTTGGTTTATTATTCTTCCCACCCTTACGATTATTATTACATCCTTTCTTCTTATTCCCACCTGGTTGTGGGTTACCATTTGGGTCGATCGACGATTGCACAAAATGTACATCCACCAAATGAGTGGGATTGGAAGACACAGACGAAGCTAGCCCTCTTGCAGAATGGTTTAGAGACAACTCTTTCAAATGTCTTGTCACTGAGTCTACAAATTTCACATTAGCGGAGCCTACAATGCCATCGACATGAGGCCCAAGATTTTATCTAAGTTCATAGTTTGACCTCGGTGCGCCAGGAAGAATATCGTATAACATCCCAGACTAAGCATATATAAGATCTAACTGTTGGGATTTTAAAATCACTTCTTCCTTAGATGTAAGCCCAGATGTAGCAACATCCTTCGAAATAGGAGGATGTAGATATTTAAGGAACCACTCTAGCAAGAAATCTGGGGGTATGCAGGTCTTGATCAACCTATTCCATCTAAGCCCTTCATGGATATGATCCGAGATATGAGTGGCTTTGTCCTGGTGTAAGTTCGACAAAATTTCTAGGCCAACATCGTCATGAACCGACAATTGGAAGTGGTTAAGGAAGACTAAAACCATCTGAATAAAGGTCCCATATGCCCCCCTAGGTAGCTAGATAAACCATTTTGTGTCAACCCTCGTGAGGGTGCGTTGAAACAACATTAACCGAATGGAATCATTGTTAAGGGAATTCAAAGAGCACCATAGGTGAAAGGTGGTGACGTGATCACCAAGATCCTCGACATTCTTGCCTTCGAATTTTGGAATATCTGAAGGAATCTTGGTGGGAATGGGGGGCCATGTAGGATCATGACACACAGGGTATTTCATCAACTTAGACAAGTTTGGCA
>ML792166.1:828461-844835 GCA_009831015.1 Picea engelmannii | reverse complement strand
GGGCATGGAATCTATAGAAAACTCCATGGACCCAAGAGCTAAAGAGAAACATGAGGAAGAACATGAAGATTCCAAGAAAGAAAGAAAAGCCAGAACAACCAGTCATTGTATCGAGAATCACAAGACTACCAACCTGATATGAACTCACTAAAAGCAATCAAGCAGAGGCACTGAAAGTTGTGATGAAGAACAATGTATGGAAGACTTATGAATGAAAGCATTGAGAGATCCAGAACTAGAGGTTCTTCCAGATGGAGGGAGAAGACTATGATGATTGTTTGTTCCAGTAAATCAGACATACCTTTACATGAGCCATTATATTAGCCGTAATAACCATGGTTTGGAGTTTACATCAGATGAATGCAAAGACTGTTCTCCACAATAATTGAACAAAGAACGTATGTAGAACAACCTCAAGGCTTTGAGGTATACTAGGAAGAGACTCTTGTATGCAGATGGAAGAAGGTTTTTGTATGGATTCAAACAACTTGGTGCAGAGCCTCCAATGCACAACATAAGCGTGGTGAATAACCTTCTATAACAAAGATACTGTATCAGAATGGTTACTCAGAACTCAAGGATGATGGATTTCCAATCCATGACAAAGCTCTCATGATGACAAAAGAAGTACCACTTGGATATGTTCCAAGTTTGACCCTTGCCACAATGTTATGAGCTAGCAGGAAACAAAAGAGATGAATTCAACTATAATGATGATCAGAGCTATATGAAGCCTTCAGAAAACCAGTGTTCCAGAAAGACCAAAGTACATTGAGATCAAGCATTACATTCTCCGTGGTGAAGTCCAGAAAGGAGAAGTGGTTCTCCAATATATATCTCCACAGATGAGTAGATAAGCAAACATTTTGGTAAAGCCTCTGTTTAAGATGAAAGAGTTTGTGTACTCAAGCTGGAGCTCGTGGAGACAACTTCCTCATTGAAAAAGGAAGAGATGACTCCTAGGTTGGGAGGGAGCACTGATGTATTATTTATTTATGGACAGTCATTTTTCAGTTCGAAAAATGGTCCAGGATGAACAGTTCCTTTCTAGTTCAGAAAGTGGTTTGAGATTTCTAACGGACAAGCATTTTCCAGTTTGGAAAATGGTCCAGATCGAACGGTCATTTTCGTAATGAAAATGGTTCGATAGATTGCTGATGTACCATAGACAGGGATTCCTGTTGTGGTTAACATAGGGAATGGTCTAGGACAATCTCTCTTCTTGACGGTCACTCTCAGTAGTGGTCAAGAAGACTGGTCCGCCTCGCCCGACAATCATTCTTTTGAAGCTCACAGTTGTGAACAATTTCGAAGAATGGTCTGTTTTGGAGGTTGGTGGAGGACAATCATTTCCTTAGGAAATGGTCCGGACAGTCATTCCCTAGGGCAGATTCATTCTCTTCAGGTTGCACTTTGTTTAGTGCTGGAGGAATGGCCCAGATAGACGAATGGTTCAGGTTTAGTAATCATGGACAGACATTCCCTAGGGCAGATTGATTCTCTCCAGGTTGCACTTTATTTAGTGCCGAAGGAATGGCCCAGATAAGTGAATGGTCCAGGCTCAGAAATCGGGACAATTATTCTTCCTTGCTTGAGAAGAATAGTCCAGATAACTCATCGTTGATGTTTTACTTTCTTAGGGCAGATGCTCTTCCAGATCTCATAGACGTGAGTGGAAGAATGGACCAGATGATTTAGTTTATATATCATAACAATGTTTTATGTGCAGGTTGATGATATGATTGTTATGGAGATTGTATGTCTTCAGATAGTAGATGTATACTACTGTAGTGGAAATGTTCCACTAATTGTGACTATCTATCAATGATCAAGTATCCGTGTGCTACTTGGTGTGGCAGTGTACCACTAGATTGTAGTTGTGTACTACTATGGATAGACATAGTTGTGTTCTATTGAATGACATTGTTCCGATCGCCTTGAAGACTATCAATAGTGTTGGAAATGATTATCAGCTAGATGGATGATCAATGGACAGAGATTCCCCAAACGGAAAACAGTCCAGGACATTTATTCTTCTAGGACATATGTCTGGATTAGAAGAATGGATCTTATGTCACTATGTTATCCAACATCATGTCTGATTACTCAGATGGAGTATGGTTTCGAGAGATGATGCATCTGATGACACTGATAGTGATGATGGTGCTCATGATCTAATCACGAGTTAGTTTATACGACTATATTGATGCTACCGGGTAAATGGTATGTTTGTGCTCAAGACCGTTACCTTCAATACCTCCCTAGCTAGGAGGGAGTGTTGATATTATAGTAGCCACGGGAGGTATTTACCTCCACGTGTAAACCTGACGATAATAGAATATTCCGGAAGCAAGAAGGAACTATAATTAGTTTGGTAATAACCCTAGAAGACAAGTCGGCTCAAGAGGATAATTTGTATTAGGTTATTAGCCTCCAAGAGAAGAAGTCGGCTAAAGGAAATATTATATACTAAGTAAATAGGCACCCAGAAGTAGAAGTCAGACCAGATAGTTTGCCAATTTTAGTATAAATACAGGAGGCCAGTCTTCATTCTGGCAGGCATTCTCAGAACTGCAGAAGAAACTCTTGTGCGCACTGTAGTTGGCCAGTTTGTGCACAAGTTTGGAGGAGAGCTGTCGTTGCAGCTGCTGCAACTAGCAGATTTCAGTTTTGGCCTGGACTCTCTTGGTTATGGTTTGGACTCTCTAATCATCTCTTGTTACTCTTGTTTGGTGCGCTATCTTGTTTGGCTATCTAGCTTAGGGTTTTCTTCTAGAATGATTCTCTATCGAGGTTAAGGTGTTTGGGGGTGGCTTCGGCCTATGGTTGGGTGACAATAGTGATATTGTCTATGGTTAAATGAGAAAATCCATCATATTCTAACACCGTCGACTCTTCCTTGACCTCACATAGGTGACACCGTGAGGGAGCTATAAAATCCGTTTTTGTTAGGTTCTCCTAGGTCAATATCCTCTTGTGTAGGACTAGCCATTCGAACATTTTGATCTTTTGGCCATTAGGGGCCCTTCCATATCCTCTCTCAGTGTGGCTCTGGGTTTTCTTGGTCCTGGCCTGCTATGTAATACCGAGCCTCTTTTAGGTTGAATTCACTCCTATTTTTCCTTCCCCACCTCAATTGGTCCTCTTCTTCTGAGACCCCAATTTTCCTTTTCCCCAATTCCTCCTCAACCTCTTTCGTCACCATGTCAATCTGAGCCCTATTCTGTGGGTTAAGTTTGTCCCAAATCCTCCACATGGCGTTCCCCTCCCTTTGCTTCCAGTACTGGTGGACTTTCGTTTTTCCTTGCCTAATCATCTCATGTTTGAGCTCCTCCCTATCATGATTTTCCATTCTGGGTTCTTGTTGCCACACGTCCTCCCAGAACCTCGTTGTTCTCCCATTCCTGACTTCCCAAAAGCTATGACTTTGTATCAAGTTTTTATATCTCCAAGCTAGATTCCAGATGGATGACCCCTCCCTTGTGCCCATGAACCTGATTTGCTCCTGGTTGTTGACTTCTGGGTCGTATTTATCTTTCCACAGATTTATCCATAACGTCGAGCTTTCCTTTACCCATCTCCACCACAACTTTGTCCCATATGCCTCGTTGGTTACTTGTGGGTCTTGTACCTTGAGGCCTCCTTTGTTCTTCGGTCTGCACACCTTGTCCCACGCTACCAAGGCCCATTTCTTTTTGTCCTATGCTCCTCTCCATAAGAAATCTCTCTGGATGGCTCTAATTTTTTGTAGGATGCCTTTGGGGGCTAGAAATATCGACATAAGAAACGTCGGGATTGCTTGTAGGACCTCTTTAGTAAGAATTAGTCGTTCGACAAGGTTTAGAGCTCTTACATCCAATTCTTAACCCTCTCCCGCAAATTGTTGATAACTCCTTCCCACATTACGTTCCTACGTGCCCTATCCATCATGGGTATTCCCAAATATTTCGTTGGGAGTGTTTTACGCTCAAACCCCAAAATGTTGGCCAGGTTCCTTTGGATTGCAGGATTTGTATTGAAAAAATATATCATGGACTTGGAGTGATTTATTTCAGCCCCTGAGGCCTCTTCGAAATCCTCTAAGATTTGTTTATATGCCTTTACTTCCTTTACCGCGGGGGTGCCATGGAGCAGGGTGTCATCCACGAATTATTGGTGTGTTGAGGTCGAGAAATCTTCGAACGGATTTAGGCCTTTTATTTCTCCTGCGGTTGTTGTGTTTTTTATACTCCTGCTCAACCCTTCCATCATTAGAATGAAAAGGAATGGGGATAACAGATCCCCTTGTCTTATGCCTCTCATTGGATAGAAAGACTTGGTTGGGGCTCCATTGAAAAACAACGAGAAGCTTGTTGTAGAAACTAGGTTGATGATCCATTTAATCCAATGTTGGTCGAATCCAAAAGCTTCCATCGTCTTCGCCATATACTGCCAACTTATTTTTTCATAAGCCTTCGCCAAGTCTAGCTGGATTAGTATCCCCGCTTTCCTTTTATTTTTCAATGTGTGTATTATTTCATGGACTTGTATGATATTATCCAGAATTTGTCTCCCTTCCACAAAGCCCGCATGTTCCTGTGATATCAATGTTGGAAGGAGTGGTTTCAATCTATTAGCTATTACCTTGGAAATTATCTTATACACCACATTGCATAGAGGTATTGAATTGTAGCGATCTGGAGTTCTTGCTTCATTTTCTTTTGGGATTAGAGTTATCATCGTGGCATTCAGTTCCTTCATGATGGAGGCTGAGTGTCTAGAGTCCTCCACTATACCATAAATCTCATGCTTAACCACATCCCAACAGGGTTTGAAAAACTTCATAGTGAAGAGTTAGAAAAACAGGATCGTGGAGCAATAAAATAAAACAAATGTGGAAATAAAACACAGAAGATACACAATACAATAGAGACACAGATATACGTGGTTCACCCAGTGTGGGATACGTCCACCATAGAAATTATCAGGTCATTTCTTTATTATTATCCAACAGATACAACCCACAACAAACCTGATGTAACTTCCTCTTCTTTCTCTCACAGTCTCCTATCTCAGAATACAATATTCACAATGATACATAGCCACAATACATTTCCCTCATAAAATAGGGTTGCCTTCTAGGGAAAAAAACCCTAACATAACTTCTATCGTCAAATCCGAGACCTTATAATAAACGGTCCATATTTACAATGAAATTACAATATACATTTACAAGGCAATTTTTCCTTCAGGGGCTTCGCTCTTGAACCCCCATTGAGGGACCACTTGCCCCCAGACCCCGCAGAGGGGGTAATCCCCCTCTGCACTCCCCCGCATGGAAGAGTGTACATTTTTCTAGGGTGTAAAGTATTCATGGGGTATAAACATGGTTGAAAAACAAAGACCTCTAAATCAAGAAGATAATCAGACTCCACAACCAACATGAAGTCGTCTGGGCCTAGGGCCTTTCCATTAGGCATCTCTTGGACCACTTGGTCGACTTCTTCCTTTGCTATGGGTATGCACATGTTGACATTATGTTCCTCTGTGACCAACTTGGGGATGTGCCTAATTATCCTCTGGATGGCAGCGGTCCTGTCCCAGTTGGGTTCTTTGGCTATCCCCTGTAAGTGTTTGACTAGTGTGTTTTCAATGTCTTGGTGGGACTCTCTTTCTATCCCATCCTGATCGTGAATCTTCAAAATTTTATTATGATATCTTCTTGCTATAGTTGTTCTGTGGAGGAACTTGGTATTCCTCTCCCCTTCCTTAAGCCACTCGATTCTGGAATTTTTGTCTCAACAGGGTCTCTTCCTGCTTACATCTTGCTTCCCAATCCTGGAGTAATTGGTTTTCTTCTTTTTTCCTTTCCTCGGTATAGCCCTCTTGGATGCATTTCTCCTGCAACTCTCCCATTCTGTCCTCAATCATTTTTTTTCTCCTAGTCAATGTTCCCAAAAAATTCTCTGTTCCACTCCTTAAGTCTTTGCTTTATGTACTTGAGTTTTTTGTGTAGTTTGAACATCTTTGTCCCTTGTTCCAAGAGTTCCTCCTACCACCATGTTTTGATGTTCTCCTTGAAGGTTGGGTGGTCGATCCATAATTTCTCGAATCTGAAGGGCCTGTTCTTTGGTGTTGTCTGAAAATTTTCCTCCAGTTGCACTGGCCAGTGATCTGATCCCCCACAGGGAAGGATATTGTAGTCCAATTCTAAACCTTGCATAATGATGGATTCCGAGACTATGAATATTTCTATCCATGTGGCCACCTGGTGCTGTGATAGTATTTTGTTATTCCATGTAAACTGACCATTGCTAGTCCTGATGTCCACTAGCTCCATTGTATCTATGAAGGTTGTGAATTCTTCCACATCTCTGTCCAATCTTCAGTTGCCCACTTTTTTCTTAGCCAAAGTAGTTATAATGTTGAAATCCCCAGCCATAATCCAATGAAGGTTACTGGTCTGCTTTTTTATATTTTCTAGGTCCAGGAGCATTCTTCTTTTTTCCTCCAACTCCTGAGGTCCATACACATTTGTACAAAGGAACTCCTCTGTGTTCCCTATCACTTACATTTTAACAGATAACATGTGCCCAGTGGCTTCAACAAAGAGTAGGTTCACCGATTGTGGGTTCCATAGGGTGAGTATACCTCCCGCCGTGTTTTGACTCTCTACAGTCAGAAACTTGTACTTACTCCAATATTTCTTACTGATTATTTCCATTCTGTCCATATTGCATTTTGTCTCTTGTATGAAACAAATATCAGGTTGTTCATTCCTCAGTCTGTTTTTAAGGATTCGTTGTTTTCTTGTTCTGTTTAGGCCTCTTATATTCCAAGTAATAACCTTCATTTAAACATGTGGGGGGGAGTTAGGAAAGAGATTTTTGATCTTACCTAAATTTATCAGCAAAGATCTTAGTTCCTGTAGGGATACGATATTTGATTTCATCCCTTTCTTTTGTCTTGCCTGCTTTGGTGAGTGTTTTGGCTGTCCATCTCCGGTTTTGATACCCAAGTTTTTTATTTCGCCATGCATGCGCTTGATTTCTTTGGTTTTTGCCTCCTCCCTAAGAAGGAAAATGTATTGAATGTGATCCAGTTGCTCCATTGGTATGTTGTCGACTCCCTGCCTTTTCCATTGTTCCAATATGCCCAGGAGGTCTATCCCTTCCCTTTCCACGATGTCTCTGAGGTCTGGGTCTTCTGTTCCTACCTCATTTGGTGTCATTTCTGAATCTCTGTCTACCTCCTACATTGGGGTATTTGTGTCTTTACCTCCTCCTTCCATTGTGCTCTCGTTTCGTCCCTGATCTCCTTTGGTGTTTTGATTTTTTGTGGTCTCATGGGTTTATTGTTCATTTATCTCCCTTACTTTTTCCCTTTTATTTTCCTCTTCTTCCCCCTGTTTAGGGTTTCCCCTTCCTTCTGCCCTATTCCTTGCTTCTAGGTTACTCCCTGTGGGGGGTTTGCCTTGTCTCTTATTTCCCTTGCCTTTGTAATTCAGCCTCACAATTTTGTCCTCATCCTGTTGTTGTTTAGAGTTTTCCTGTTCCGGTTTTTTGTTTAGAGGACATTCTATTAGTAGGTGCGCATGTTCATGACACCTTCTACGTCGAAACGAGATCTTCTCATAGTCTATACTTTGGATCCATTCCTCATCCCTGAACTCCAGACTTATGGCCTCCGGGAGATCCCTCGAGACATCCATCTCTATACAGATCCTCGCATAGGATGTATACCTCCCTTTTAATGTTGCTTCCGATGTCTTAACATATTTCCCCAGCTTTTTCCCTATAGCTTCGAAGGTGGACGAAAGCCATCAATCTAACAATAGGGAATAAATCCTAATCCAGACTGGGACATTTTTAAAGGTCTTCTTTTCTGGGGAGAAGTTTTCCTTCCATGGTCACATGTACAACCCCACTCAGGTGTGGAAATATGGTCCCCCCTCAAAGATTTATCCCTGTCCTCTAAGTTCATAAAAGCTGTTGTGAAGAAACCTTTCGATCCCAGTTGGAGGTCGATTTCTCCACTCGACTTCCATTGGTATTTTATCCAACCGCGCATAGTCTTTTCTATGGGCCACATGCCCATAAACTTGCATATTAGGGCATGCGTCTTCATCTGATCCTGGAAGAGTTGGGTTTGGGGATCTTCTGGGATAAATTTTGGGATTAACGCTGTTTTTGGCTTGCAAAGATTGTGCCCACCTACCCCACTAGGGTTAGCCGTTTCTGGCATATTGTTCTGGGCTTCCATGGTCTCCTCCCCCACTCAGTCGTTTTTACCTTGGTTAACCTCTTTATTATTCTCTATCCCTGATCCCAAGGTACCTGTCAAGGGTTCCTTAAATCCCACGCCGCGTGGGCCTTTTCCTCTGTCCACCACTACCTACTTGTAGGAGGGAGTCTCACTCCCTCCCCCTTTGGTCACCATGTTGACTGCTGCTTAAGTTGTAACCGTCGAACCCTAACCTTGAAACCCTCATCAGAGTTTGTCAGAGCCCACAGGAAGCATCGTAGAGCAGAATAATACTTTGGAACTTAAGATGGATGAAAAGTTACTATGTATATTGAAATATATTTAAATGTTTAAATTTCATGTTAAACTATTAAATTGCTTAAATTTCATGTCATAATTTAACATTGAAATATATTTAAATATTTAAATTTCATGTCATAGTTTAATAATTAACCGTTCAATATTATTTCTTAACATTTATTTATTATAATAAGAGTGGAACTTCAACAATTTAACAATGTATTTAAATGTTTAAATTTTATATCATTATTTAATAATTAATAGTTTAACATTATTTATTACAATAAGAGTGGAACTTCAATGTTATTATTTTTCAACATAGTACAAATATGATACAGTTAGTTAACTAAAATTTTAAATATATTTACAATTTAAATTTTTTAAAGATAGATCAAATGTTACTATGTGTATTGAAATATATTTAAATGTTTAAATTTCATGTCATAGTTTAACAGTTAACCGTTCAACATTATTTATTAAAATTTAATTGTTAAAATAAGAGTGAAACTTCAACAATTTAACAATGTTGTTATTTTTATATAATAGTTTAATTTTTAACAATTTAATTATTCACCGATTTTTGATATAAAAGTGGAATTACAATAACAGCATAATTAATGATAATTAATACTATTTTTAACCTTACCATCACAAGATGATGTCCACATTTCTTGAATTTTCAGCCCATATGTTTTTTCATATAAACAAATATAAACTCAAATGACATAAAAAACAATGATTTTGTAAAGCAATACAAAGTAAAGAAGAGGGATGAAAAACATAAGAATAATTTCAAACAAATTTGTAAGATATGTTTTTTCATATAAACAAATATAAACTCAAATGACATAAAAGACAATGATTTTGTAAAGCAATGCAAAGTACATAAGAGGGATGCAAAAACACAAGAATAATTTCAAACAAATTTGTAAGTATTGTTTCACCTAATATTTTGAATGAAATTGAAGTTACAAAAGTTACTTAATTAACCTTAAAAAAAATACATGCATTGAGGCCATGAGCATGGATTTTTAATTTATGATTTGAAATTTATTTATATCATGTTGTTTCATTTGTACTTTTGTGTTAATTTTGTTTTTGACACTAGTAATTTTTATGGGACTAGTGAGAGAATGAGGATAATCACATTGCGTATATATATATATATATATATATATATATATCATATGTTATGTTTCAAATTTAAGGTATGTTTCAAGTTGTTTACAATAAAGAATGATTGTTACTTCAATTTTTTGTATAGGTTTATATATATTTTTAAATTTTAAAAAATTTGAAACATGCACATTTTTGTACAAATGAGATATCTACTTCTGTATTTTAGTTGTTTCATTACAATTTTTTTTATACTGAATCATATTCGTATCCATATTCATATTTGAGTCTTGTTATTACGATGTATATTGAGTTGATGGTATAAACCAAAATCATGAAACAAGAAGTGCTCGAATGCATTTTAAATTCCTAATTGGACTTTGGGTAGGATTTTTCAGGATTGTCTATTTTTATAGCACTAACTAGTCATCACATATGTAGAGGGATTTAATTGTATGTTGTCATTTTATACTTAGTCCAATACTTTTAATATTTGAAATAAGGTAGCGTGTGGGATAGAGATAGGGCACCAAAGCTAGATGGTATTCAAGCAGTTTTGTTTAAGATGCGTGGGAAATATTAAACGTGACTAGGAGCTTGAGGGGAGTGGGTGCTTTGCCCATCTTCAATTAATGTTGCTTCTTCTTCACATGCTTGTAATCCTTTTTGTTTTGTTTGTCCTTCTAGGGTGCTGTTCTCCCACCTATTTTGCAGAAGTGGTGTTTATGGCCCACACTCATGATTGCAACAGACAATGTTTCAAGATGGTGCCTCCAAAGTGGCAACCTTTTTTTACTATTCAACAAACCCATATGGGAGTTTGTGTGCCATAAACTAAAGAGGATCACAATATCAAGCCTCTTAAAATACATTTGTGTTTAGGTCAAATTGTCTAAAGACATGAAGGGATGCATTTCCATCCAAGTTGGGGAAAATACAACAATAGCATCAGTACTTTCTTTAACTGACAATGTCTTGATCACAGGGTTAGAGACTACTAGTTGTTTGCTTAAAATTATTCGACTTAGAACCAACCTCAACTTCCCCGATCCTCTTAAGAACCAATGAAAAGGGTTGGATCATCATGGATAAAGAGAATTCCCCAAATAAGCAAGTGTAACGAAATCCAAATTAGGATGCTCCCGGTGGAAAGGAAATATTGCTAGTAGCAAAGGCCAAGCACAAGCCAAGCAGGGACTACCCAAGGTACATGTGGAAACACATGATAATTCACCTTGAAATAACAATACTAGGTGAGCCAGGTCGCCTCTCCCCATATGTAATTCTCCAGGAAAAACTTCCACACAGTTGGTCAAGTACCCTCAATGGAAACTTCAGCGGATTGACAAAAGGATCACTACATCAATTTCTTCTTTCAATTATATCTAATGGGGATACAATCCACTAGAAAAGTGCAACCGAGAGTGATTTCCTAATTGCAGTCTTAGAACAAGAAGTCTAAGTTACAAAAGAGAAAGAGAAGAAGGGGACACACTTTTAGAACATGAAGCACTAACAAAAGGTGTTGACTACCCAACACTCAGATCACCCCGTATCTAGAGGATGAATAATTATTCAAATGGAAGTTTCCATTGTTCAAATTGAAATTTTGAGCATCTGGGTAGATTCAGAGCCCCTAAATTAATCTAAGATCCAAGTTTGCAATTGTTGAAATAACAATTTTGCATCCAACTTCGAATTCCGACCGAATTTTTGATTGGATTAGGGGAAAAAACATGAAAAAAATGGGGTCGTTTGAGCGTTGTTTATGCCATCTTCTAACAAAACAACACCAACAACAAAACTACCTGGAAAAAGGAGATCAAAGCTCATATTTATTCATCTTATGTGTATAACTAGGCTCTGGAGTAAGTTGTTTGGATAATGGAGATAGTCAATTGCATTAATGTTATCCACCAACTTCCCTAGGAGACATGACCTTCATTAAATTTTTCCAATACCTTACTTGTCTTTCAAGGAACCTGGGATAGTTTGTAGTTTATCATCCTAATGTAGTCAATCATATCACGTTGCAAATGATTTCAAGAGGTATGGGTGATCTTAAATGCCAACTACCTCTGTGTTTAACTCTTCGTGGAACACTGGAGGTAGTTTCATCCATCATAATATCTTAATCTTCCAATGATTGTGCATATAAATTAAATTCACGAGCCTCCCTACCCTGTAATTATTTCCATGAAAAGGAATACAAACATATAGTTAAATTTGGTGGATCCCTTGGACAAGTTCTAGGTTACATCAAAATTCTCCAATATTTTTGTTTATTACTTCCAAAAATCCATGTGAAGCTCATTTAGTTGAATGTACAAGATACATGATCTCGCCAATTAGCAATTATATTATCTATAGTGTGATCCTTCATTAGTAGAGAGCATGATGACCAAAAGTATAATGTTGTTAGAACATGGTTGGGATGTATTTCAATTGTGGCTTGAGTCTTTTTCGAGAAGTTGTACTATCCTTTTATGTATAGGGTTTTGTAATGAGGAACCAACCTTCATAGTGCATGACTCATCATTCAAAATTAAGACATTGCGGTGAAAAATCTTAGTTATGGGGTAATGTGGCACACGTTTATTTTCTATGGGTTCACACATGCCTTGGTTAGGGCTTACATGTTCTCTCATTGTCAGTTTGTCTTAGCCTCACGAGCTAGTCTCATTCCATGTGCAACATTGAAAATTTTCCCTATCCATCATTGATATGATGATATCGAATAATAGGTAGGATTTTCGCTTACTCTAACACCATTACCACCCCATCATGTATATATTTTTCTAGCGAATTTAATGAGAGGTAGGGAATTTTCCCTATCACGGGGGGCTCTTACATCTCATCCTCTATGTCACCGATCTTCTTAGATCCAACATCTGGGGAGGTTAGGGAACCCCCCCAACACATTTCTTACCTTGGAACCCCTCTCATTTTCTACACATCCTACTATTGTTCAATTATTGTGTTTCCTATAACTATTGATCTCTCTAGATCCAATGGAAAGACGATTCAAGGCCCGCTTTGACACCATTTTCTTCCCCAAATTTCACATGGTTGTCATGTGTTCACATCTGCATCCCATTCAAATAGTTGTTGGGTTGTTTGAAACTCAAACTCACAACCTCCCTAGATACTAAAATTTGAGAGGGGTTCCACTAGTTAATGCTTTATCTGCTCAAACATGACAACTAAGGAGGGGATGCCAACATTTAAATTCACTCCTTTGGCATCCATTAAACTTAACCAAATTAGGGTTAATTGATTGACTTCAATATTGTGCATTGTTATTGGAGAGGAAGCATGGGACAATCGTTGTTGTGGAAAGTAGGGGCATAAAATGAAAAATGAAATCTAAGTGCTAGATTGCTCTAACAACAAGGTAGGTTCTAGTATAACTTTTGAGGATCTCTTTGATATTCAAATAGTTCATGGACCTCAACTCATAGTTTTCCAATGGCCTCTCATACAATTGAACATCAAATTCCTCTCTAGCAGAAATTAGGCTCTTCAATTCTAGCTCTCCTCTTTAATTAGGTTCAAATTTTGCATATGTTGTGTGTAATTTGGTATATGCATTTAATGATCCCCTTGCTTAATGTATTCTCAAGGGGTTCCAACCAATAATTTCCCATATCCAAGTTAAGAGGAATGATAATATTTTACTTGTCCCCTTTATATTTTATTATATCCTTTTTTAGAGATCCAATAATCTTCCTCTACCACCTCCATAGTCTTCCAACAATAGTTGTATAGGAGTGTCACTCATCAACCAAGTCTACTATTGTGAAGTTTGCACATATTTTGATCCCCATAATATTTGTTTGGACCTATAAGACCATATCCTTGAATGTGGGAACCTTTTTCACATGATCACCTCGACGGTCATTGACTGGCATAGATGGAAATGACGGAAGGTTGATGGCTAGAAGAGTCAGTTTTGAGTGCCTTTGCACGATGGAAAGGTGCATCATAGACATGTTAGAAACCCTTGCTAGTAATGGGCACATTGCAGAGATTGGAAACTTGCATTATTTGGACACACCAAGAGAAGCTTGGAAGGGAACTTGGTGAGGGAAGACAAAGTGGGGGTTATGAAAAATGACACTATCTGATCCACAAGTATGATGCATGATAGACAATATTGGCATAGATAACTTCACTGGATTTATAGAATTGGGTGCTTAGGATACATGCAGATACAAGGAGTTGGGTGGTCCACACTTGGGGGTTGTGATGGATTGTAACATACCCACTATAACGTAATAAAAATTTTCGTTTTTCCCCAAGGGACAGAATCCCCGAAGTCCTACGGGGGTCTAGTGCCGGCTAGTTCTTCCCCGTTCACCTCCCTGTGATCGTGGGTTAGGACCATAGGCCGAACAAACCAGACATTTTTTCGTGTTTTGTGACTCAGCGATACAATTGAGTCCAATATTGAAGGTAGAATGGTGAGGGGGCTTCGAAATGAAACCCTGGCCGTAGATCTGGGCGCATAGATTTTGGCCGTCCAAATCTACCCGCCGCTTAACGACAAAGCACTAGGTCCCTTTATTTAGCCCCTAGTTCGATAGGACCACATACACGCCTAAATGAAGGCGCCCTTCACAACTCGTGACCTCGCGAGTCGTGAGTGGAAGACCCTCGAATTTTCTTCACGAATCACCGATACACGAGACCACGAAATGGGTATATCTTCCTTCTGTCAGCGTCCTCTGCGCATGACCGCCGGCTAGGCTAAAATCTAGCTCCTCTTGCTATTCACCGCTTAATGAGGTCAATGGTTGAATTCTCGCTCCTCCCTTATGCGATCCTCCGAGACTTGAAAGTCAACGAATGTTGATCTTCCCTTCGCACTGCTCGCAACTCGCCCCTTCACGAGTTGTAGCGTCGAATCTTGGCACCTTCCCTTCACGAACCCTCGAGAGGCGATATTTAATTTTCCCTCTCGCGATCTCGTTACTCGTGACTTCGTAAGTCCAAGTGTTGAGCTTTCATGCCCTTCTCCCGCGAATCCCCGAGACATGAGGAGTCAACGGAGCATTGACTCCCTTCTCTAGGCGATGCGTGTCCACCCGTCAATCACGCAGTCCCCACCTTGAAGTTTTTCCATGTGTTCTCTCGTGCTCGGCTCTCGGCACTTCGCTACTCGCGACTTGGAGCACCCAACCTTTGGGCTCTCACCTCGCGAACCTCCGAGGTAGCAAGATCCCTGGATCTCTGCCACCTGTCCTCCTCGGTTGGACGGTCCTGATCCTCTCGTGGCTTCGCCACTCGCAACTTGGAGCATCCAAACTTTGGGCTCTTACCTCGCGAACCTACGAGGTAGCGAGATCCCTGGATCTCTGCCACTTGTCCTCCTCGGATGGACGGTCCTGATCCTCTCGTGGCTTCGCCACTCGCGACTTGGAGCATCCAAACTTTGGGCTCTTACCTCGCGAACCTCCGAGGTAGCGATATCCTTGGATCTCTGCCACCTGTCCTCCTCGGATGGACGATCCTGATCCTCTCGTGGCTTCGCCACTCGCGACTTGGAGCATCCAAACTTTGGGCTCTTACCTCGCGAACCTCCAAGGTAGCAAGATCCCTGGATCTCTGCCACCTGTCCTCCTCGGATGGATGGTCCTGATCCTCTCGTGGCTTCGCCACTCGCGACTTGGAGCATCCAAACTTTGGGCTCTTACCTCGCGAACCTCCGAGGTAGAGAGATCCCTGGATCTCTGCCACCTGTCCTCCTCGGATGGATGACTCTAATCCTCTCGTGGCTTCGCCACTCGCGACTTGGAGCATCCAACTTTTGGATTGCTACCCCGCGAACCTCTGAGCTCACGAGATCCCTGGATCTTCTGCCACCTGTCCTCCTCGGATGGACGACTCTGATCCTCTCGTGGCTTCGCCACTCACGACTTGGAGAATCCAACTTTTGGACTCCTACCCCGCGAACCTCCGAGCTCATGAGATCCCTGGATCTTTGCCACCTGTCCTCCTCGGATGGACGACTCTGATCATCTCGTTTTGCCCCTATTCATGAGGCTTAACCCTCGTCTATCTCCCTATAGATCTAATGGCTGTCGGGATTCCTAGTTCAGATCTGACGATCCAGATCGGTCTCGATGCCGCGCCCTTTTCTACTACTCTTTGGATGTGGAAAAATCAACGGTCCAGATGCTCTCATGGAGCCTGGGGGTCTACGATTCAGATTTCCTCTCTATTCACGAAGATAGAGGAAAAAGGGTTAATGGCACTTAACGCCCTCGTTTATTCCCTCGATTCAATGATCGTGAATGACAGCAGACTCTCCGTCAGGATCTCATCCGTTGATCAATACTTATCCCTACGCTGCTACTTCGGGATTTAAGAGGGTCGTTCCTCTTTATACAAGGTTGTTAAGACTTGTGCGTTCAAGTCCCTTTCCTGGGTCCTTTGTGAACCTTTCTAAAGAGGAAATCTCTGTGAAGAGATCTGTCACGGGTATCCCTGGAGACTGATAAGGAAAAGAAACTTCCCAAGAATGGGTTGGGAACCTAACTTATTTCAATCTAGGCATAAATAAAATTGCTTTATCCACGCATATCATGCATGGTTTCCTCTGTTATGAGCATATATCTATTCATTCTTATCACACACTGCACAAACGTTCTTACACATAAATCATTCATAATTTGACAGTTCTATGATCATATACATCGTTCTATAATTTCAAGATACAATTATGTAAAAACA
>ML792166.1:797692-828361 GCA_009831015.1 Picea engelmannii | reverse complement strand
TTTAAGGCATGCACTATGGCAGCCAATTCTAGATCATGAGTCACATAGTTGACCTCATGTTCATTCAATTTTCGGGATTCATAGAAGATCACCTTTCCTTCCTGCATAAGGACTCCTCCGAGCCCTTCTTTACAGGCATCTGTACACACAAGGAAGTCGGATTCTAGGTCAACGATTTTTAACATGGGTGCATGGGTTAGTAGATGTTTCAAGGTTTGAAATCTTTCTTCACATTGCTGTGTTCAAAGAAATTTTGTTCCCTTCTTCTGGAGGGCAGTGATTGGACAACCAATCTTGGAGAAATCTTTTATAAATCTCCTATAGTATCCCGCCAATCCCATAAAGGATCTAATGTCTGAGACATCCTTTGGGATAGGCCATTCCATGATAGACTTGATCTTGTCAGGATCTACTGCTACCCCTTCCTTGGAAAAAACATGTCCCAAGTAGTGTATTTGCTTCTGAAAGAAGTCGCACTTGCTGAATTTAGCATAGAGATGATGCTCTCTTAGCACTTGCAGCACAAGTCTAAGATGTTCTTCATGTTCTTCTCTATTCTTAGAGTAGATTAATATGTCAACAATGAAAACTAGTACAAATTTATCTAAAAATTTACTGAGTACATTGTTCATTAAGCACATGAGAGTGGCAGGGGCATTGGTCAACCCAAATGGTACTACTACAAACTCATAATGACCATACCATGTCCAGAAAGCGGTCTTATGGATGTCTTCACCCTTGATTCGGACTTGATGGTATCCTGACCTCAAGTCAATCTTTGAGAACACAGACGCACCTCCCAACTGATCGAATAGATCATCGATCCTGGGCAAGGGGTATTTGTTCTTTATGGTTACTTTATTAAGTTGTCTGTAGTCTATACACAGTCTAAGGGTGCCATCCTTCTTTTTCACAAACATGACTGGTGCTCCTCACGGGGACACGCTGGGTCGAATGTAACCCTTGTCCATCATTTCCTTCAATTGCAATTTGAGTTCAACTAACTCAGGTGTGCTCATCCGGTAGGGTGTTCTAGACACTGGTACCGCTCCTGGTGCGAGTTCTATCGAGAAGTCAATGTCTCTTATTGGAGGTAGACCCGGTATCTCCTCTGGAAACACATCTCGGTGTTCTCTCAGAATAGGGTGATCATCAGGGCTTGGATCTGCACCTTCGATTGTTTTCAACACCTGTACTGCATATAGGGGACATCCCTTTCGGCAATACTTCCTCATTTGCAATGCTGATATTTGTCTCACCGAGACCGGTTTTCGGATCCCTTGAAGGGCTATCCTTTTTCCTTCTTTGCTCACACAGTCTAAGGTTTTATAGTAACAGTCCAGTTTGGCTTTATGGGCGGCCAGCCAGTCCATACCAATCAATAGATCATATGATCCCAGGGGTAATACATTAAGGGTTTCTTGGGTGGGGAATTCACCCAACATTAATTGGCAAGCTGGTATGGCCTCTACCACCTTTCTTTTGGTGCCAGTGGCTAACTGTACCAACCATGGTTTAGTTTGCTTATGTGGCTGTATCTTGCACTTATCAACAGTTTTAGGGGCTATATAACTCAAATTTGAACCAGGGTCAATCAAAATAGACATTAGGTGGTTGAAAATCATACCTTCTATTTCCACCACAGAAGCTTGGTGGTCAGCCTGGTTATTATCCAAGGCTGCATAAATCTGTGGCACACTCCTTGCCACATCGTTGACTGTGGTCGCTTCCTGAAGGTTATAAACTTTCTGACTGTTCTGTTGTCGGTGTGGACAGTCTCTCCGGAGATGCTCTCCTCCGCAATCCCAGCATTCCAAAGGTTTCCTCCTTGGGTTATCAATCTTTACTGGTGTAGGTCCAGAAGTCTTATTTCCGTCCGCCGAGGGAAAGTTCTGCTGGAGTACACTCCGAGTTGGAAATTTCATTCTGTGGTTCTTCTTGTAGTTTTTCAATCCCGCGGATTTGCCCCCTTTCTTCTGAAATTTTGAACCGTTCTTTTGTTTCCAGTCTCCACGAGACTCCGCCCGATGTCCATATTGTTCATGACAATATGTTGCCTTTCGTATAGTGTCTTCTAAGGTCTTTGGTTCGTCAAATTCAATTCGGTTTCGGTATTCCTTGGGTAGCCCATTGATGAAGCGTTGTGCCTTCGCTTTCTTTGCTTTGATGTAGGGTACATACCTCAGTAAGTCAAGGAATTTGTTGACATACTCCTCCATAGTAAGTTGTCCCAGTTTGAGTTCATAGAACTCTTTAGCCTTCTCGTCGAAATACCTTTCCGACAGATACTTCTTTCGAATGTACTTCTCACACTGTTTCCAAGACAGGTCCTCCTCACGGACCCATTTCATATTCTTAAGGTCTTCCCACCAGATGGAAGCCTTTCCGTTCAGATTGAAAGTGGCCACTCGGGCCTTCAAGTTCTCTGAGAAATCATGGACTCTGAAATATTTCTTCAGTCCAAGTAGTCAAGCCTCAACTTCCTCTCCCTTCTTTATCTCGCCGTCGAAGGAGGGAGGTTTGGCCTTTTTAAATTCCTCAAATTTATGACTCTTGGAAGTCTTTTTCTTATTTTGTTTCTTTTGGGAATAGGAACCGGTCCTGCTGCTGGAAGAGCCTTCTGAATCACCAGCTTCCTTCTCAGTGGAATCGTCTGGCATTGGTCCTTTACCTCTGGGGTGGACCTTTCTGGATGTTCTTCTCTTAGTGTGGCCACTAACACGACCACGATTCTGCATCTCAGGTTCATGCTGCATTTGTCGTTGTAAGTCGGATAAACTTTGCAGTAGAACTGCATTAATTTCGGTTTGCTTCTCTTGTTCTTTCATCATCCTTTCATTATCGACCTTGCAGCTTTGCAATTCGACCATGAGACTCCTCACAGTCTCAGCTAGGCCTGGAGGGGTTCCTATTGCTCTTCTTTCGTCAAACTCTTCATCTCTGTTGTGGGAGCCTTCTCCCACTTCTTGGTGAGTCACCATTCTCCGCGTTTGTAGATTCCCACGGTTGATCGTCCACTTGAGTGAAAAGACAAATGCTGACTATTAGTCAAGAGTTAAATTCATTTTTATAAATGGTGCATAAATTCATAACTCTTTCACATGCACACACAATCGGGTTTTCATTTTCCAGGTTCTTAATCCTGGGTAATATAGTTAAGTCAGGGGTTACTCCTCATAGGGGCGTTTCGAGCGAGGTTTATGCTCGAATGGTGCATGAGCCCAATCAGGCCGAGAGTTGTAACCATGCTCTGATACCAATTTGTAACATACCCACTATAACATAATAAAAATTTTCGTTTTCCCCCAAGGGACAGAATCCCCGAAGTCCTCCGGGGGTCTAGTGCAGGCTAGTTCTTCCCCGTTCACCTCCCTGTGATTGTGGGTTAGGACCATAGGCCAAACAAACCAGGCGCCTTTTCGTGTTTCGTGACTCAGCGATACGATTGAGTCCAATCTTGAAGGTAGAATGGCGAGGGGGCTTCAGAATGAAACCCTGGCCGTAGATCTGGGCGCGTAGATTTTGGCCGTCCAGATCTACCCGCCGCTTAACGACAACGTACTAGCTCCCTTTCTTTAGCCCCTAGTTCGATAGGACCACATATGCACCTAAATGCAGGCGCCCTTCACAACTCGCGACCTTGCGAGTTGTGAGTGGAAGACCCTCGAATTTTCTTCACGAATCACCGATAACCGAGATCATGAAATGGGTATAGCTTCCTTCTGTCAGCGTCCTCCGTGCATGACCGCCGGCTAGGCTAAACTCTATCTCCTCTTGCTATTCACCACTTAATGAGGTCAATGGTTGAATTCTCGCTCCTCCCTTATGCGATCCTCCGAGACTTGAAAGTCAACGAAGGTTGATCTTCCCTTTGCACTGCTCGCAACTCGCCCCTTCGCGAGTTGTAGCGTCGAATCTTGGCACCTTCCCTTCACGAACGCTCGAGAGGTGATATTTAATTTTCCCTCTCGCGATCTCGCTACTCATGACTTCGTAAGTCCAAGTGTTGAGATTTCATGCCCTTCTCCCGCGAATCCCCGAGACACGAGGAGTCAACGGAGCATTGAATCCCTTCTCTAGGTGATGCATGTCCACCCGTCAATCATGCGGGCCCCACCTTGAAGTTTTTCCATGTGTTCTCTTGTGCTTGGCTCTCGGCACTTTGCTACTCGCGACTTGGAGCACCCAACCTTTGGGCTCTCACCTCGCGAACCTCCGAGCTAGCGAGATCCCTGGATCTCTGCCACCTGTCCTCCTCGGTTGGACGGTCCTGATCCTCTCGTGGCTTCGCCACTCGCGACTTGGAGCATCCAAACTTTGGGCTCTTACCTCACGAACCTCCGAGGTAGCGAGATCCCTAGATCTCTGCCACCTTTCCTCCTCGGATGGACGGTCCTGATCCTCTTATGGCCTCGCCACTCTCGACTTGGAGCATCCAAACTTTGGGCTCTTACCTCGCGAACCTCCGAGGTAGCGAGATCCCTAGATCTCTACCACCTGTCCTCCTCGGATGGACGGTCCTGATCCTCTCGTGGCTTCGCCACTCGCGACTTGGAGCATCCAAACTTTGGGCTCTTACCTCGCGAACCTCCGAGGTAGTGAGATCCCTGGATCTCTGCCACCTGTCCTCCTCGGATGGATGGCTCTGATCCTCTCGTGGCTTCGCCACTCGCGACTTGGAGCATCCAACTTTTAGACTCCTACCCCACGAACCTCCGAGCTCACAAGATCCCTGGATCTTCTGCCACCTGTCCTCCTCGGATGGATGGCTCTGATCCTCTCGTGGCTTCGCCACTCGTGACTTGGAGCATCCAACTTTTGGACTCCTACCCCGCGAACCTCCGAGCTCATGAGATCCATGGATCTCTGCCACCTATCCTCTTCGGATGGACGACTCTGATCATCTCGTTTTGCCCCTATTCACGAGGCTTAACCCTCGTCTATCTCCCTATAGATCTAACGACTGTCGGGATTCCTAGTTCAGATATGACGATCCAGATCAGTCCCGATGCTGCACCCTTTTCTACTACTCTTTGGATGTGGAAAAATCAACGGTCCAGATGCTCTCATGGAGCCTGGGGGTCTACGATTCGTATTTCCTCTCTATTCATGAAGATAGAGGAAAAAGGGTTAATGGCACTTAACGCCCTCGTTTATTCCCTCGATTCAATGATCGTGAATGATCGCAAACTCTCCGACAGGATCTCATCCGTTGATAAATACTTATCCCTACGTTGCTACTTCGGGATTTAAGAGGGTCGTTCCTCTTTATACAGGGTTGTTAAGACTTGTGCATTCAAGTCCCTTTCCTGGGTCCTTTGTGAACCTTTCTAAAGAGGAAATATCTGTGAAGAGATCTGTACCGGGTATCCCTGGAGACAGATAAGGAAAAGCAGCTTCCCGAGAACGGGCTGGGAACCTAACTTAGTTCAATCTAGGCATAAATAAAATTGCTTTATCCATGCATATCATGCGTGGTTTCCTCTGTTATGAGCATATATCTATTCATTCTTATCACGCACTGCACAGACGTTCTTACATAGAAATCATTCATAATTTGACAGTTCTATGATCATATACATCGTTCTATAATTTCAAGATACAATTATGTAAAAACACTTATCCGAAAATAACACCAGAAATGGGTGCAACTGCTGAGAGGGGTGCTCGTTTCCACCCAACCGTAGGCTCAGTGACTCCCAACGGATTTACCACTAGCCACCCCCGAGCTGAGACCACGATGCTCTGAGACTGCGTCTCTCTGTCTGCCAGTGACCAGGAGCGAAGGTTGCAATCCTTCCTCTCTGCTATCACTCACTCTACGTAAAAACTGCCAGAGTTCCCCTCGCGTCTTCCCTTTCAATCGTCTTTGCCATACGCCTTATCCTCTCGCGAGGTTGCGTGTGTCACGATTACCCTCGCGCCGGTCAGGCCTGACAGATCTACGGATGGGCGGTTCCCCATCCCATCCCTCATCAATCCATCCTCCTACCAGCCTGCGAGGCATTGAATTTCAGGGCCAGCGATCCGCTTTTGGTTCTCTGGGCCAGTGGAGTCCAAATACGGTATTTAATTCTCGGTGGAAGTTAACGCCACCTTTTCAGGTGCCTTCCACCGCCATCGTGGTCTCTTTTTCTGCACATCCCCTCATCAATAGTCCTGCAATAAAATTCAGAATGTTATTCACATTCATTGACCTCTTCATGTAGGTCCATTTACATCACATATTCATACTTATGAGTTTGCCATAGTCCTTGGCCAGTCCCGTTATATTTACAAACTGGGGGAAACAGGGTGTTACATGGATGGTAGAAGTGCCTTTAGGCAGAAGCATTTACAGAGAAAAATCATGGGACACACTCATTGGGTGCACATCCACTAGACACACATCCATAAGGCACACACCCACCAAACACACATCCATTGGACACACTTTTTGGGTGTACTTATTGGGTGCATGGTACTTTGGGCAAATCACCATTGGATGTCGGATAGTCGATGGAAAATTCATGAAAGGGGTAGAGGCACCATCAAACATAATTGAAGTTAGAAATGTGGGCACTTAGGCCCACCTTAGAGTGAAGGCGCTTGTAATTTCAAGGCCAATGTTATATAAAAGGAGGACGCTTAAAAAATTCTAAGGCATAAGGGGAAGAAATCATTCATCAAGAGTGTAAAAGAGCTCTATGATTGTGCCAAGTTCAAGGTTGGCGCAGTAGGGCGATTTTCATTAGCCGAGTGAGAAAAAGAAGACATGATCTATAGTAGGAAATCTTGTGATTACATCAGGGGTTGGATTGTGCAAGTTTGTTGGGTAGTAGGAATAAGGCAATCAATACTGCCTTAGATTCATTATACATATGCAATATATTTGCAGACAGAAGGTTGAAACTCCTTCTTTGTGTATCTTTAATATTATTCATATAAGAAAGTTAAGGAACTTGCATTGGGTTCCACCTATACATGTGTGTTATGAACTCTTTATGTGTTAGATGTTATTGCTCATTGCTTTACTTTGTGTTGGATAAGTATTGAAATATTGGCTAAGTGTTAAAGTATTACTAGGATGTTTTAAAGGGCATAGTTGGACATGTGCCCATTCTAGTATGAACTTGGTTGAATAGGAATTAGTTGAATTTTATAGATTGTAGCTTAAGGTGAAGTTATGGGAAGACATAAGTGAAGAGGTGTAGTCTTGTTGTAGTAGGGGCAGGTTGGAAAAGCCATTGTGGTTGAGGCAAGGTAGTGCCAGACAAGCTTAGGTGTTGACACAAACTTAGGGGAAGCTCAAGTTTGCAAAGAAAAAATTGGGTAGATTGTGGGTCCATGTTAGGTGGTATCAGAGCATAATCTTCACAACTTTTTGAAGGAAAGAAGGTTTCAATGCCGATTTTGAGATGGTTTTGAAGATATTCACCACTTTCACTAGCGTGACAAGTGATATTAGAGCATTCTTCATCACATTGGAACAAACGTGAAGCAAAGCAACATGATTTGGGATGAGATTCCATGAATTTGAGTGAAGTGCAAATGGTTGTCTTAGATGTAGAGAAAACTTCACATCATGAAGACAATGATGGTGGAAAACTCCTAATAATACAAGGGTGAAGACCATGCTTGAACCCTTATAAAGGAATATAAGGAATATGCTAACCTCTGTTTGTAAGCTTGGATAAAAAGTAGAATATTTGGACGAAGAGATGATCCACATGTGCCAAAGCTTTAACAATGTCATAGATGAGTGTCAAAATACTACAGAATTGATGATGCAACCTTGAGGACCGACGTTGATGGATGATTGAAAGTAGTGGAAGATTTGTTGGAGTTTGTTGTGACACAAGTCAAAGACCAGGAAGACACCATTAACATATTGAAACGAGTTATTGTCAGTGGGCATAGTCCATTGTTTCCTATGAGGATGAAGATTAGGGAACCATAACCATACAATGACACCCACAATGCTACGTTACTTGGGAACTTTTGTTGGGATGTTGAACAATACTTGGAATAGATGAATGGAATTTTAGGCGAGGCTAAGGTGAATGTTGTGGCAATGTTATTGACAAGTATTGTAATGCTTTGGTGGAGAAACCTAATGGAGGACTTGGAATATAAGTGTAGCATAGACAAGATTGACAGTTGAGCATAGATGAAAGCAACCTTGAAGGCTTAATTTGGGCTAGGGAATTAGTCTTGGATTACACAAAATCAATTATTGGATCTTAAGCATACAAACACGATTCAAGATTACATCAAGGAGTTTCCAGGCCTCATGTTGGAGATCAAGGACATGTATGAAGAATATAGGTTGTTCCACTTCATGAATGGATTGCAACTTTGGGCATAGAGTGATATGCAGTGCCAAAACGTGTAGAACCTTGTGACATCTATCACCACAAAAAACAAGTTGTTGGACTACAAGGCATAGGAAAAAGGAGGTTCAAGGATAGGTGAGGATTCTCTAGAAGAGAAGTAGTTTGGGAAGAACAAGAAGAAATACAAAGGGAACGTGAAGTCATCTAGGAAGTTTGGCAAGGATAAGGCCAAGAAAATTTATGCTCCCAAGGAAAAAGGTAAGCCTATTTCTTGTCGGATTTGTGCAAAAGATCATTATGCAAAGAATTGTCCAATGAAGTAGAAGTTGTCTATTATGGAACAAGTGGACAAACCCTCTGTTGGTGTTTTACAAGTCTTGGGTGTTGTGATAGAAGACAAGTCTACAGTAAGCCAAGAGCAAGACTTCACAAGACTTCATTATGTTCTAGTACCATGTTCCGACGATACTAAATGGAAGATCAATCAATGCCATAGTTGAAGGCACCATCCACAATTTCATGAAGAAAGATATTGCAAGAGAAATTGGGTTGTAGCTTGAGTTGGCGTAGATTTATTTCAATGCAATGAACTTAGAAGTGGAAAAGGTGGTTGGAATGACCAATGGATTCACCTTAAATCTTGGATATTGGAGTGGAACTGTAAGTTTCACCATTGTGCCTATGGATGATTTTAAGTTTTCTATAGGGAAATAATTTCTGAGGAAGACAAAGGTAGTTCCTATGCCTCACTTAGATTGTTTGGTCATGTTTTTAGGCCAATATCCATGTGTCATCCATATATTAAGAAAGAAACAAGAAGTTGTTGGCAGAATGGCTTCCTTGATCATGGTTCTACAACTAATCAGGGGGTTGATAAAACTTGTAGTAGAGAACTTGGAGGCATTAGACTTGATGTACAATCTATAGGCAGGTCTTTAGGAGGAAGTCTTGTGCAACCTTTGGTGGACAACAATTCAAAGAAGGTATTGGACTAAAGACTCACTAGGCTTGAAGTCATATTGGACCCCACTGTGACAACAATAGCTAGATTGGTGAACCTTTGCTTAGATAAGCAAGACATCCTAGTTCTAAGTGGACACATGGAAACAAAAAAATATTCGACTAATGAAGCCAGTGAAACATTCAATCTGTATGTGATAGACTTGATAGCAAACCAATACAAAAAGGTTGAGGAGCAACGACCTTGGTATGTGAGGAGTAGGGAAGAAGATGAACCCTCCTTCGAAGTACTTGGGCAAGATGGTTGGAAAGATGACCAAAAAATTGGTGATTATCCATGAAGAGATGCGTCCCTTGGGTAATAAATATATTTATACTTTATATTATATTATACATATAATATAAATATATTTTATATTTATACTTTATACTTTATTATATATATTTATACTTTATTATATATATTTATACTTTATATTATAAATATATTATTACATTAATAATATTATAATTAATAATATTGCTTAATAATTAATAATCATATTATTAATTATCAATTTAGTAGAATGTCTTTATGATGCTGCTCAAACATCAACAAAAATATCTTGATCTTTTGATACACAGAGTGTCAGAGGCTAGAGGCGAAGATCCTTCTCTTTTGGTAAATTCTTTTCTTTATCGATAAGCTTCCTTCTTTCCCACCCATACACAAAAATCCATTTCAACACTTAGTTTTTTCTCTTTTGGACCTTTACCAGAGGAAAATCGCCTTTTCCTTCCAATAAAGTGGAGGAAAATATCAATTCACCTTTGATACACTCTGTATCAGTGGAATCCTCACATCTTTGCCGATAGGTTCAACACTTAAATTTTTTATTGTTGATTAGATTCATTGGAGGAAAATATGTTTCTTCCTCTGACACAGTGGATGGAAATTTTCTTCTAAGCTTTGACATAATGGAACGAAAATATTTTTTCCCTTTCGATACGTCAGAGCCATATATTCATTTTTTCGAGTGTCGATGTATCAAAGGCGGAATCATTTTCTCCCTCTGTCACACCGGAATCATTTTCTCGCTGACAGTTCGATGGGTTCTGTAACCCTTTTTTCATGCGAATGGTCACAATACATCAAAATTCATTCCCATAAATATCTTTAAATGTTGTTATGGCCCCATTCAATGACCATTCCAACCATTCGAGCTCCCAAATACCAAAGAAACAGAGAAAAATCCTATCTCTCGACGCATAAAGCTTCTGACTGTTAGCACATAATCTTGTATGTGGGGTGTTTTCCTATGAAGTGTCCCCTTTGGCGAAAAAGTGGCAAAGAATGGGTCAAAAACCCACTTATCCTAAGTTGGGGGCGCATAAGCGCTCTGGATTATGCAACACGCAGATCTGGGTGGTCAGAATATGCGTGCCTAGATCTTCGGTCCAGTTTCAATTACGCACCCCCCTCGCTGTTCTACCTTTAATGGGTGGGGGGGGGGTCCAATATGACAGTTTTCCAGTGCGTGGATCTGGAGGGTCAGGTGATCCACACCCAAATCTAGAGTTGAGGTCCCATCCCGGACCCCCCCCACCATTCTACCTTTAATGGGTTGGGGGGGGGGGTTTGATATGGGTGGTTTTCCAGTGTGGGCCCGTTGGCTATCATGGCGCCCCCTCCTTGCATCGCCCCCCCCTACTTTTTCCTTGCAAACCACTTATCATCTTCCCCTCCTCTTTCCACATGTGTTCCGCTAGGCCTCTTGTCCACCAATCACATCACTCGCTTCCCCGTTGTCTCGTTATGACACACTTGCCTTCCACTCACCCTTGTGGCATATCATTTTTCGTTTCGCTCCCTCTTGTCTTCCCACACCTGTCCCTCTCCCTACCACATCGTCCCATCATAAGAGACGTGTTCTCCCTCGACAAATCACATCCCACCACCGTATCTTCGTGGCCCCCAAAAGATCTGCCACATCCATCCACTTGGCCTCTCCTCGTCTCACTTCCACACCTAGGATGCCAAATCACCCCTGCCTGGTCACCGCTCATCCACCGCTTCCCGTCAGGTGCCCCAGTCTTCGCGTCTGCCTCCACGTCTTACCATGAAGTTGTTTAGTAGATCCAGGTGGTAGCATGAGAATGCCTCCACGTCCCAAAGGTACAGAGTTGACCGGGGCCATTTGCAATCCCAAGGAAGCAGTTATTGAAGTGGTTGGAGGTGGGTGGGCATTGTTTCCACCATAAATTGAAATCCCATGGGAGGACTGTCAGCTTGTCAACTCCTTGTAGGCCCGTTCTGGAACACAGTGGCATTTGACCGAAGTGCACGATGGTCCAGAGACTGTAGGCATAGTTTGCCAGTAAACATACATATGTAATGCCTTCAATGCAGTAACTCGAAGCTGCTGCTGGGTTTTTCTCCAAGTATATGAAGGCAATTTTTCCATTTTTGTATCGATCGTTGGTAGAGCTAAGCTCCCAGTTGTAAAGTTTTGATGAAGCACTGGTTTTCCCTGGTTATGCATATCTATGTGAAATTTCTTGTTTAATAACAATCAACTTCTTTTTCCATCTTGTTTCCATCCAATGTTGAAAGAGTTCATGATTGACTGATTCACATGAAGCATTATGACAGTGTTATATAAATGTTTTATGTTAACGATGTTATGGTTTCTTTTAATGTTCTTATGATTTGAATACAAGAAGTTCTTGTGTTTAAATTCTTCCCCTTCGGGCTGTTGGAAGATTGATGTTCACAACATACCTCTTCACTCTCTCACATAATTCTTCCTCCTACTCACCCTTATTACAACTCACTGTCTAAAGTTAAATTTAAACCTCACTTGTTCATGCATAACCTTAATCCAGGATTCTGAGTTAAAACGATATTGTACTGAGTTTACTTCCAGTCGACCACCCCCCCTTTTTTTAAACAAATCGTGACATATAACTAATGGGTGTTAGGCTTTTCTCCTATTGCAATCTAGGAGTGACTTCTGATGCTAACATTTCTGGCACCATTGCCGAGGACAAAGTTGAAAATTTTCCCTGGGATTGAACGACATTGAGCCTCTGATCCTGAAGGTGCATCAGGCATCCGAGCCCTTGTAAATTGCTACTGTGCACCTGGCGACTCCATTGTGACGACTCCATTGTGACAAATCCATTGTGATGACTCCACTATGGTGGAGCTACTGTTTCATTTGTGGCTTCCAGAGGAAGGCGCACGAGGTCCACTCCTCAACTGCCTCTAGCTATGCCTGAAGTTGATCCAGAAAAGATTATCAGAAAGGGAAAAGCCTTAGGAGGATGAGCTTCTACTACTGAACCATGTATTTATGATAACTTTCCATCTCCTTCTTTAGAAACTCCATTGACTGCTTCACATTTCCCTGTCATACCTTTTGTTGGAGTTTCTAGAACTCTAAATTTCAGGAGTGTTCTTGTTGAGTTTTCCCCTCTCGGTCTAGGATTGGAGGGAGAAATCCTTGTCACTCCTATCCCCCCTCAAACTATACCTTGGGCTAGACCCATGAACTTAGGATATTTTCCTACCCTAGGATTTAACACCCCTCCTCCTATTACTGTTGCTACTACTGTACCCACACCAAGATCTGCTCCCTTAAGCCCTAAAATTTCCCCTGTTCGAACACCTTCTCCTCCTAGTTCTCCTCCACCTAATATCCCTATGGCAGGAGAAAATCCCCCCATGACCAGGATGGAGGCCATTATAGCTGCTAGGTATGCTCCCCTTGTATTAACTCAGCCTCTCAATGCCCTTCCAACAGATGGCTACCTTAAGCAGCTGCCCAGGTTTACAGGCGAAGAGGACATAACTACAGAAGAACACCTTGAAGCCTTTTACAGTTTCACAGATCATCATGTCATCATGCATGCAGACATATGGATGAGGATTTTTGTTCATAGCCTTGAAGGTGAGGATAGGAAGTGGTTTAGGGCCCTACCTCCTGGATCCATCGATGGAATATAGTCTTTGGATAATGTTTTCTTGAGACAGTGGGGAGATAAGAAAGACTTCATGTATTACATGAAAAAGTTCGGGTATTTGAAGAGAAATGAAGGAGAGTTTGTCTCTGACTTATCCAAGGGGTTCAATAAGATGTACAATAAGATTCCTATTGAGATAAATCCCTCAGAAGATTCAGCTAAAATTACTTATGCCAACGCTTTTGACCCTGATTTCTGCCTTTCGTTGAGGGAAATATGGGCCACTTCCTTGGCTCACATGCAGGACTCGGCTGTGGAAGTTGAGTCGAATATATTCCTGAGTTGACTCAGGAATAAGATTGACAGAGACATACCTAGGAAAAGATCTGAATCCTCCACGTCCAATTTCTCTGCCCTTCCCCCTCAGATGGATGAAGTGACTAAGGTGCTAAAATCACTTTCGGCTAAGATGGAAAGGCGGGATTTAGAAGGGAAGCCAATATATAGAAATTCCCAAAATACTGATAGCAGAGGCTTCAAGAGGCAGAATAACAATGTTCCACATATTATGCCAAGGGAACAAAGGAATAGAGATAGATACAATTAGAGAATCCAAACCCCTCTCCAAAATAACCTTGTTGCTGATGAGGAAGGAGAGGAGATAGAGGAGCTTGGTCCTGAAATTCATTGTAATGAAGATGCCTCCCCTTTTCCACATTTGATCCAATCTACATATGAGGAATCCCTCATGAACAGTCAAATCAATGAACTGAGTAAGGGGGAGGAGGCCAAAGACAACATGCCTAATAGATACAACATCAGGTCAAAGAAGAACGAAGGGAAGTCTGATATCCTTGATCAACTTCTCATAGTAGAAAGGATTGCTAAGCCTGCAACACTCGCTACTAGGGAAAATAAAACTATGAATATTTCTTCGACATCCAAAGACCCTGTCCCTGAGGTAAGGGAAATTCCTAAGCTTTCTTCCTCCTTTATTTTTGAGCACGAAATTCAGAAAATTAGAATTCATGTACCCCTCTCAGAACTAGTTAAAAATGAAGATTTCAAAAGGTCCCTCTATAAACTGTTGCAGTCCGAGCCACCTCAACTTACCACAGACTCAATAAATCTTCAAGATGAAAAACCAACAGTCATCCTAGGTCCCATGGCAGAAGACATAGATGATTCATCCCACCCCTTCTACACATCCCTGAACATACACGAAAAGGTGTTGCATAACTGCCTGATGGATTCAGGGGCTTCCCATAACCTCATTCCCAAAAAAATCCTGGAAGAATTGGGACTGGAAGTAACAAAGGCTTATCATGATTTGTACTCTTTTGATTCAAGGAGGGTGCAATGCCTTGGAGTCATCAAGGACCTAGTGGTGTCCTTATTTCAACTGCCAATGAAGAGTGTGGTCATGGACATTGTAGTAGCTGATGTTCCCCCCAAGTTTGGCATGTTGTTGTCAAGATCTTGGATTAAAAAGCTTGGAGGAACATTATAGATGGACCTCACATATGACACTATTCCAGTCTTTGGAGGAGAACAAAGAATATTGTATAGAGAAGCTCAACTGGCTTACATTGTTAGTGACGAAGTAGATCCCACTAATCATCCTATATTTTCTCTTGACACAGAGTTGGGGTCTAGTTTGTTGCATCTCACAAATTCCCCTGAAGCCCCTCTTGAAATAAAAAAGTAGCCCTTGTTTGATCATGAAATACCTCCTCCAACTACCTCTGTGTGGAAGATGTTCTTTGACAGAGCCTCTTCTAGTGAAGGTGCTAGTGCATGAGTGGTTTTTGTATCACCTTGTCAAGAAACCATATCCCTATCATACAATCTAGAGTTTGAAACCACCAATAATGTGGCAGAATATGAAGCTCTTGTTTTAGGTTTAAGGGATGCAAAAGAAATGGGAATTGATGAGATAACAGTGTTCAGAGATGCTGAGTTGATAATCCAGTAGGTCAGAAACGCTTATTGGGATAAACATCCTTGACTCAGAAATTACAAAAATGAGGTGTGGGACCTGTTGATGGGTCTTAAACCCCTTAACTCAACAATAGGAACCAAACCTGCCACCGAGGCCCAATTAGACTCTGTAGCGTTTGTGATTGGAATGGTTCTCCAGATCTCGTGATCTGACCAATTTAATCGATGGGATTTATGTTTTCTTGTGGAGGCATCTCCTTCAGTCAAGATTTTCTCTTTTGGTATTTTCTCTTTAGTTAGGATAAATGTGAGAACAAGCCGGTATAAACCAACTTGACCACACAATGATAAGGAAGTCTAAGGACTAGGAAAGGTCGGGCTTGGGATAACCCTCACTCCAGCATGCAGACAACGATCTCTTACCACATGCCTAGTAATAATACTTTAACCGTGTGAGCACTCGATCACTAGCTAAGATTTTAACCTAAACTATCCAATTAACAAAATGAGAGAAAATTTAACTACTACAGAAGAGGATGATCTTGGGATAACCCACTGCTCAAACATGCAAACGATAATCCTATACCACAGGACTAGTAATAATACGTTAACCATGTGAGCATCCAATTACTATATGAGAATACTAATTATTAGAAGAAAACATTTATATGATAAGATCAATAACAAGCAGAATAATTCATCTACCATAATCCTTCATCATATATCCACATAACGATTCATCATTTCCATCATTAGAGAAAATAACAGCAAAGCAATTGCACTAGATAACTTGACAATATATTCGATAGCTCTTACTTGTTACATTTGCTCATGAATTGAATAGGAAATAGTTCTTCTCCAGGCTCAATTACACATGCATATGATGAAAACAACTTCGTCTCTAGTCCAGAAGGACTTATTCATTCATAGCAGCTCCAAAATAATTCTTAACAACTAGAAAGAAAAGAGTTCTTGCAACAAACCATCGACCCTTATTAATCGGTCGAGGCCTTTATTTATAACCTAAATTTCTAACTGAAGTTAATGGCTAAGTGTGGTTCAAGCAACACAAAATTGCCATGTGGCGTCTTCTTTCAACAACTTCCTGAACAATCAACTCAAGATATCTTCTTGAAAATGATGGTTCTTCTCGTATTCAGACCAACTAACAAGCAATTCTTCATAGGTTCGGGTTCATGGAGATCTATGCTGATTCATCGGAGCCACATATATTCCTCTGATATTTGCTGCATGCGCTTGGTACTTGACCAAACTGGAGTTCAGTCGTTGTAGCGTCGCTCGGGCCCTGATCGGATGTTCGGCAAATTGTTGCACTTGCCCTGGCTTTGCATCGACCACCTTTGAGAGTTCTTTGGTCCATAGCGAGCCTCGTTCAACATGCGACTTGACTATGTCGCTCATGTCAGATAAGTTGTTGGGGATGCCAGATCAACATCCCCCATCGCTTTGATGATTCAGTCTCGACGTTTCTTTCAGTTCTTTGGCGGAGTCATAGGACAAACTTTAGTCGCTGATCGGGAAGTTTCTCCCTGTAGTCAAAACAAAAGTAGTTTAGCAATTAATCAACCTATGATCTGACATAAATAAATCAAAAGATCAACACGTACCTATACAACTTGCTAGTCATAGTCATTTTTAATACTTACGTGATCCCGAACGCATTCTTTGAGCGATCTGCGAAGCCTCCCCCCTTATTCAATTTTAATGAGCATATCAACATGTTATAGTGTGGCTAATTCAAGTACGATAGACATGCATGTACGAATTGTCACAGTACTTACTTGACCTTTGGAATCATCAAGAAAGGGCGTCGAGGACAAATTATGCGCGTGTGCGCTCCCGAGGGGTCGGATATCGTACAAAGAAAGTCATTAAAGAATTCTAGAACTCGTACTATCAGGCGTACCAAACGTCATTCATCAATAACGGAGGTTCGTAAGTTCAAAAGGATCGAAAGGATCGCACCGCACGTTTTCCTGCAACCCCAATCGATAATGCTTTCATGTTCTGGATAACATCCGTCGATTAGCTCCAGCGTGCCAAATTTTCAAAAATCATGTTGCGAGGCGTGGATATTATGTTGGCTAGCCTAGCGTCACTCCTTGATTTCCCTATAAATTCCAGGAGCTTTGCGAGCAATCCTTCTCATATGTCGAGCTCATGTTTTCCGGAAATTTTGTTTGGTAAATTCATCTTGGCGATGTCTAGTTGAGTGACTCCTTACCATCTATGGAAACTTTGAGTCTCTTATGTTGTTGCAGTTATGGGATCTCCTTCAAGCATGGGACGAGGTCTACGAGGCAGCTAGAGTGCGGGATCTCACCCTCAGCGCACCTGGGATTACTTTTGTGGGTTTTGAGAGGTACAACTATCGGCCCGAAGGTAGCATCATTGTCCAAAGATGAGCTTGGGGTAGTCGCAGATACGTCTGGGAGAAATACGCTAGAGGCTGCGCCTTCTTTGGGACCAAAATCGCGGAGAAGAGGAATGCCTAAGAAGAAAATTTGGGAAGGAGAGGGGGCCGCCCCAAGGCCGAACTGAAGGTACGTCCAGCCTGCGAGGAATCTGTAATGCCCACCGATCGCTCGCAATTGGTTGAGACAACCGACAAAGGAGGCGAGAGAGGAAAGGGGAGATCAAAATCATCGGGTTCTTCCGTTGGAAATTCCGCTCAACAACTAGAACATGCTCAAATTGCAATAGCCAAGCTCTACCAAGAGAATAGGGAACTACGACGTCAATTGGAGGAGAAAACCCAGGGGATATCATCGCCACAAGGTCACGGGGGAAGCGTCGTCTGGCTTCAGAGACAACTTCGAGAGGCACAAGACACAATCGTGGAATTGCGCGACATGCAACGGATGACAGTGACAACAAAGCATAAGTCACCACAAAGTGTGAAAGACAAACTGAGACAGGACCACCGCATAGGTGACACATAGTTAGCGGGTTCTTGCTCCACATTCCCGAAAGTGTGGTTTAACACCTCTTTTCCCTTTCTTTGTAAAATTTTGTAATCTTACAGCGACCAGGCCGGTTAGTCGAATCGTTGGAGTTTATTTATTCAAATGTAAACCGAGCCTGGCGGAGGGTTTTCCCTTTTGTATATATATATATATCAAAGTTTTAAGGCATTATTGTGAATCAGATGTGTATTCTTCTTTAAATTTTTTGCACAAAAGAATATTAGATCTTTTCTCTTTTTTCATCATGGTTGAGTTTGTTAGTGCTTTTTCTCTGTAAAACTTTGACATCGACTTCGGTTATTGAAAATATTTATTCACGTGGATAAAATCATGTTTGAAGGACTAGAGGCCACATCTGTCGATACCGAGATTCATTGAAGTGATTATTACGTCAGGAAAACAATTAGTTCCCTTTTTCCAATACCGAACTTATTTCGGGGTTCGATAGTCGACAATGTTGTTTTTATTTCCCAAACGATTTTCATCACCTTAATCTTCTACCGACGCCAATCTTCATAAGTGAGTCGGGAGAAACCTGGGTTGTTGCTTCCTTAAGAAATCCGTCGAGGCCCATTCAATCGGTCATCAACGATATCTATGCCTAGGCTTATTCGTAGGGTGAGGAAAGTCTTGAATCCGCCGACGTCGATGAAAACAACGCTTATTTTTATTTTTGGACTTCTTAGGCGATTTTAGTCACTTTACACCTTTTCCGATGCCGAAACGTCCCAAGCAGTTTAGGGAAACTTTTAGATTGTTGATTCTTTTAATCGAGGTTAGTCCCTTTTAAATTTGACAAGGTTTCTTACATGCCCCTGCAGGCTTTCTAACAATCAAAACATGAAAACACAAAAGTTAAGCACGGGTGGCATTTTCATACTGAAGTAGAAACAAGCGGTGCAAGGCCCAAGTGGTACCCAAAATAGTAGAAAATAAGCCCAGAATTTTTAGGGTGTGTTGAGTGCTCAAAAAATGGCAATTCACTGGGCGAAAGTAGAATCTTTGTTTCTCGTCCATAGCTCGGTTGATACAGAAGCTGAAGGGGAACTTAACTGGTCTTAGATCAGAGCTCCGTTTTACCTGTGCATTTGAAATTATTCAGTTAATGCTTCCGGGTCTGCCTATGGTGTTTCTTAACCTCAATTCCTCCCTCATTTCCCATACCCTAATTCATGCCCCGTTTTCTTTTAACAAAATATCTGGTAAAGTATTCAATGGCGTTAAGCCTTTAATTACCTTTAATCACTTACTATGGTGTTGCTTCGCTACCAGCGAGTGTCTATAACCCTAGGGGAGTCACCCCGACATCACAGACATTGCTCCATTGCCAGCGAGCATCCATAGCCCCAGCGGAGATATCTGCATACCCTCTCCCACTGTTCACTCCATTTATATCAACCTTTATTCGGTGAGATGCCCGGAGTGAGTGAGAGAGGATGATGTTTGTTTAACTTGCAAAGCAATGTGGTTAAGGTGGATCCTTTACCAGTTCTGCCTTCGGGTTCACGTAGTCCTTTCCGGCCTTTCCTTCTTCCCCTTAAGGTTTTCCCAACCACTAAGAAGAGACTTCAGACATTTTCAGAAGTTGTTCAATTACGCAAGTCAAATTAGAGAACTCCTCAAAGCAACTGTGGGTTCCTTGATGCTTTCGTTATTGAGTGTGAGCCATGAGTTTGGAATAGAGATCACTATATCGCATGACTTGAGATCAACCACTGTCTTTTCGAGAACAACCCTTTAAAAGCATAGGGAACAAAAGTTGCAGGAAAAAAATTCAAGCGAAACCATAATCAAAGTATCTGCAACAAAGCTTATGAAACACACATACAAAACAAAAATGAAACTCAAAAGTTTTTTTTATTATTTTATTATTATTATTATTATTAATTTTTTTTTTTATTGAAAATGTTGTTTGAGGACTTGGCCACTGACTGGCAGAGCTTCAGGTTCAGGATCATCTGGAGGCGATAGACGTGAAACAACCATGGCCAGGGAGTTATCAAGGATATTCTTTGCTCCAGAGATCATAGTGACGTTAAAGGCTTCAAAATGATCCACCGACTGGTGCACCTTGCGTTGATAATTATTTGAATGTGAGGGGCTGTGATGTACAACAAATTTTACCTGCTTGATAATAATCTTCGGGTCTCCGAAAACTTTCAATTCTTTGACGTTTAGGGCTATGGCTTTCTTTAACCTTTGTACCAGAGCTTCATACTCGGTAGTGGTATTCGTACATTCGAATGCGAGCCTACACGATAAAAAATGACGTTTATCTTTTGGATTAATAAGGATACATCCTGCCCCAAATCTTTCCTATGATTTAGATCCGTCAAAGCACATAGTCTGGATCTGTGAGCGGGCACTGCCCGTTCCTTCCTCCTTGTCACATTGCTGCTTTCTTATCTTTTGTCTGGGGTTTTCTTGCACATATTCTTGGCGGAAGAGGGTCCCTCCTGCCGACGTCGGCTCTCGGTTTTGAAAAAACAATTCGTATTTCTGGGTAATAGGGACATCAGATGGAAAAGGGGGGAAAATAACGAAATAAGAATCGCAGGAATAATTACCTAGCACGGGGAACTCTGTAGATGAGGGTTCATTCGGGGTTTCCAGGTTAGTATTAGTGTGCTTCAGATACCTTTCCCTGTCAATCCTAATCATGTCTTTGTACCCTTTTAATGGTAGCCAGAGGTGTGCCCAGCCTGTAATAAGGTATCCATTCAGTTTTTCGGACCAATCTCGGGTCAATAATAGCCCATATGCCTCGGGGATATCTACTGCAATGATGTCAATCACCTACATGAAACTAGGGTGTGTCGCTATCTTGATCATCACATATTTGAGTTCCTCCATAACCTTGACCTGGGTTCTGTCTAGTTGTATAACATGCTTATCGCTTTTGAGAGGGACAACACCTAGTTTATAACAAACGTCCAAGGGCATGACATTAGAAGACGCTCCAGATTCTACCAGACAATTGTGAAGATTCCTATTGAAGACTTCGAACGTTAAAAGGAAAGGAGGCATGAAAGGTCTCTCCTTCCTGCCTTTTGAGCAGGTGTTTATCATTGGTTTTCTTGCCAAATATGTAGGGGGTAGATTCTTCTCTCGACCATCGCTAGTGGCCGGGTTTTCTACCGAACTTAAAGCCTACAACACAAGGTCTTTCTGCTGAGGGATTCTACATACGTCCATAACTGATATATTAGCTTTCATCTTCTTCAAATATTCGACTATGTTATAATCTAGCTTAGGAGATTCCCGCGTATGGATGCTTAGAGGCTGTTTACTGGGAGCGACAGGCATTCTCGGGAGATTGGGAGTTAATTTACTTTGTGAGACACAGGTGGCATCGGTATCTTTTGGGCTGGGTTGAACCTTACTATGTGTTTGTACCACCGATATCTCTGTGGGTGGTGCCTGAGGTTTAAACAGATTTTCCGAAGACGCGATCACGTCGGGATCCCATATCAGCATGGCTGTGTCTTGTGGTGGGTCAGCCTCTTCCTGATCGACAATGTTAAAGGTCGAACTGTTGGGTGGTTCGGTCAAAGAGACTTCGTCCAGAAAACGATTGGCCATTAAATTCATGGTGTTGACCCACTAAGGACATTCCCTTTCTGAGTGGTTCTCTTGCTGGTAAGTACAGAAAGAATCAGATGCGACATTCCCTAAGTCAATGTTTAGGTTGGCTAGGGGAGGTTCAATTGCTTTGAAAGGCTGGTTTCTTTTAAAGAAAGGCTTATAGGGTCTTTGGCCTTGGTTTCCCTCACCCACATTTCTTTTCATATCTATAATATCATTTGATAGTTTCTTGACCATGCGTGGCAGGTCTTCTATATCCCCATTACCCTTATTGGGAATTGGTTCAGCCGGCTTCCCCGACGGTCTAGTCAAGAGGAGTCCTCTCCTGGGAGGGGGTTGGCTTTCTTTTCTCACTAGAGATGCCTGACCTTCTTTACACCCTTTCATCTGGAACTCTATATTCTTGGCCTCTTCGAAATTCTCCGCGAGAGTTTGCTTAGTGGATCTTTTAACGAACATGGAAATAGAGGTAGAAAGAGCGTTTGCATAGGCCTCGATTTTCAACTCTTGAGCCGGTTTTTCCGCGGGCTGAAACTTGTTTAGGATAGTCGTGAATCTTTGATTGAAATATTTGACCCTTTCCTTTGGGGTCATGGTGGCTGGGAAAAATTCGGCCATAAGGGCTCCCATGGTAGTTTCTTCGGAAAAATTGTATAGGAAGTCCTTTTGGAACTTAGTCCAGCTGGTTATGGATCCTACTAGCAAGTTAAAATAACAAGTGGAAGCTGAGTTCTCAAACATGTAGGGGAAAAGTCTGCATACCATGTCTTCATGTTGAACGTTCATAAGCCTGATCGTGAGTATGAACTTCTTGATATGATCTTCGGGCAATCCTGAGGTCTCATGATCATACTTGGGGAGCAATTTTTCCGGGTGCCTAGGGAGATTGTGTATTCGTCCAGGGACAACCACGACATCCCCGACCAACCAAGGTTGGTTTCCTTGAAGTGGAACTTCTCTGTCCTCCTCATGACCATTGTTCTCTTCCATATCTTCGGAGTCGTATTTAGGCTCTTCCTTTTCCAAAAGATCGTTAGGTTCAGAGATGTCACTGGCTGGCGTCTCGGGTATGAGGTTAATAGGTTCTTGGATTTCGGTGATCGCGAAGTCTATTAAGTCTTCGACGGAGTGTACAAAAACTTCATCGAGAGTGCTGACCACTGGTCTTCCTTGTTCTTTTCTTCGAGGGAGGATGGGGCTGAATGGCAACACGCCGATTTTCCGGGAGTAAGCTCTGGTAATCCTTCTAAACTGATTCACTTCCTCGTGAGGGAGGGCATAAGGTATTTCAGGGTGAAGATATCCTTCCTCGGAGTGGGGCGAGTTATCCACTTCAGGAGTACTCGGTAAAGGTGGGATGTCTGTTGGATGATTAGCCATGCATGTGGGCCGTTACGAATCTATAAGTTGTTCGGAATATCATATAACTTACATATTCAACCATTCATTCTCAGGCCCTCCTTCTAGTGTCAATTCTATTGATGGGTCTTAAACCCCTTAACTCAACAGTAGGAACCAAACCCACCACCGAGGCCCAATTAGACTCTGCAGCGTTTGTGATTGGAATGGTTCTCCAGATCTCGCGATCCGACCAATTTAATCGATGGGCTTTATGTTCTCTTGTGGAGGCATCTCCTTCAGTCGGGATTTTCTCTTTTGGTATTTTCTCTTTAGTTAGGATAAATGTGAGAAAAATCCGATATAAACCAACTTGACCACACAACGATAAGGAAGTCTAAAGACTGGGAAAGGACGAGCTCGGGATAACCCTCACTCCAACATGTAGACAACGATCTCTTACCATAAGCCTAGTAATAATACTTTAACCGTGTGAGCACTCGATCACTAGCTGAGATTTTAACCTAAACTATCCAAGAAACAAAATGAGAGCAAATTTAACTAGTGCAAAAGAGGCTAAGCTTGGGATAGCCCACTGCTCAAACATGCAAACGATAATCCTATACCAAAGGCCTAGTAATAATATGTTAACCATGTGAACATCTAATTACTGTTTGAGAATACTAATTATTAGAAGAAAACATTTATATGATAAGATCAATAGAAAGCAAAATAATTCATCTACCATAATCCTTCATCATATATCCACACAACGATTCATCATTTCCATCATTAGAGAAAAGAACAACAAAACAATTGCACCAGATAACTTGACAATATATTCGATAGCTCTTACTTGTTACATCTTCTCATGAACTGAATAGGAAATAGTTCTTCTCCAGGCTCAATTACACATGCATATGATGAAAACAACTTTGTCTCTGGTCCAAAAGGACTTCTTCATTCATAGAAGCTCCAAAATAATTCTTAACAATTAGAAAGAAAAGTGTTCTTGCAACAAACCATCGACCCTTATTAATCGTTCGAGGCCTTTATTTATAACCTAAAGTTCTAACTGAAGTTAACGGCTAAGTGTGGTTCAAGCAACACAAAATTGCCACATGGCGTATTCTTTCAACAAATTCCTGAACAGTCAACTCAAGATATCTTCTTGAAAAGGATGGTTCTTCCCATATTCAGACCAACTAACAAGTAGTTATTCACAGGTTCGAGTTCATGGAGATCTATGCTAATTCATCGGAGCTGCATATATTCCTCTGATATTTGCTGCATGTGCTCAGTACTTGACCAAACTGGAGTTCAGCCGCTGTAGCGTCGCTCGGGCCCTGATCGGATGTTCGGAAAATTGTTGCACTTGCCCTGGCTTTGCATCGACCACCTTTGCGAGTTCTTTTGTCCATAGCGAGCCTCATTCAACATGCGACTTGACTATGTCGCTCATGTCAGAGAAGTTGTCGGGGATGCCAGACCAACATCCCCCATCGCTTCGGTGATTCAGTCTCGACGTTTCTTTCAATTCTTCGACGGAGTCATAGGACAGACTTTAGTCGGTGATCGGGAAGTTTCTTCCTATAGTCAAAACAAAAGTAGTTTAGCAATTAATCAACCTATGATCTGACATAAATAAATCAAAATATCAACACGTACCTGTGCATCTTGCTAGTCTTAGTCGTTTTTAATACTTACGTGATCTCGAACACATTCTTTGAGCGATTTGCGAAGCCGCCGCCCTTCTTCGGTTTTAATGAGCACCTCAACATGTTATAATGTGTATAAATCAAGTACGATAGACATGCATGTACGAATTATCACAGTACTTACTTGACCTTTGGAATCATCAAGAAAGGGCGTCGAGGACAAATTATGCGCGTGTGTGCTCCAGAGGGGTTCGATATCATACAAAGAAAGTCGTTAAAAAATTCCAGAACCCGTACTATCAGGCGTACCAAACGTCATTCATCAATAACAGAGGTTCGTAAGTTCAAAAGGATCGAAAGGATCGTGCCGCACGTTTTCCTGTAACCCCGATCAATGGGGATTTCATGTTCTGGATATCATCCGTTGAGCGTGCCGAATTTTCAAAAATCATGTCGCAAGGCGTGGATATTATGTTGGCCAACCTAGCATCACTCCTTGATTTCCCTATAAATTCCAGGAGCTTTGCGAGCAATCCTTCTCATATGTCGAGCTCATATTTTCCAGAAAGTTGGTTTGGTAAATTCATTTTGGCGATGTCCAGTTGAGTGACTCCTTACCATCTGTGGACACTTTGAGTCTCTTACGCTGTTGCAGTTATGGGATCTCCTTCAAGCATGGGATGAGGTCTACGAGGTAGCTAGAGTGTGAGATCTCACCCTCAGCGCACCTGGGATTACTTTCTGTGGGTTTCGAGAGGTACAACTATCGACCTGGAGGTAGCGTCATCGTCTAGGGACAAGCTTGGGGTGGTCGCAGATACGTCTGGGAGAAATACGCTGGAGGTTGCGCCTTCTCTGGGACCGAAATCACGGAGAAGAGGAATGCCTAAGAAGAAAATTCGGGAAGGAGAGGGGGACCGCCCCAATTCCGAATCAAAGGTACGTCCAGCATATGAGGAATCTGTAATGCCCACCGATCGCTCGCAGTTAGTCGAGACAGCCGACAAAGGAGGCGAGAGAGGAAAGGGGAGATCAAAATCGTCGGGTTCTTCCGTTGAAAATTCTTCTCAACAACTAGAGCAGGCTCAAATTGCAATAACTGAGCTCTACCAAGAGAATAGGGAACTGCGACGTCAATTGGCGAATAAAACCCAGGGGATATCGCCACCGCAAGGTCACGGGGGAAGCATCGTCTGGCTTTAGAGACAACTTCGAGAGGCACAAGACACAATCGTGGAATTGCGTGACACGCAACTGATGGCAGTGACAATGGAGCATAAATCACCACAAAGTGTGAAAGACAAATTGAGACAGGACCACCTCATAGGTGATGCATAGTTAGCGGGTTCTTGCTCCACGTTCCTGAAAGTGTGGTTTAACACCTCTTTGCCCTTTCTTTGTAAAATTTTGTAATCTTACGACGACCGGGCCGGTTAGTCGAATCGTCGGAGTTTATTTATTCAAATGTAAACTGAGCCTGACAGAGGGTTTTCCCTTTTGTATATATATATATATATAAGTTTTAAGGCATTATTGTGAATCATACGTGTATTCTTCTTTAAATTTTTTGCGCGAAAGAATATTACATATTTTCTCTTTTTTCATCATGGTTATCACATCATGAGTTTTTTAATGCTTTTTCTCTGTAAAACTTTGACATCAACTTCGGTTATTGAAAATATTTAATCACGTGGATAAAAATCATGTTTGAAGGACTAGAGGCCACAACTGTCGATACCGAGAGTCATTGAAGTGATTATTACATCAGGAAAACAATTAGTTCCCTTTTTCCAATACCGAACTTATTTCGGGGTTTGACGGTCGATATTGTTGTTTTTATTTCTCAAATGATTTTCATCACCTTAATATTCTACCGACGCCGATCTTCATAAGTGAGTCGGGAGAAACCTGGGTCGCTGCTTCCTTAAGAAATCCGCCAAGGCCGATTCAATCGGTCGTCAGCGATATCTATGGCTAGGCTTATTCGTAGGGTGAGGAAAGTCTTGAATCCACCGAAGCCGATGAAAACGACGCTCAATTTTTTATTTTTTTTGGACTTCTCAGGCGATTTTAGTCACTTTACACCTTTTCCGATGCCGAAACATCCCAAGCAGTTTAGAGAAACTTTTAGATTGTTGATTCTTTTAATCGAGCTTAGTCCCTTTTAAATTTGACAAGGTTTCTTACATGCCCCAACAGACTTTCTAACAATCAAAACATGAAAACACAAAAGTTAAGCACTGGTGGCGTTTTCGTACTGAAGTAGAAACAAGCGGTGCAAGGCCCAAGTGGTACCCAAAAAAGTAGAAAATAAGCCTAGACTTTTTAGGGTGTGCTGAGTGCTCAACAGGACCTAATTGATAATTTCTTCTTAGCTTTCAACATTTCTTTTATTCCAAGAGAAGAAAATACTTTGGCCGATTCCTTAGCTGTCTCAGCTAGCCAGTTTAGGATCCCTCTGTGACCTAAGATCAAATATGATGTTGAGATAAGATATAGTCCATGTGTATTGGACAATATGAGGCATTGGAAGGTGTTCGAGGATGATATTCAAATCATGAAATTCCTCGAGTCTGTTGAGGAGTTCTCTACATTGCACATTAATCAAGATCTTGATCCCGAAGGTGATCTTCACCTTGAGGTATTTTTAAATAAAATTTCTAATCACCATATTGTTCAGTTGCCTAGCAATCACATTCCAAAGGGACTAGTTCCTTTAGAAAGATTGTTCGATAGTAATGATGTGGCAGTGAAGGGTAAGGTTTCAAGTGAGGATGTTGATGTAACTGAATGCAATATTGGCATAGAAGAGCATCCTAAGTTCGTCAAGTTGTCAAGCATCCTATCAAGGGAGAAGAGAGCCAAGTATGCTGAGTTATTAAAATAATTTACTGATGTATTCGCCTGGACCTATGAAGACCTCAAGACATATGACACAACTGTCATTGAGCATAAGATCCCACTAAAAAGAAGAGGCTAAGCCATTTAGGTAGAAACTAAGACAGATTAATCCGATGTTGCTTCCTATCATGGAGAAAGAAGTAAAGAAGCTGTTGGATGCTCAAATCATAGTCCCTTTGAGATATTCTGAGTGGGTGGCTAATCTAGTGCCAGTAAGGAAGAAGAGTGGAGAAATAAGACATTGTGTTGATTTTAGGAACCTAAACAGAAGCTCAAGAAAGGACAATTACCCCCTACCTAAGACGAAACTCATATTGCAGAGGGTAACTGGTGCATCCAGGATATCCATGATGGATGGATTTTCTGGCTACAATCAGATATCAGATATAGAGAAAAAAATTCCTTCACCACTCCTTGGGGCACATTCATGTATGCCAAAATTCCTTTTGGATTGATGAATGCAGGAGAAACATTTCAGCGAGCCATGGACATAGCCTTCATTGGGGAGAAAGATCAGTTTGTGGTGATTTATCTGGATGACATCATTGTCTTCTATAGATCCGATAAAGAAAATTATTGTCACTTGAGGAAGGTTTTCTTGAAATGCAAGAGGTTTGGCCTTTTCTTAAACCCCAAGAAATCTTTGTTTGCTATGAAGGAGGGGAAGTTGTTAGTCCATATAGTATCAACCAAGGTAGTGATAATTGATCCCAACAGGGTAGAATCAATTTAGACCCTGTCACTCCCCAGGTCTAGAAAAGAAGTCCAAAGTTTCCTGAGAAAGATCAACTTTCTGAGGAGGTTTGTCTCAAATTTTGTTGAGTTGTTGAAGCACATCACAACCATGCTCAGGAAGGGAAATGAAGTAAAATGGACTGTCGAGGCCAGAGAATATTTTGACCAAATCAAACAAGCATTGACTGAGGCACCTGTGTTGATCAGTCATGATTATTCCAAGGACTTTTTGATTTTCTCTTTTGCTTCATTTGACACAGTAGCAACTGTTCTATTACAAAAGAATGTTGAAGGGCTGGAGCAACCCATTTCATTTTTTAGCAGGGCATTAAGAGATGCAGATGTAAAATATGACACAATGGAGAAGCAAGCCTATGCTTTGTTCAAGGCCCTTAAAGAATTCAGAGTCTATGTTTTACATTAAAAAATCATTGCATATGTTCCTGCAGCCTTTGTGAAGGACATCCTTATACAACCCGACATAGATGGGAGAAGGGGTAAATGGATTGCCAAGATCCTTGAATTTGACCTGGATATTAAGCCCGCCAAGTTGGTTAAAGGGTAGGGTTTAGCCAAGTTGTTGGTTGAATCCAATTACATAGCCTTAGGGTTAACTTCATCAATGATTGCTCAGAAAATCAACCGCCTGAATTGTCTGATGGCAATCCTCAATACAGTCCTACACTAGTAGAGTGGACTTGGTATATAGATATTATATATTTTCTGCTAGAATTAAAGCCCTCTGATGAAATAGGGAAGAGTAAGGCAAGATCTTTAAAGCTCAAAGCAGTCAAATATTGCCTTATTGACCAAGTCTTGTATTGGAGAAATCCTCTAGGTGTGTTTCTGAGGTGTTTGAACCCAAAGGAGGCCAAGAAAGTGACGTTTGATTTCCATAGCAGCCTATGTGGGGGACACCATTTTTGGAAGAACACATCCCACAAAATTCTCAGGGCTGGGTACTACTGGCCCACCTTATTCACTGATGTTTGTAGAGAGGTCAGAGCTTGCATCAAATGCCAAAGATTCTCAGGAAAGAAACAACTCAAATCTCTGCCACTAAAGCCTGTAGTAGTGGCAACACCCTTTCAACAATGGGGGTTGGACTTCATTGGAGAGATTCATCCTGCTTCAAGTAGTCAACACAGGTGGATCTTAACTGCAACAGATTATTTTACCAAGTGGATAGAAGCTATCCCGACCAGGAGTGATTCACACAAAGTTATCATCAACTTCCTGGATGATATCATAGCAAGGTTTGGCTGCCCCAACAGAATTGTCACTGATAATGTTGTGTCTTTCAAATATTAGCCTCTGGTTAAGTTCTGTGAGCAGTTTGAGATTTCACTGATTCACTCCACTCCCTATTATCCTCAAGGAAATGGACTTGCAAAGTCTTCAAATAAAATCATGATCAAGCTCATTAAAATATTGTTGGAAGATAATAAGAAGGCTTGGGACTCAAAACTCAAATTCGCTATGTGGGTTGACCGAGTGACAACAAAGAAATCCCTAGGCAGCTCCCCTTTTCAACTTGTTTATGGGACATAAGCTTTTTTTCCCACTCAGCTGGCTCTACCTGTAGCTAAATTCTTTCAAGATTATGAAGGAGATCCAGACCATATGGTCAAAAGAATCCATCAAATGGTGGAAGTGAAGCAGACCAGGGAGCAGGTAATGAACAAAGCTCACAATCATCGACAAAATATCAAGCAAACCTTTCACAGGAAGGTCAGGAAAGAAGATTTCCAGTTGGGAGATCTGGTACTTAAATGGGATGCACCTAGACAAGATAGAGGCAAACACAACAAGTTTGAAGCCCTCTAGATTGGGCCCTTCAAAATCTCTGAAGTGTTTTTGAACAATACCTATAGGTTGCAGGATTTGGAGGGTAAAGAAGTTTTAAATGGCCCTGTGAATGGGCTTTTCCCGAAGAAATGTTTTGTTTGAGCCTCGAGTGGCTTTGTCAGTTTTGTAAATATTGTTTTCTCATTTGTTTTTTGTCTTAATTAATGGCTCAATATCCCAACAACAAGGCATTGAATCTGCAAAGTTGTTCTTGGCATCTGACATGGAGAAATCCATCCCCCATGGAACCTAATGTTAGCACATAATCTTGTATGCGAGGTGTTTTCCTATGAAGTGTCCCCTTCAGCGAAAAAGTGGCAAGAATGGGTCAAAAACCCACTTATCCTAAGTTGGGGGCGCATAAGCAGTCTGGATTATGCAACACAAAGATCTGGGCGGTCAGAATATGCGCGCCTAGATCTTCAGTCCAGTTTCAATTCCGGACCCCCCTCGTCG
>ML792166.1:762296-774829 GCA_009831015.1 Picea engelmannii | reverse complement strand
CAACCTCATTGGACTTCATATGGAGAAAGTAGAATTTTAGGTCCCATTCAAAATTCAACAGACTTAACAGTTTTCAGGGTTTCAAGATTGGCAAGATTGCAATGTTTCCACTGGATTCTATCATGTATGAGGGTATGGAACTGGCATTTAATCAAGAGAACCAAGCCCTTTATGTACCTCGATGTTGGTGGAAATGATTGTTGAACTCTTTTGTCACGATCCTAGTAAAAAGTACCCTTCACTCAAGTATAAACTCTTCTCTTTGTCGTCGTGTTAGGTGACTTAGTAGTGTATGTGCACACCAACCTCCGTCTTATATACAGGCAGAGAGAAGAGTGGTTGAAGGGAAAGACAACGATGTGGGATGTGTTTTCTGATGATATGGGTTTGAACAACAGTGTTGAGTTGGCATTAGCCAACTTGGATCTTAATGAACTAGTTCTAGAGCCGATCACTTTTGATGATGGTGATCCTCTTGAGGGGTCATCCTCCAGAATCCACATCAACAAATGCACATATTGCATTGGATATAGGGGAGGAGGAGGATGGAGGAGAGAGTAGTGGTAGTGATGCCAATCTTGATGATTATGACATGGAGGACTACTGACAGTCACGACTCATGAGCTATGAGATTCTTCCATCTACGGTTCTAGTATCTACCCTATGGCTATTTTGTATTTGTCATTGACATTCCCACCTATAGTATCAATGACTCTAACTTAGTATGTTATTTGCTGTTGTAGAGGCCATTTAGAGCCTCCTTGATTATGTATTTATGTTCTGATCTCTAGATATGTATTGCACTTGGTATCGTTTTGATATATTCATGAGCATACTTTGGATATGTTGTCTCTAATTGTCTCTAATGCTTTGGAAACATGATTTAAAATCTTAAAAATATATTTTTTTTCGTTAAAATTTAAATATTTTATGTATTTTAAAAAAAAACGGTTCATTGAAACCGGTTCGACCGGTTCCGGTTCCGGTTCAGGTTGAACCCTTGACCGGTTCCGGTTCGGATTTTTAAAACTATGATTTAAATATTGTATTTTCAAGAACAACGTTACAACAAACAAAGCTTCCATGTCAAAAAACAGAAAATGCAGCATTTCAAATGGTTGATCCTTGTGGTTACTACTCTTGTTCTTCTCATTTTTCTGTTCATCTTAGCTTTTACATATTGTACATGGGTTTCCAAGAGTCATTCAAGTCTAGTGCTTCCACCATCCCACCCCGAAGCATTGTACAATCAAATAGTAGAGACTTCGATTGGGTACTAATCGTTTGAATAAATTCCTATTCAATCACCTTCTTAATTTGAAATAAGAATCTAATCTCTTTACAAAACCAAAGTGTTTTATAGTGGTTTTCAACACAATTGTAAAAATATGCAAAACCTATTGAGAAGAGGATGCCTTTTATGTTTTAACATAATCATCATTAACAAGAAATATGAGGAAGAAAAACTGCTATAGAGACAACTCTCACTTAAGTTTCCTAAAGTTAAATTGCATTTTCTCACGTTTCTTAAAGCTAAACTGCATTTTTCTCTTGTCTAACAGCCGATAATAGAATGTCACTCGACCTTTTTTTAATTACTCGAGATTTTTCAGAATTGACAAGTGTAAGGGCTGTGCATAATACTATATAGTATAGCTTTTTATGTTTACAAGTTTGAAACAACTACAAATTTTTATGGCAAATTACAATATATATATATATATATATATATATATATATATATATATATATATATATATATATATATATATATATTGTTGTCGTCCCAAACCCGCCGTCCCTTGAAAAATTTGGGGGCATGCTCTAGCCGTCTCATTTGTGTGCTAAAAACCAATGCAACATATGTTTATTCAATACAGAACAAAAACATATCAATATAGCATCATAAAGACATAATGTGGGCACAAACTGTTGGCAGATTCCTCCCTTTACATCTTTCAATCTCTCATAAATATCAATAAAACAACCTTTTGTGAAAAAAACAGTCTTGAGTGTTATCACTGAAATTTCGTCCGCAACATTGCACGCAAATGGTTACAGAAATACAACAATGCCAACAACTATTAGTTCACCTGTAGCAACAAAATGCATTTCAAAAGGTAAAAGCTATACAATTGGGCAAAAATTGGCATGCGCAAACTCACTAAAGGAAGCGCGCGCACAGTGCACGGGCCAACGAAGCCCGTAGAGCGCATAATGCGCCATATGCATGACTGTGTACGGGAAAAGCCGCACACTCGTGTGAACGACACATTTATGGTTCTAATCTGCTATAGAAACAATCACGAGATCAACAACCTCTGTAAATGAGGCAGAGATGCAGACTCCACCACTATCTACAATGGCAAAGGATTGTGTTGGCTGCATAAGAGCTCTTTGTGCTTTGGTGGAAAAAGGCCATCAAGTATTGTTGCAAGCAAGGTTTGGGTAGTTTGAATATGAATGCGGTGAAATTTTTCTCAAATCTAGAGGTAATGCTCCTAGATGTTAGGGGTAAAGAAGGTTTAGAATGTTGTCACATATGTTGTCCAATGACTCCTCCATTTGAGAGTGTGGCCTTTTTTTTGAGCTCTTATATAAGTGGATGAGCAAGCCATGAATGGAAATAGTAGAGTTGAGTGTGGAAAAGGGTGATAATCTAGTTGAAGCCTTTATTTAGGAGGTTTGTGTGATCGTTATTGGGTAAATTGATGGAATCGAATATGGAGAGGTTTAGAAAATAGTGGGATTGTATAAAAGATTGAAGTGCATGCAACATCATTCTATCACATAGTGTGGTAAAGGTGGCTACCATATTATTGAGGTGAGTTGTTTGGGTTGCATTGAGGCTATGTAAGCTTCCTTTCCAAAACCGCTAGAATCAATATCATTTGCCCTTCTCCAACCCCTAGATTATTATGAGCTCCACTTTATAATAATAGTTAAATTAGGAAAATGAACACTAACTTAGTAGTAAAGGTTAATGGACTCCATTTCTTATTACTTGGTTCCATTGCAATTGAGGATAAAACTAGTAGCAATGAGAGCAAAGTTTACATCATAATGCAACAAAGAATATATTTTTAATTATATGCCATTTGAAATGTCTTTCAGGAAAATATCATCATATTCCATGTAATAGATGTATATAAAACGAACAATCTAAAAGCTAAAAACCTACAATGAGGTTTGTGTTGTTGACGCTGAAGATGTAGAATGTATAAAATTGATAATACATTGATTTTAGTGTTTGCACAATGATGCTAATGTTGATTTTAGTGTTTGTACGATGGACTAAGTTGTTTGTTGCATTTCTCTTAATGTAGTGCACTGATTTTAATGTTTGTACAGTGGATAAAATCAATTTCAGTGAATTGGTTTCAATGTTTCATGCATTGATTTCATTGTATTGCATAGATTTAGTGTTCATAAAATCAACATTTTTCGACTAAGTTTGTTAGGGGAATTTTGAAATAAAAAATGGGCTTCAAAAGAAAAAGTATAGGATCAAAATCCACTTTAAAAGAATCAATAGGATTTAAGATGATGATGCCAATTATAAGGCTAAATATTTTTGGAGGGAAAGGAAGAAAACAACTCTTTTAAATTGTATTTTTGACTTATCTCCTTACATGTTTAATCAAATTTCAAGTGTAGGCACTTGATGGATGCATAATTAATTCTACATCCAACGATTACCCATTGCATGCTTTTGATCGACCCATGGTGAAAGACACTGGAAATACATGAAAAAACATGTTACTTTTTAAACATGTTTTTTCATGTATTTCTAGTTTATATCACCATGGGTCAATCAAAAGTATGTAGAGTGGGTATTCATTGGATGCATCATTTGATTTCACATCCAACAAGTGTCTACACTTGAAATTTGAGTAAACCTATAAGAAGATAAGTAAAAAATATGATTAAAAAAAATAGTTTTCTTTCTTTGTTTTGAAAATGCATAGCTCTTGTTTTATTATTTAACTATTATTTTTATTATTTTCCTTATGAGGCCCATTTTAGACCTCAAATTTTCCTAATGATTCGTTGCATTTCTCTTACTATAGTGCATTGATTCAGTGTTTGTAGAATTGATAAAATCGATTTCAGGGCATTGATGAGTGAACATTTGTAAAATTGACAATTCTCGACTAAGTTGTTTGTTTCATTGATTTCAATATTTGTATAGTAAATAAATGTTACATGAAAAACATTTTCTCACTATTTTGAAACGATTGATTAAATAGAATTGTAGGGAAATCATTACATCTAGTAAATAAATTAAGTAGTGAGGTAGAAAATAATTAATTAATTAGATGGTCTGAGAATTGCCAGGCCCAATATGGGTAGAATAAATAACACCACACTTGGATGCTTTGCATTAACGTGAAACATTCATAAATACAAATTCAGATGACCTTTGGTTTCATCTTCTAAATGACTCTTTCTATCACCTACAACTCTTCATATTTCTCCTAAATAATATTTACAATGATATTTACATAATACCATAATCACGAGGATTAGGTATCCAACATTCCCCCCCTTAATCCGAAAGGGGTGTTTGTGAGTCCAAGCAGCATTATGAAAATTTCAAAATTTTTCTCTTCCAAGCGCTTTGGAGAAGATGTTCATAATTTTCTCATTTTTGGAACAATGTCTCAAGTGAATAGTCTTGGCATCTACATGATATCAAATCAGATGGTACTTTGTGTTGATGTGCCTGGTTCAATCATGGAATCTGGGATTCTTGACCAACTTGATTGCAGAGGTATTGTCAACTAGAAGATGAGTAGAATTCATCAATTTCTCATGTAAGTCTTCAAGTATTTTCATGAGTCACACAATTTCCTTTGTTGCTTCTGCTGTTGCCACATATGCTTCCTCTATTGTGGAATATGTTGCAATTGATTGTTTGCGTGATCTCCAGACGACAATTGTTGATCCAAGGCTCATAAGATATGCTGAAGTTGACACTCCATTTTCTTTATCCCCATCAAAGTTTGAATCATATTATCCAATCAGGCTGAATTCATCCACCTCAAAATACTTGAGTCCAAAGTCTTGAGTTCCCTTCAAGTATTTTAGATTTTTTTTTGCAACAAACCAATGTACTTCCCAAAGTTTTTGCATGAAGCTGAAAATAATCCCAACAATAAATGAAATATCTGGTCTGGTGATGGTAAGGTAGATAAGACTTCCCACAAGTTGTTTGTACTTGGCTGCATACTCAAATTCATTTCTTTCTTTTGACGTGAGCTTCAAATTATCTTCCATTGGAGTAGAGAAAGGGTTACACTCAACCATGACAAACTTGTTCAACAATTCTCCATGTACTTATTTTGGGAGATGAATATGCACTTTGTATTTTGAATCACTTCAATGCTCAAGTAGTAATGAAGATGTCCAAATCTATCATCTCAAATCCTTTCTTCAACTATTTATTTATGGATGCAATATAACTTTCGTTGTTCCCTGTTATCAACATATCATCTACATACACTATAAGATATACCACAGTTTCTCCAACTTTCTTGACAAACAAAGTTGCATCGTCAAGATTAAAGTGCTTGAAATTCAATTTCAGAAGATGCTTAGTTAGCTTTTCATACTAGGCTCGAGGTCCTTGATTCAGGCCATATAAGGACTTGATGAGCTTGCATGCATTTTGTTCTTGTCCCTTCACAACGAAACCTTCTAGTTGAGACATGACGATATTCTCTTTCAAGTCTCCATTGACGAAAACGGTCTTCACATCCATTTGATGAAATTTCCATCCATTCTGTGCTGCCAAGGAAAATAGAGTATGAATGGTATCCCATTTTGATTGTAGATTTTAACCTTGTATAATTAATTACTACAAATAGATTCTTAATAAAAACAAAAAATATACAATGACACACACACACACACACACACATTACACATAGATTTTACCCTGGAAACCCAAACTGAGAAAACTAACAACCTGTTTAGAGTCGCACATCTAACATCATACTCAACATTCTCCATTGTTTAAAATACAATTTATATAGGATACTATGACATACAAACCCATAATCCATTGATTAGGATTAGTCAACAACCATAATTCCTTAACCAGAATTAGAAAACCATCGACGAAAACCATGTGCCGAAAAACCGCCAAAAAACGAACGCAAAAAATGCAATTTTGTTTTTAGGGGCGCTACCCATGAACCACCGTGCATGTGGGATCCTACCCCCCTTGTGAACCCCCCAGAAAAGGGGGCTCCTCCCCCCTATGACCCACTGGGTAGGGGGGGCTAGCGCCCCCCCACACCCCTCTAATCCCCCGCATGCCTGACGCAATGCAGACACTAATTCTAGTTGTGCATATAATATAACACATATCCAACATTCTCCCACTTGTTATTTTCTTTGCATACATGGGGTTACAAGGTTACATAGTCAAAAATCTAGGGCATCAATGCCCATAGATCCTCTACACCAAGATAACTTCCCAGTGCTCAAAATTTTTGTTAATGAATCTGCAACATTATTCAAAGTGTCCACCTTCATCAACACCACTTTCTTTTCTTCAACCATGTCTCTCACAAAATGATATTTACCATCAATATGCTTTGTCTTTGAATGATAAGTCAGGTTCTTTGCCAAGAAGATTGCACTCTCACTGTTACAATTTATCCTTACAACTTGTTGTACCAACCCAATACTTGAACACAATCTCTGTAACCATACAACTCCATTGATTGCATGAGTGGTTGCCATGCATTCAATTTTTATAGTTGAGAGTGCCACTACAGACTGTCTTTTTATCATTCAACTGGTTGCTCCTCCAAACAGGTTAAACACATACCCACTAGTAGATATTCTGCGATCCAGATCTCCAACCCAGTCTACATCAACAAAGCCATGTATGTCCAACACTTTGTCCAATCCTAGTCTTATTTGGTAGCACAATCCATAACTAGTAGTGACACACAAATACCTGAAAACCCTCTTTATTGTTGTCCAATGCTCCTTCCCTGGTTTTGACATATACCTGCTCAAAATTTCCACTACATGTGCAATGTTTGGTCTAGTACAGACCATTGCATACATCAAATTTCCAACCACACTTGCATATAGAACAAAGGACATGTTCTCTTCCTCTTCTTATGTCTTGGGACATTGATCCACATATAACTTTACACCTACAGGAATATGAACCTTGACCGATTTACATTCCTGTATATTAAACCTATGCAATATTGTCTCTACATATTTTCTATGATTTAATCAAAGTTTCATGTTTTCCAGATCTCTTTTAATTTCCATTCCCAAAATGAAATTTGCAGCACCAATATCCTTCATGTCAAATTTAGAGGAGAACTGAGTTTTCACATCTTGGATAATCTCCTTGTCATTTCCTATCAACAACATATCATCCACATACAAGAACAAATAAATAAGATGATCATCAATTAATTTGAAATACACACAATGATCCACTTTGTTCCTTGTGAAGCCAAGTCCCAACATATAAGTATCAAATTTTTGATAGCACATCATTGGTGATTACTTTAACTCATACAAAGACTTTTTCATCATGCATACCAACTCTTTCTTTCCCTTCACAATAAAGCCTTCTAGTTGCTTCATGTAGATTTCTTCTTCCAAATCCCCATGTAGGAATGTTGTCTTCACATCCATTTGTTCTACTTCAAAATCAAATGTAACAACAATAGATAAAATAAATCTAATTGAAGTTAAACTTGGCAACATGAGAAAAAATATCACCAAAGTCAATTCCCTCTACCCGGGAATAACCTTTTGCTACTAACCAAAATTTGTATTTCTCCAATTTGCTTTATGCATTCAACTTCTTCTTAAACACCTATTTGCTACCAATGATATTTCTTTTAGTAGGAAACTCCACTAAATCCCAAGCCTCATTCTTGTCCAAGGTTGCGATTTCTCCAATCATGGTCTTTTTCTAGAGTTTTCCATCCTCTGAATCCACTTCGTCCTTAACAGTTTTAGGATCATCTTCAGTAATAAACAATTTTTTTTTAAAAAGAAAATTAGGTGGAGTATACCTTTCTAGTTTCCTTCTTTCCCGAACCGATCTCCTCAATACTGGAGTATGACGATCTTCTTCTTTTGATTCATGTTCTTCTATAGATTCTGATTCATCAACTCTATTTTCTCTGGTTCTTCCTTCCTTGGTAGGACTTTCTGTTTGATAGCATCTTTTATTGATCTAAATACCACATCTCGACTATACACTACATTCTTATTTTCCAGGTTTCAAAGCTTATAATATTTTAGACTATCTTTATACCTAATAAATATACACTTTTCAACCTTTTTATCTAGCTTACTCCCGTTTTCCTTTGGAACATGAACATATGCATCACAACCAAATACCGTGAGATGTGTCAGAGAGAGTTTTTTATCAGTCCATGCCTTGTGTGGAGTCTTGTCATCCAGTTTTGATGAGGGTGATCGATTGACCAGGTAGAATGTAGTACCCACTGTCTTTTCCCATAATTCTTGTCCTAACCCAACACCACTGAGCATGCACCTTGATTTTTCCATCAACATCCTGTTCATCCTTTCTACAATTCCATTTTGCTGAGGTGTATATGGAGTAGTCTTCTGCCTTTTTATACCACACTTCTTACAAAATTCTTCAAATTCATTTCTGCATAACTCTCCACCATTATCCATCGTTAGCGCCTTAATTCTTTTCTCTATTTGAATCTCCACAAGATCCTTAAACTATTTAAACCTATCAAAGACTTCATATTTCTTCTTGAGGAAATCCATCCATGTATTCCTCCAGAAGTCATCTATAAATGATATATATTACACAAATGTTTCTAGTGATGGAACTAACATAGGTCCAAACAAATCACTGTGCACCAACTATGAAATTTCCTCTGCCCTCGATGCTATAGAGGAAAATCTTACCCAATTCTTCTTCCCATATACACAATGTTCACATAAATCAAAATCTAGAGAGCATTTAAACATACCTTCAACCATACCTTTACTGTGTAGTAGTCGAAGGCCCTTCTCTCCAATATGCCCCAGTCTTTGATGCCACAACATAGTCTTTTCTCCATAGACTGTAGAAGTTTTTTCTTCTTCAGCTCCAATCTCAGGAATAATGGAACTATTGCACCCATCACTAATAGTTCTTCCTTGCAGCTTATACATAGTTCCAATCCAAACTCCCTTCAATAACACCATTGCTTCTCGAACCATCCTGCATGTTTCTTTCTCAAACATTGTTTTTACCCATACATCACCCATTTTACTTACAAAAATCAAATTTTTGTCCAATCTTAGGATGTACAAAACATTAGGGAGTGTTCTAATCCTTCTATCCATGAGATTCAACTTGAATTTTCCTTGTCCTATGATTTTGGTTGTCGAGTCATCACCTAGAAAAAAATCACCTCCATCATACCTTTCATATTCGCAGAACCACTCCTTGTGAGGAGTCATATGAAAGGATGCACCTGAGTCAACCAACCATGCCTTATGATATGCACATGTGCTTGAATAAGCCAAGTACACATCCCCTCCTTTTATATAATGTTTTGCTTCTGTAGAAGGAGCATCATCAGATCCCTTCCCTCTCTCAACACTTTTGGATCTACATTACTTCTTGTAGTGCCCTTCTTTTCCATAATTCTAGCATAAATTTACAAATGTTTCGAGAGACTTAGATCTACCCTTAGGTTTAGATATCCCAATTTATGACTCATATCTATTTCTTTCTTGGGAGCGTCCTCTTGCTAATATTGCTTCTATGCTCCGTCCTTCCACGTTCTTCTGCCTCATCTCCTCTGATAATAAGGATGAGACCACATCATCAAAACTTAAAGTAGTTGTATTACTACCTATGACCACAACAAGATTATCCCACGAGTCTGATAAAGAGCACAATAAATTGATACATTTTTCTTCATCATAAATATTAATATCAACATATAATAATTGACTTACCACTATATTGACGACATTCATATGCTCTACCACCGAGTCTCCATTTTTCATCCTCGGGTTATACAACTTATTCTACAGGAACAGTTTGTTTACCAGGGACTTACATTGATACATAGTCCCCAAATTAATTTATAAATCCTTGGTCATAGCTTCCCCTGACACATTCAGTAATACTGAATCTAAGAGACACAACCAGATTGTGCTCTTTTCCTTCTGATCCAACTTTGCCTAGTCTTCTGCTGACATTACTTTAGGTGCAGTTCCTAAATACAAAATGATCCAATGATCTTTGTTCACCAACAGATCTTCCATCTTGAGCTTCTACAATTCAAAACTTTTCCCATTAAATTTCTTGATCTCTATTTTTGAATTGCTCACCATTTCTTTTCACCTGAAGAATCAATACCACTAAACTCTCACTGTAGGAATGATTGTCACAAACCTGAGCCAAACCCCTCACCACAAAGGCGTCCCCCTGAAGCCAATAATTTCCCTGATATCAAATGTAGATTTTAATCTTGTAAAATTAATTACCACAAACATATTCTTCATAAAAACATAAACGATACAATGACACACACACACACACACACACACACACACACAATACACATATATTTTACCTTGGAAACCCAAACCGGGAAAATTAACAACCTGTTTAAAGCCATACCTATAATATTCTATTCATCTTCATTAATTATTTACAATACAATATATATAGGATCTTGCGACATCCAAAACCATAATCCATTGACCGAGATTAGTCAACAACCCTAATTCCTTAATTAGAATTAAAAAACCATTGGTGAAAACCATGTGTCGAAAAGCTACCAAAAAATGAACACAAAAAAAGTCAATTTTTTTGGGGGACGCTACCCTTGAACCCCCCCCAAATAAGGGGGATCCACCCACATGTGGCCCCCAACATACCTGACATTGATGTGGGGGAAAAAGTCTCATCATAATCAATAAATTATTTATGTGCAAATTGTTTTTCCACGAGCCTCACTTTGTGCCTGTCAAGTGAGATATTTAATTTGTACCTGTTCTTGAAGACCCACTAGCAGCCAATTGGTTTGGTTTTGAATGGAGAGTCCACCAACTTCCACATTCCATTCTTTATGAAAGCATCATACTCCTTCTGCATGGCTTCTTTCCACTCATCATGAGAAGTGGCTTCTTCAAAGGAAATTGGTTAAAAGTTAGTAGATAATTTCAAATCACCATATGAAATATCCATATCATCTACATCACCTAAATTTGAATTATCTACATCACCTCCATCTTGTAATGTCCCCGCTATAATCCCCAGTTTAATTAATGCTTAATATAGATATAATGTATGGCTTTGGCCAAGCGATGTATATGCAAAATGTATTTCCGAGTTTAAAGAAAGAAAATGTGATGCCAATTGATGGATGATATGGACAAATATGGGGTATGATTAATCCACAAGAGAGGGAAATGTCTAAGAGTGTTTAAGAGGGCCCCAAGAGGGAAATTATTCACGGGTATTAATCCAAACCCACATTTTTGAATTTTATTATGATTATGTATTGAACTTCTATTTTTTGTTTGAGTGGGTGGGTGTGAGAACTCACATCCCATAGTTATTGGGAGCATGGGTTTGAGTATAATCATCCTGGGGAAGAGTGTAATTTAAGCAAACACATAAGAGAGGAAAATCATATGGGCAGAGAGAACAATTTTTGGAAAATCATGTTTTGCATGAACAATAAGCAGAGAACAAAGAAGAAGAACATTAGAGCTGGAGAAACCATGGACAATGAATTCTGGAGCGTATTTGGAGCAACATACTAAGAGACAGGTTGTCAAACTTGAAGAGTGACTCATGTGTGAGTTTCACTAATAACAACAAGTGATTGTTTTTTTTTCTTGGTATTTTTCCTAGAAGTGATCTCCCTTGAGTTTCCCAGTAGTGATATTCCTGGTTACCTGGCCAGAGAGACCCTGATAAATGAATGAGATACTTGATGGACTGAGGGCAGTGAAGGGGTATATTGTTTGGGTTGGGAAGGTCAAGAGAAAGAGCGTTGGTGGAAAATCGAGGTAGCCGTAGGAGAATTCCAGTGGGTTGTGGGATTTTCTGAGCCGTGAGTGAACAATGTGAGACCACCCTCTTTTGTGGATTACTAGCCCCAGATCGAGGGTAACTTGTTATTAATATTTGGAACAACAAGTCTATGGTTGGGTGGAACGTCCATCCCAAACAGCTGGTTGCACAACTATTTTAAAAGATAAATGTTTATCTTGTTTTTGTGTTGCATTATGAGTTTAATTGTTGTGTATTAACTTTGTATTTGAGAACGATTTATATGTTGTTGTATTTGAGTTTACTACTTGCATTTTATGTTTATTTTAGAATGTTGTAGATGCATCTAGTTCATGGTATCAACACATGGTTAAAACTGTATGTGTTCCTGTAGTTGGTAAGTTACATGATTAGTTAGCATACCAATTTTGTTTTGTGTGTATTCCACATATTAATGTTCCTCATTTAAGTTGGTGAATACACAAATTAGTATTAG
>ML792166.1:701018-755425 GCA_009831015.1 Picea engelmannii | reverse complement strand
TATTCCAAGTACACAACAAATCTTGTATGAGAAAGTTATAGTTGAAACAATGCAATGTGTATTTTCGACCCCAATTTACTTCCAGAGGGAATAACTCGCACAAAATTCCTTTTGGGGCATAGGAGTAGTCTATGGAAGTCTTATGAACCATATTAGTCAGCCATGGAACCAGATTTGGAATCTAGGTATATAAAAAATTGCAAGAAGAGAAAGAAGACACATGTACCATACAGGGATAAAATGAGAAAAAAATCTAAACTTCCTTGGATCATAAATTTCATCTCAGAGCTCAGATTTGAGCAAACAAATAGCTGCTAGAAATTTATTTACGAGGAGAAACCATCCGTCCACCCATAATTTTGAATTGTGCACTACAATTTTCTTTGAAAACAATAAAACAATTTTGCAACAATAAAAACAAAGTAATGAGTGGAAATTGCAACTTATGAATGTTGTAACTTTTCCCTCAGAACTTAGAATGAGGCATGAGTATAGCCGTTGGAAAGATATTTCATAGAGAATGTGTCTAGGGAATCAAGTTTTGACTTAGTGCATTGTGTCCTTCATAAATTGAGATGAATAATAACCTTTAATATAGTTAACGAAATGTTTTGTAGTATGCATGTGCTAACAATAATTATTACATGCACATTTCTTACATAATTAGAGATACATGAAAAAAATGTTGGTTCTTGTATGAGGACTAGATTTATGGAAGATTCCCAAGGATATTACAACCATGAGGAGGAGGTTAGAGGTATACATATCATTATGAGAAGTGTTGAGACATAGTCTAATGGAAGAAGAGGCAGATAGGAGCCTGTAACAATGAGAATTATGCAGAGAGAAGTGCATAGCAATAGGGTAGATAATGAAATGATTATGAAGGATCAGGAAGATATACTTCAGAGTTTGAGTATGATGCAGATGCAAGATAACAAAGACTCTAACAGAAATCAAGGAACTAGTGATAGATAAGTGACCACATCCATATCCCATAGCATAAATGATGATCATGAGAATGAAATACAATCAAGGAGTATGAGCAAGCACCATCATTTCCAAGAGCAATCCACTAGGAGAGATTATAAAAGTTTAGGGCTAGGAAGAAACCCAAGTGTGTCTCTTGTCTGGAGGTAAAGGAGAAAGAATGAGCTAGACATATTGCAAGGTGAACTCGAGAAATTAAATCCACCAATTTTCAATGATGAGCATAGGAAAGGAGAAGAGGTCAAGGCCTGATTGTTGGAAATGAAGAAATATTTACATCTGCATGATTACCCCTCAAGGGTAGAAGTTGGAATTGAAACCTAACACTTGCAAGGAAATACAACCATGTTGTGGGATCAACTTAAGAAATCCAAGCAAGTTGATGAGAAGAGGGTCTCATGGAGGTGGTTCAAAGGATATTTCCAAGAGTAATATTTTTCGGAGCATTACTATGAAAGGAAGATGAAATATTTCTTTCAACTCAAATTGGGAAGCACGATGATGGATGAATATGAGAAGAGGTTTTTGGAGTTGTTGAAATATGTTATCTTTATAAAGGATGAAAAGGTCAAAATCCAAAGGTTTCTGAGTGGGTTACCTTCTTTCTACAGTGAAAATATACACTATGATAACCCCAGGATTTTGGAGGAGGCCATTTTTAGAATGAAAGAGATGTGCTCATTTTTCCATAGAAAATATAACAATATTGTCACCCAACCATAGGCACAAAGGCCACCCCCGAGCACCTTAACCTTGACAGACAGAATAATTCCGGTAGCAGACCAATAGCCAACCAAGGGTAGTGCACCTTTCTCCAAGGGTAGTGCACCAAGTAAGAATAAACAGAAGCCAAGAAGAAAGTCCAAATCATAACCAAGAGACCAAGTCCAACCAAAAGCCAAAATATCAGTTGCAGCTGCACTCCCTCTCCAAACTTGTGCACCACTAGTCTTATGCAGTTGTGAGTGAGTGAGTGTCAAATGAGCTCTATAACCCTCTATTTATACTGCTCTATCTCACTTGACTGGGCTGAATTCTCTTCCTAGAGGATAATAACTCAATATTAAATATTCTCTTGAGTCGACTTGTCTTATAGGGTTATTATCCAACGTTTAAGGGTTTCTCTTGCTTCTCGGAATATTCTAGTCTCGTCAAATGTTACACGTAGAGGTTAATACCTCCTGCAGCTACCATAATGTCAACATACATAAGGAGAGTAAATAATCTTTATGAGCAGATTAGAGGATGGTTGGTCTTCCAAAAATACTGGAATGACAAGATGAAAGGAAAGATGGATCAAAGGAAGGAAGGTTTTAGGTCATCATTTTTCTAGAACAATGCCCAAGCAAATCAACAAGGAAATTCAACCCACAATGATCCCAGGATGATAATTTCATTTTGGAAAAGGCCATGGTAGTAGTCAGTACAATGTTGGGGATGTGAGGGAAATCACTTGTATAGGGACTTCCCTCACAAAGGAGAAAGAATGAGGACTGACCACAACATTCAAGAAGTTGAAAAAATTTAATACATGGGAGGAAACATGCCAAGGATTTATGTAGCCTTGGACAACAAGTAAGCATAATATCAATCCTCCATGATTGAAGTGAAAGGTAAGATTGATAACCATCTCATAACAATTTTAATTGATTATGGAGCTAGCGATAGTCACATAAACTCTAACATTGTTGAAATATTTCACTTGAAAAAAATAATAAATCTTGGTTAGTTCATTTAGCCATAGCGGCTAAGAGGAAAATCAATGAGCTAGTTAAATATTTCCCAATAGATTTGAATGGAATTAACACAAAGGTAAATGAAAAACATAATACCATTGGGATCATATGACTGTCTAATTGGCATGGATTGGTTGGAAAAACACCATGCTGTCCTAGACTATTACAACAAGGCAATCACATCTCTTTATGAAGAAGGGAATCAATGTAGGGTTCAAGGCATTCCAAGAGATATAGTTATTAGAGAAATTTTAGCTATGCAGTTGAAAAAGAGTTTCACGAAGGGATGTCAAGTTTTTGCAGCCCATATGGAAGAGGAAACCAAAGATATAATGCCCAATATTGAAAACCATCTAGACTTGAGGGATTTTGAAGATGTTTTTGGGGAAATCCCATGACTCCCACCAAAGAGAGACATTTATTCCTCTATCGATTTGGTGCTAGGAGCTTCCTGAGTTTCCAAGACATCTTAAAGAATGGGCACACCGTAATTGAAAGAGTTGCAGATGTAGCTTGAGGAGCTATTAAATAAGTATTATATATGCCCAAGTGTGTCCCCTTGAGGTGCCTTGGTTCTTCTTGTGAAGAAGAAGGATGGAAACTTAAGGATGTGCATTTATTTCAAACAACTAAATAAGGTCACCATAAAGAAAAAATATCTTTTTCCAAGGATTGATGATCTATTTGATTAGCTGAAAGGTGAAAGAATATTTTCCAAGATTGACTTAAGATCATGGTATCATCAAGTGAGGATAAAGGAAGAATATATCAACAAGAAAATGTTTAGAACAAGATATGGGAATTATGAAATTATGGTAGTGCCATTTGGGCTATCAAATGCCCCAACCGTTTTCATGTGCCTAATGAATGGAGTGTTCAAGGAATACCCGGAAAAGTTTGTAATTGCATTCCTAGATGGTATACTCATCTATTCAAAGACAAAAGAGGAACATGAACAACATTTGATAATGGTGCTAAATTTTTTAAGAGAGCAAAAGTTGTATGCTAATTTAAGTAAATGCATTTTTATCAAAAGAAGATTAATCTCTTGGGGCGTATTATTTCAGAAGATGGGATAACAGTTGATCTTGAGAAGATATAGGCGATTAAAGGATGGCCTGTGCTAAGAAATGTCACATGGGTATTACCAAAGATTCATAAAATGTTTTTCAAAGATTGCAAGCCCCATTACTTATTTGCAAAAGAAGAGAGTGAAATTTGAATGGACCCCCGTATGTGAAGAAAGTTTTTCGTAGCTGAAGGAAATTTTGACAAGTGCGATAGTAATGAAGATTGCAGACCCTAATGAAGAATTTATTGTGTGTACTGATGCATGCAAATAAGGGCTTGTTGAAGTCCTTACACAAAAGGATCATATGGTATGCTATGAGTCCAAAAAATTAAAAGAGCATGAGAGGAATTACACTACCCATGACTTGGAATTAACATCCATTGTTCACACATTAAAAATGTGGAGACATTACCTCATGGGGAGGAAATTTGAGCTAAGGACCGACCACTATGATCTAAAACAATTGTTTGGACAACCCACATTAATTTCCAGACAAATTAGATGGCTGGAATTCCTTAGTGAATATGAATTTGAGATTAAGAAAATCAAAGACAATGAGAACCAAGTGGCCGATGCACTCACTATGAGAGAACATGAGATGCATATTGCAACCGTTATCATGTATATGACTGATATGAAAGATAAAATTATTGCAACAACACATTCAGATCAATGCTATTTGAAAATAAAAGAAACATTACATCAAGGTAATTTTCAGCAGAAATTTAATTATTATGAACTGAAAGAGGACAAGATTCTCATATACAAAAGAAATATATATGTGTCAAATTCAAGTGAGATGAAAAATATGATGGGGAAATGCACAATATGTCATATGCTAGGCACTTAGGATATCAAAATCCAATTGAAGCTGTAAGGAGCCAATACTTTTGTCCTAGAATGAAGAAAGAAGTGGCTAATTACATAGCCAAATGTCTAGAGTGCCAAAAGGTGAATATCGAGCATAGACATCCAACTGGATTGCTATAGCCATTTCCCATTCCAAAATCAAAGTGGGAACTAGTTACATTGAATTTTATTACAAAGTTTCTCGGGACAATGAAGCAACACGATTCCATCGTGGTGGTGGTAGATAAATTAACTAAGGCTGTACATTTTATTCCTATAAAGACTACACACAAGGCAACAAATATTGCAAAATTCTACATGAAAGAAGTTGCCAGGTTACATGGAGTGCCCAAGGAAATAGTTTCAAACATAGATCCCAAGTTTACATCCAATTTATGGAAATGTTTGTTCAAAGGATTTGGGACAAATCTAAATATCAATACAACGTATCACCCCCGAGTCAGATGGGAAAACAAAGTGGAATAACTGAATAATTGAGGACATGCTCAAAATGTATGTGATGGACCAACCATCAAATTGGTAGGATTATATCCAGTTGGTGGAATTTTCTTACAATAATGGGTATCAATCCTTATTAAAAATGATCCCATTTGAAGCATTCTATGGTATAAAGTGTAACACACTAGCGAGTTGGGATAACCTAGTAGATATAGTGGTGATTGAGCCATATTTGTTGAAGGAAATGGAAGAGAAAATGACGAATATTGGGAAAAATTTAAAGGCTTCCCAAGATAGGTAGAAAATTTATGCAGACACGAACATGGTTTTCAGAAATTTTAAAGTGGGTGAACATATATTTTTGAAACTGAAAGTGAAGAGAAGTCTGCTAAGATTGGGTAGCTTCCCAAAGTTGGCAACAAGATATTGTGGACCTTTTGAAATATTAGAGAAAATAGGGCCATTTTCATCCATGATAGAATTTCCCGCATCCATGAGAGTGCATAATGTATTTCATGTGTATTTATTAAATAAATATGTGTCTGACCCTAACCACATAATTGATTGGACTGTGATCTAGGTGGAACACGAAGAGGATTTTCGGGTGTAACCAATACACATCCCAGACCAAAAATTCAAAGTGCCCAGGAAAAAATCCATAGGGATGGTAAAGGTTCAATGGATCTGCTACAGTCCTTAAGACACAACATGGGAGCATGAATAAATTACGTGGGAGGAATACTAACGAATTTTTGACAATTTTGAAGGAAATAGAAGCTAAAAATGCAAGGCCCCATTTTGGAAAGCTAGAGTTCCATAATCACATCTCAGAGTCTCATCCAACATATGTTGGGACATTGATAAAATAATGGTACAATTCGATGGACTGAGGATGGTGAAGGAGGTACATTCCTTGGGTTAGCGGGTTGAGAGGAACAAGAGATTATGGTTGGAACTACTGCTGGAGTTGTGAAATCGCAGAATTTTAATTTTCTAAGTATTGCGATGTAGATTTTTTTATGTATTTCAGCATGGTGATGTGAATTGAGGATGATGAAAAATTGTAGAGTAGGGGGAGTGTAACATCCCCATTATCATCCCCATTTTAATTAATTATTAATGTAGATATAATGTATGGTTGTGGCCAAGCGATGTATATGCGAAATGTATTTCTGAGTTTTAATAAATAAAATGTGATGCCATCTACTAGGGGATATTGACAGAGATGAGGGATGATTAATCCTCAAGAGAGAGGAATGTCTAGGACTGTCTAAGAGGGGGGGGGGAATTATTCATGGGTATGAATCCAAATCCACATTCCTGAATTTTATTATGATTATGTATTAGAATTCTATTTTCTGTTTGAGTGTGGAAGAGCTCAATCATTTAATTCATGTACTAGGGTGGGTGTGAGAAGTCACATCACACAATTATTGGGAGCATAGTTTTGAGTACAATAAGATGGGGAAGAGTGTAAATCAAGTAAGAAAAAAAGAGAGGAAAATTAGTATGGGAAGAGAGCATTTTTTGGAAAGTCATGTTTTGCATGAAAAACAAGGAGAGAACAAGGAAGAAGAGCATTGGAGCTAGAGAAACCATGGAGGGAGAATTTTGGAGTGTATTTGGAGTACAAGAATGAAGAGATGGGTTGTCAATTCTGCAGAGTGAACTCTTGTGTGAGTTGCACTGTAACAACAAGTGATTGCAGTTGTTTTCTTGGTAGTTTTCCTAGCAGTGAACTCCCTTGAGTTTCTCGGTAGAGAGATTCATGGTTATCTGTGCTAGAGAGACCCTGATAAAAAAATGGAATTCCCGATGGACTGAGAGTAGTGAAGGGATACATTTTGGTTGGGCAGGTTGAGAGAAACATAGATGGTGGAAAATCAATATAGCTATAGGAGAATTCCAGTGAATTGTGGATTTTCTGAGTTGTGAGCGGACAATGAGAGACCACCCTTTTTTGTGGATTAATAGCCCTAACTTGGGGGTGACTTACTGTTGATATTTGGAACAAAAAGTATGTGTTAGGGTGGAACATCTGTCCCAAGCAACTAGTTGCACAAATATTTTAAACGATAAGTGTTTACATTGTTTCTATGTTGCATAATGAGTTTAATTGTTGTGTATTAACTCTGTATTTGGGAATGATTTATATGTTGATGCATTTGTGTTTATTAGCTACATTTATGTTTATTTTAGAACACTGTAGATGTATCCAGTTCATCTTAGGGTCAAATCCCCGACCATATAAACTGTTGATATTGTTGGGGCTCACTCGATGTCCCCATCGGGTTAGGCCTAGTAATTAGGGCCGATGATTTACCTCGTTTACCATCCAAAAAATATGGGGAAGTAATCGGAGGGTTTCCCATGATTTATTTCATTGAAAAAAAAGATGCATCTAGTTCATGGTATCAATACATGGTTAAAACTATATTTTTTCATGTAGCTGGTAAGTTACACGATTAATTAGCATAAATTTTTTGTTTTTATGTGTATTCCGTGTAGTAATGTTCCTTAGTTAAGATGGGGAATGTTACATGTATTTTCTTATGGAACTTTTGGTTCTTGTGTTTTTGACCTCATTAGGATGACCACTTTCAAGTGTCTTTATGAACCACTTTGGTAGACTTTCTTGAGATGGTCCAGTTTTCTCAACTGATTCAGATGGTGCTGAATTCTCATCAAGGTTAAGTCTTTCCATCCCTTCAATCACATCATCCAAACAAACTTTAGGTTATGATGAAGAGGTTGCTTTAGGTTCTAATGAAGTGGTTGGAACTTTTTTATGAGGGGGAGATAGTGCTTCAAAATAATATTTTAGAGATTGATCCAAGATAGGTTTAGGTATGGGTAGAAGAAAGTAAGTCCACACTTGGATTTCTGACATGCATTCACACTTATTACCGGTGGAGGCTGGTGAATGAAAAAGCCTATGGATATGGTCTTGAGAACTTAAGGGACTTCAAACTCATCTCTTTGTCCAATTTTCAATCACTCATAAATGTCAAGGATGACATGGAGAAGTGATGCAACACCCCACCTCAGTAGGGTCTGCTGACCTCTCGGTCTGTGGATCTTCAATCTTCTCTGAGACGAAATGGCCCTTCGAGTCCCCACTGGAACCTTCAACAACTAAAACCATAGGTCCTTTCCCGAACTCTGCCTGCACGAACAAGAATTAGGCGTACGCCTCCACTCCACGTGACCACCGGTGGTGACCATAGGCCTAACCAAAAGCTGCTTCGCACTTCGTGACCTCGGGTACTCTATTGCGAGTCACTCCTAATATTCAAATCCCTAAGCTCCGAACTAGAGCTTAGCGATTTCTAGCTCCTCCCTTAACCTTCGCGATGTGACCTCTAGCTATGACTCGGGGCCAATATTTCGAGCGCCACGAGACTTCACAATTCGTGAATTGGCTCTCCTCCCTTCTTTCGAAGTCTGAAACCCCGACTTCCCTCACCTAAGATCAATGGTCTTGATTCCCCCGCGATCCGACAGTCCAGATCCTTTCGCGCGACTCAGGACTTCACATCTCACAACTTCAAGGGATTACTCTCTCCTTCGAACCTCCAAATCCTGATATCCCAATAGTCATGAGCACCAAATCTATGGCTCATAACTTCCTTGATATGGCGATCTAGATCGTTCCTCGCGAATCGAAAGTTCGCGTATCGGGGATTTGGAAATCAACTTCCTCTGTTCTCCCAACTCTCGATTCCCAATTTCTCGAAAGCCTCCTTCTCACAAAAGAAAAACCAACGGCTCGATATTCCCTTAGATCGATGACTCACTATCTCTCTTGAGCTTCGAGCATCGAATGACTCTCAGCCTTATCCTCCTTGTAGATTTTCTAGATCCAACGGCCCACGGATATCGATGTTCCTCCCTCTAGGAATTTCAACTATCCATCTAGGCTTTCAATGAATCCTTGCCAAATACCTTGACGTCAACCCTTCTGAGCTTGTTTCGACGAGGTGACTTCAACCCTCGTCTCTCCTCTGAACTCTTCCAAGTCCCTATCCTTCTTGATCTTGAATTATCACTGCACTCCTGGATTCTAAGGAATCCTGCACGCACTCCTTGCAGCTTTCACAATAATCCTTTGGTTATCCTGAATTTCAACTTTGCGCACTCCTTGTGACAAAAGTTCTTCAACCGCTCACCTGAGTTGGAAAAGCCTAAGACTTCAACCTAGCCCGTGCACACCTTGCACGACTCTGTGTTGTACTTGCACTCCTGTAGATATAAGATCAACGATATCTCTCCTGAGCTTTCTGAGATAAAACTTAAAAACCTGTCAATGCACTCCTTACGAACTTTCACTGCACTCCTTGCAGGAATTCTCAGGAAGAGAAACAATTGAAACTTTTACTCTTCTCACGGACTCCATACATTCAACATGAAATTACAAAAACATACAACATTGAAACAAATGCATAATAGAGAATGGAAACAAGCTGTAAACATACCATTAAATAGATACACACAACAACCATAGTACACCATGAAATTGGATCAAAGAATTCTTATATTAACTCAAGTTCTTCTGTACATGGTCTCAATAATAACAACTATCTGCTCATACAAATTCTACAAGCTCTGCTCCTCTCTGCTCTCCTATGCTCTCTTACTCTAGAGCTAATTACAATGAGAATGATCATACAATGCATATGAGGGAGTCTTATTTTGTTTTCCCTCCTACAACCTTACACTATCTTATCGAATTAAAGACTACTATCTACATGCCATTTATTACAATAAATGTCGACAACCGACAGATGAGAGAAGCGCTCTAAATCTGCGTTACAATCCTCAAAACATTAAAAGAAAATGCATGCTTCCATCTATCACATCAATGTTTCTTCTTTTTAATTTCAAAATGTTCTTCAAAATGCACGCTGGCATATCCAACTGTCCTCCACTCGCGCTTGCTGGCGATGCTCCTGCATCATACTCCTCTGGATGAAAATTCATGGAATCATGTCCATGAGCTCTTGCACCATCTGTTCATGCTTCTGGATATCTGGTTCACTTTCCCAACTGACATCCTCAATCGGGTGTCCCTTCCACTTTACCAAATATTCAAGATATGTCTTCCTCTGGGTTTTCTTTCCAACTCTCTGATCAATGATCTTTTCCATCTGCGGCTTTTCAGCTACATGCATCTGTTTGATCCACTGAACTTTCCTTTGATTCTCTTCTCTTCCCGCTTCATCTTCTCTATAAGGATACAGATATGCTACATTGAATATGGGTGATATGCCCACATCATCTGGAAACTCTATCTCGTAAGCATTTGCCTCAAATTTCCGTAAAATATTTCATGGCCCTATCTTCTTCATCTTCAACTTATTATATGTTCCCCTTGGGAATATTTCTTTTCTGAGGTGTGCTAAAACTAAATCTCCCATTTCAAATTGAATCTCTCTTCTGTGCTGATCTGCTCTTCGCTTATATTCCTGGCTAGAACTCTGCAATCGCTCTTTGATTTTACTGTGGAGCTCCTGCATCTCTGCTGCAAAATCTTCTGCTCCAACACTCCTGAACTCACTCTGCTCTAAGTCTCCCGATTCAGATACTCCCCTTGGCTTCATTCTGTACATTATATGAAATGGGCTCTGTCCTGTGCTCCTGTTAGGTGAATCATTATATGCAAATTCCGCTTGTGGCATAATCTGGTCCCACTGACTATGGTGTTCAGTTACCAAGCTCATCAATAAGTCCCCCAAACTTCGATTTACTACCTCAGTCTGTCCATCCATCTGAGGGTGATATGATGAGATAAAAGATAAATTTGTCCCCAACTTATTCCATAGGGTTCTCCAGAAATGACCAACAAATTTGGTATCTCTGTCCAAAATGATGCTCTTAGGTAACCCATGAAGTCGAACAACTTCTTTGAAAAACAGGTTTGCAATGTGTGTTGCATCACTGGTTTTCTGACATGGAATGAAATGTGCCATTTTGGAAAATCTATCGACTACCACGAATATGGAATCACAACCTCTCTGCGTCCTTGGCAGTCCCAACACAAAATCCATGCTTACCGCGTCCCAAGGCCTCTCTGGTATTGGCAATGGTTGATACAACCCTGTATTCTGTCTTTTCCCCTTTGCGTGCTAGCAGATTCTACATCTGTTGACAAATTTCCGTACATCTATCCTCATTCCTGGCCAATAATACAAGCTATTCAGTTGCGCAAATGTTTTATCATGGCCGAAATGTCCAGCCAATCCCCCACTATGATTTTCCTTCAAGAGGTTTTCTCTCATACAACTCTTTGGGATACACAATTGATTTCCTTTGAATATCAGTCCATCCTGAATTAAATATTCAGTCCATTGGCTTTTGTCTCTCAGAACAAGATTCTCACATGCTTCATAAGCATCCTTGAAATCTAGATCATCTCTGTACATTTCCTTAAGGCTATCAAAACCTAAGGTCTTCACTCGAAAATCCTATAGAATCAAACATTTTCTGCTCAATGTATCAACAACCTTATTAGCATTCCCAGAAATGTGCTTTATAACAAAAGTAAAGTTCTGCATAAACTCAACCTATTTTGCATGTTTCTAGATCAATTTTTCCTATCTGGTTACAAACTATAAGGCCTGGTTGTCGCTGTACAAAATGAATTATTTCGGAACCAGGTAGTGTCTTCATTTCTTCAACGCCTGTATTATTGCATAAAACTCTTTATCATACATGGAATATTTCATCTTGGCCTCGCTCAACTTCTCACTGAAGTATGCAACTGGTCTATTGTCTAGACTTAAGACTGCTCCAATCGTAAATCCACTCATGTCACATCTCACTTGAAATGTTTTATTGAAATATGGCAGAACCAGAACTGGATGTCCAGTTATCTTCTCCTTTAACAACTTGAAACTTTTCTCCGCTTCCTCTGTACAATGAAAAGATTTATGTCTTTTCTTGACTGTGTCCATCATTGGTGCACAAATCCCACTAAAATTTCTGATGAACTTTCTGTAAAAACTGGCTAGTCCATGGAATCTTCTGACTTCAAAGATATTCCTTGGCGATGACCACTCTTTGATCGCTTTTACCTTTTCAGGATCCATCTTCAACTCGTTTGAAGAGATCAAAAAACCAAAATAATTGAGTTCCGTCTTCATGAAAGATGACTTCTTCAGATTTATCAACAACTTCTCTTGCTGCAACCTCCTCATCACTAGAGTTAAATGCCTCAAATGCTCTTCCTCAGTCTTACAGAAGATCAATATATAATCAAGATACACAATTGCAAACTTACCAATGAAATCTTTCAATACTTCGTTCATCAATATCATAAAAGTACTTGGCGCATTCATCAAGACAAATGGCATGACAAGCCATTCATACAGTTCTTTATTCGTCTTGAATGTTGTCTTCCATTCATCACCTTCCCTCATTCTAATTTGGTGATATCCGCTTTTCAAATCAATTTTTGAAAAACACTTTGCCCCACTCAAGCAATCCATCAAGTCATCCATCATGGGTAAAGGAAATCTATACCTGATGGTGATTTTGTTTATATCCCTCAAGTTTGTACACATCCTCCATCCACCATCCTTCTTCAGACTTAACACTGTTGGTACAATGCATGGACTTAAGATTTCTCTAATCAACCCCTTGTCCATTAAATCTTGGACTTTCTTCTTAACCTCTTCCTTCTCCTGCAACATCAATCTATATTCTTCTTTGTTTGGTAAACTCACCCCTGGTATAAGGTCAATGTGATGGTTTATACTTCTGATGGGCGGAAACGAACAAGGAAAAACATCCACCACTATATCAGTGAAATTCTCCAGCAGTTCTTGAATTTCCTCAGGTAGATCATCTATCGAAGTACTAGTCAAGATGACTCTAGGTTTCCTCACCACAATAAATTACATTTATTGATCTTTCTTGACTTCATCCAAAAGTTCCTTCCCACTCATGAGAAGTATAGTATTACTTGCTTCTACTTTCGCCTTCTTCTCCTCAATTGGAAGCAACATATGCGTCCTGCTATTCTTTTCCAAGGTATAAGTGTTCTTTCTTCCATCATGAATAAAATTTTTGTCATATTTCCAAGGCCTCCCGAAAAAAAGATGACAAACATCCATGGGAATTACATCACATAAAATATCATCTCTATAACCCCCTATCTTAAATTCTATTAAACATTGTTTAGTGACAGTTACCTGATGTCCTTTTTGCAACCACGAAACTTTGTATGGTCTTGGATGTGCAACTGTCTCCAACTCCAGCTTCTCCACCATCTCCGTGGATACTAGATTATCCGTGCTTCCACTGTCAACTATTACCTTGCATACCCTATCTTTGGTCTTGCAAGTAGTCCTAAACAAACTGTTCCTCTGGACTGAATTTTCCATTTCTTTCTCTGGCTTCAAGAGGATTTTCCTCATCATTAAGGATTTGCCACCTTCTGCCTCAACATTTCGCCTTTGTGCTTCTGAAATGTGAGCTTCGCCTCCTCCATATCTTTTTCTATCGGGACATTCCCAAGATTTGTGTCCGATCTTTCCAAAGACAAAACACTTTACGTCACCCTCTCTGCCTCTTCCTCTTCCTCTCACTCGAGGAAAAGTGTTCCTATCAACATACTGTCTTCCTTGTGAACTTCCTCCCCTTTCAGGGTGGTTATGTGGATTTTTTTCTTCATCCTTGGGTTTCTGTACTTTGTCCTAGGCAATTTCTTTGCCTCTAATCCAACTTCTACATTTTCCCCTTTGACCTTGCTTTCAGGCCAATTTCTCCTCTGCCTTCAGAGCAACCTGATAAACATATTCTATGGTTCTGATTGTCACCATGCTCATCTCATCCTGAATCTCATATCTCAGGCCATTCATGTATCTGGTGAACGTTTCATCATCACTCTCGTGATGACCATCTCTGATGTTTAACCTGTAGAATTCCTCAGTGTATTCCTTCACTCTCATCCCTTTCTATCTCAAATTATGCATTCTTCATAATAGATTAATTTGATAATCCCTGGGTATGAATTTGGCTTTTATTTTTGCTACCATTCTGTCCCATCTTTTAATTCTTTGTTTTCCTTTGCAACGCCTGTTAGCCTGCAGTTCATCCCACCACAGTGCTACATGTCCCTTCAGTCTAGTGACATCGTGTTTAAATTTCTTATCTTCCTCGGCATCCTCATAGTCGAAGTATTCATCCAAAGATCTAAACCAATCAAGCAGATACTCAATGTCTAAGTTGCCTTCATACATCGGGATGTCCAACTTTGCTCTGGCACCCATCCTTGCAATAACTTTTAGCAGACGATCCTCTGCAGCATCTTTGGCTACAACTTCTTCTTTGGCTCCTTCTTCATTCTCGCTTTCAGCCTCACTGATATCCCCAACATCATGTGTTCTCCTCTGTGCTATCTCCATAGCATCCAATTGAGCACAAATTTCTCTCATTTCCCTTTCCATGACTAGATCGGGTAAATCTCTTTCTGGACGTCTCCTTGGCAACATTGTTTCAATCTGTCCACGCAGAATTCAAATCACAACTGTCCTTTGTCTTCCCTCTACAGAAAACAATAGTTGTCAGCTCTGATACCACCTGATGTAACACCCTGCCTCACAAGGGTCTGCTGACCTCCTGGTCTATGGATCTTCAATCTTCTCTGAGCTGAAATGGCCCTTCGAGTCCCCACTGGAACCTTCAACAACTAAAACCACAGGTCCTTTCTTGAACTTCGCCTACGCGAACAAGAATTAGGCGTACGCCTCCACTCCACGCGACCACCGGTGGTGACCACATGACTAACCAAAAGGTGCTTCGCACTTCATGACCTCGGGTACTCTATTGTGAGTCACTCCGACTCTTCAAATCCCTGAGCTCCAAACTAGAGCTTAGCGATTGCTAGCTCCTCCATTAACCTTCGTGATGTGACCTCCAACTATGACTCGAGGCCAATCTTTAGAGCGCTATGGGACTTTTCAATTCACGAATTGGCTCTCCTCCCTTATTTCGAAGTCCAAAACCTCAACTCCCCTCACCTCAGATCAACGGTCCTGATTCCCCCGTGATCCGACGGTCTAGATCCTTTCGAGCAACTCGGGACTTCGCGTCTTACAACTTCAAGAGATGGATCTCTCCTTCGAACCTCTGACTCCTGATATCTCGATAGTCACAAGCACCAAATCTATGGCTCACAAATTCCTTGATCTGACGATCTAGATGGTTCCTCATGTATAAGAAATTTGCGTATCGGGGATTTGGAAAGCAACTTCCTCTGTTCTCCCAACTCCCGATTCTCGATTTCTCGAAAGCCTCCTTCTCATGAAAGAAAAACCAACGGCTTGATCTTCCCTTAGATTGAGGACTCAATATCTCTCCTAATATTTGAGTGTCGAATGAATCTCAGCCTTATCCTCCTTGCATATTTTCTATATCCAACGGCCCACGGATATCAGCGTTCCTCCCTCCAGGAATTTCTACCATCCGTCCAGGATTTCAATGGCTCCTTGCCAAATACCTCAGTGTCAATCCTTCTGAGCTTGTTTCCACGAGGTGACTTCAACCCTCGTCTCTCCTTTGAACTCTTCCAAGTCCCTATCCTTCCTAAGCTTGAATTCTCACTGCACTCCTGGATTCTAAGGAATCCTACACACACTCCTTGCGGCTTTCACAATAATCCTCTAGTTATCCTGAACTTCAACTTTGCGCACTCCTTGCGGCAGAAGTTCTTCAACTGCTCACCCGGGTTGAAAAATCCTAAGACTTCGACCTGTCCTGCGCACACCTTGCATGACTCTGTGTTGTACTTGCACTCCTGCAGATATGAGATCAACAATATCTCTGCTGAGCTTTCTGAGATAAAACTCAGAAACCTGTCAATGCACTCATTGCAGACTTTCACTGCACTCCTTGCAGGAATTTTCAGGAAGAGAAACAATTGAAACTTATACTCTTGTCACGGACTCCATACATTCAACTTGAAATCACAAACACATACAACATTGAAACAAGTGCATAACAAAGAATAGAAACAAGCTGTAAACATACCATTAAATAGATACACATAGCAACCATAGTACACCATGAAATTGGATCAAAGCATTCTTATATTAACTCAAGTGCTTATGTACATGGTCTCAATAACAACAACTATCTGCTCATACAACTTCTACAAACTCTGCTCCTCTCTGCTCTCCTATGATCTCTTGCTCTACATCTAATTACAATGAGAATGCTCGTATAATGCATATGAGGGAGTCTTCTTTTGTTTTTCCTCCTACAACCTTACACTATCTTATCGAATTAAAGACTACTATCTACTTGTCATTTATTACAATAAATGTCGACAATCGACAGATGAGAGAAGCGCTCTAAATCTGCGTTACAATCCCCAAAACATTAAAAGAAAATACATCCTTTCAGATATCACATTAATGTTTCTTCTTTTGAGTTTCAAAATGTTCTTCAAAATGCGCGCTGGCATATCCAACTGTCCTCCACCCGCGCTTGCTGGCGATGCTCTTGCATCAAGAAGACTTTCCAAATCCTTTTCAACGAGGTCTCATTGGATTATATAGTCCATGATTCACGATTTATTGGTCCTAATGGGAATAAATTGGGACGATTTTGGTGCGTGTGCTTAAGGTAAAAGTAACCTCATTTGTAGGCGTATTGAGTGAGATAAATCCCATTTATTCTCACCATACTAGCTTTCAAGAGCTCACTAGCATAGGGAGCACCCATGGCAGACAACTACATGCTGACTAAATGGTCAAAAGGATTTTTTCTAAGAGTGAGAAAAGCCACATAAATGCCACATAGATCACCTTTTCCACATAATCTTCATTCATGGAATATACAGACTCATATCTACTTAGGATGGTTTGTTTTATGGAATTTATTTCATGCATTGACGATTGTGTGACTAATAATTGTGGGACAATCTAGGATTGGACGATCGTGGTAGCTTTGGATTGGTTAAAATACATCCCTGTTAGATTTTTGAGCGATCTTGGTTGGTGTGTAGAGGAACTCTACCATTTCTTCTCGGGTTGGAGCTTTTCCCTTCTTTGTGTTTTTTTAGAATAAGAAAATTTATAACTTGGGGTAACTTGGGGTAGGTTGGGTCAGTGGTGTTGTGACTAGTCGATCAGATTCACAGAGAAAATTTGATTAGGGAGAGATAAACTGCTCGTATACGATAATTATGTAGAGGTAAGTTGAAACCTGGTTTTTAAGAAGTAGTAGAAGTGAATGCAGATTGTAATTTTTCATGCGAATTATTTCCAGATTGTGTACAACATTTAAGAGTACAAATCTCAAGATAATAAAAGACAAGGTTTGGAGCAAGTCAAAACTCCTGTAATTACAGTTGCATGAAGGAGCATATTAGGGTTAAGCGTATCTATGTGCGAGAGGGGGAGGATGTAATGATACCAATGATATAATAAGTTATGTCGAAGAGAGAAGGAAAAGTATGACCAATACATTACATAGAGGAGATCGATATCGACGGGATGAAGGAGAGAAGATGTGTATTCAAAGATGAGGCAGGAGATGGAGCGTATTACCAAGGAAAGAGAAGGAAGATAGACTTAGAAAGGCATTTATGCATGCAAGAGGAGGGAATCATGGAGTTATACCTTCTCTGATATCCCTGTCAAGTCAGGTAAGGGTAGAATAAATTAACTCCGCACTTGTATTCTTTGCATTAACGTGAAACATTAATAAATACAAATTCGGACGACCTTTGGTTTCATATTCTAAATGACTCTTCCTATCATCTATGACTCTTCATATTTCTCCTAAATAATATTTACATAATACGATAATCACGAGGATTAGGTATCCAACAAAAATAATTAAAGGAAAAGGCTCATATGAGCTTCAAATCACACGTTGATAGACCTGAAATTTTGAAGCAAAAGGTCACATTATTCTAACATTTCCAATTATAGAGGCCTAGATGGTGAGAATCCAAACTAGGAGGTCATATAAGTCCCATTTTTCTAGATTTTTCTAGGATTGGGTGCCTAATAATATGCAACAAAGGGTCACATGAACTCAAAATTACAAATAGATCAAGTCAAAACCCAAAGGTTGGGGTAGTCTCTTGGAATCCTAAGTACACTGATTTAATTATATTGTATAGATATTAATGTTCGTAAAATCAATAATTTTTAACTAAGTTGTTTGCTCAATTTCTCATAGTACACTGCATTGATTTTAGTATTTGTATAGTGGATGCATTTTATTATTCTATTTTGTGCATTGATTTTAGTGTTCGTATAATGGATAAAGACTGCATGATTTTTTTTCCCACTATTTTGGAATTATTGATTAGATATAATTGTAGGGAAATCATTACACATAATAAAATAATTTAGAATTAATGATACAATGAATAACTAATCAATTAGATGGTCAAAGATCCTAATCATAGAAAAATAATTAAAGGCAAAGGTTCACATGAGCTCCAAATCACAAGCTGATAGAATTGGGAGTCGGATAGAAAAAGGTCACATCAATCCAACATCTCTAACTATAGAGTCCCAGATGGTGAGAATCCAAACCGAGAGTTCATATAATTCCCACTTATCTAGTGAGTTTTTGGCATGCGTTCCTAAGAATATGTAGTAAAAGGTCAGATAAACTCAAAATTTCAAGTTGATCAAGTCAAAACCCAAAGATTGGGGTAGTCTCCTGGAATCCCAAGTACACTTCGTGGTAATAGTTTTTTTATTGGTTGACATTTCCTAAATACATATAAGTATTCTTTATGTTGACCACCTATTGTTGGTTTTATAAGTGGGATCCTTCCTAAGGCTTCATGAAGTCACAAGGATTGACAGTGGAGAAATAAACTAACAATATTGGAAACAAAGAGAGCTAGGATATGACTTTTACTGCAACATCTCAAGTTAAAGGTTTGAATGGTCTCCGATTTCAACCTTCTTTCTCATATGATTGATATGATAAATATGAGAAAGTCAACAAGTGTTCTTATAAGAAAATATGAATACGACAGATTGATATTGATCACCATGCAATCTTTTTATTATTTATTATATGCATCCTATTATTTTATTAATATTCACCTTCTTCATCATTGTACATTGTTACTTTATTACTATTCACCTTATTCTTCATGTAACTTTTGAACTAACCTTCTTAATAGTACTATCTAGGTTATAGATAAGACTCTATAAATTTCAGAGAACCAAATTTATCTAAAACATATACATATACATAATAATGTTCATATAAATTTTTTGATGTGGCCACTTGCAACTAGAACCGAATTATATCCATCTTACCTCTGGATCTATCAAGCATCGAGAGGGATCAAATCACTCGAGGTGCAAACATTTCCTCAAGTTTTACACTCTAAAAATAATTGCACCTCAAGGGATTTGATCCCTCTTAGTGCTTGATATATCCATAGTAATATGAATCTAGGGTGGTCTATGTGCCACTTGGGTTGAAATCTATACATGATTGATAGAGGTCATGAGTTAATGTCATTGACGCTAGCCACCATGCAAAAATTGTTCTTTATGATGTGGTTGACATTTATACGTTAACATACTTGAAATTTCCATGTTTAGGTAGTCAACATATACATTCCTTAAATAAATAATTGTTTTTAGTGGTCAACATTTATTTATAGTTCTGAAAGGTCCTTGAGTTCATTGGCGAGTTTAAGAGAGTATTAATACATCTATCAAGGTTTCATCTAAATGGCATGCCAAAAAGGAATTAGGTTGGGTACAATTTTGGGGGAATTCGGAAACATAGATATCCTGAAATATGACACCTAATCTTAAGGAGCTTCATGTTATGCAATGCAATCCCCTAACTTAGGGGGTGCTTCTTGAAGAAACTTTCAACCAAAAAGAAAATTTGTTTTATAACATTGGTTTAAAATATAGTATATGTTTTTATGTAGGTTTAAACACTTTCCATAATGATCATTCTTGAGATGACAAATATAAAGAGGGGATTGAATGGACTATAATACCAACCCAAAAATCTATAGTTAAAAGAGAAAAAAAACTAACACTAAAGAAGTGTGTTAAGGATAAACCAAAAGTGTGCTAGTGAGAGAAAAATGCTCACGCGTGAGTGCACTACACATGAGATGCATAAATGCACATAAAAGAGAAAATATGCTAGTCATAAGAGAATGCCAAAGATGTAGTGCTCATAGGCTCAAAACACTTGTATTAAAAAGATTTAGCTCAATGATAAAAAAATGATTTACAAATGAGGTTTGAGTTGTGTGTTTATATACAACTCATGTAGGATTTTGATTAATTCGGTTGGTTGTCATTGATGTCAACCCTTGAAGCAAGTCTGTTAGACAATTCTGGTAGCCCCAATAGTATGATTAAGGGACTTCAGTTTGATTGATGTATAATGGTATGGATTTTAATATATTTGTAGGTAAGACTATTCTAGATGAATAGTGCATGTCATGCCATTTCCAAGGATATGCGAAACGTCACATAACTCCTCATGGTTAGAGAGTTATGGCCTGGTGAAGTGGAGAACCCTCATGAGTTATCTAGAAGGTCAAAGAAGTCAAATTAATTCTAGAAGCTCCTAGAAGAAGTTGACTAGTCAAGTGGGTGAAACTAGGAGTTAGTCATGGGTTAAGTTGTTGCAATAAGAAAATAATTAAAAATAATTTAGTTGCAACTAGAAGTGAAAAATTTACTATTTGTAGCAAAGTGAGTTAGAAGTGGGTTACCCCTAAGAGAAGGAAAGTGGGTTAAGTTGGTTAGAAGATAACCCCTTGAGGAAGCTACATGGAAGTATAAATAAGAGAGAAAGGCTCTCCCATTAGTACCTATCCTATTGAATATCGTTGATTATCTATTTTTCGAAAGCTTATCTGGGTAGGTATTATTGATAGAGAAAAGTGTGACAGAAAAATTGCGGCAGGAAAAGTAAGGCAGAAAAATTGTGGCAGGAAAAGTGCGGCAGGAAAATCATAGCAGGAAAAGTGTAGTAGAAAAAGTGCGGTAGAAAAATCACGGCAGAAAAAGTGCGACAGAAAAACCCCGATAGAAAAACCATGGTAAAAAAATCACGGCAGAAAAATCGCGGCAGCAGATTTGCTGCAGCAGAATCGCGGCTGCAAAACCGCGACAACAGAATGCTAAAAGAAGAAAAAAAGGTACAGTTTTCATATGTGTAGTGTTGAATTTATAAATTTGGTTTAGGGTTTTCCTTGTAAATGTGTTGGATGCCCTCTTAGAAGTTTAGGGCTTGCTATAGAGTTGATTTGAGGCAAGTCTACTGAAGTTTAGTATTGGTTCATGTTTGAGGGATTTTGGTTGAGGTATGTTGCTGAAGTTATTGGTATAGATAGAGGTTGTATAACAATGAGGTTCTAACACATGGTTTGAGGTACAAACTTGTGGTGTAGTGTTTGAGGTATATGTGATTAGATCAGATTGGTTGATGAGTATACAATGACAAGTTTCTCAGTGACAGATTTGACAGAACAGGGTTTGACAGTGACATATTAAATTACTACATTTGGTACTTATATTTCAGGGAGGTTAGACTAGGAAATGATAGGTGGTTGTAGCCACCTTCCATTAGTAGGTGAAGAACATAGGGGGTTGTAGCCTCCTTCTGGTTGTAGCCATAGAATTAGGGAGTTGGAGCTTCCCTAAGGTTGTAGCCTGGAAATAGGGGGTCAGAGCCTCCTTCTAGTTGCAGTTGGAAAAGAAATGAAGTTGGTGCTTCCAATGAATGTAATTCTTAAAGAAAATTAAGAAAAAATATTTTGTGGTTTTCTCTTGCATTGGATTTCCACGTAAAAAATGTTGGTGTACTGTGTATGTGTATGATTGTTCATTTGTTCATGGTTTATTTACTTTGCACTTATTGGATTATAATGCTACATTGATCATAAAGATAAATAACACTTGCATACTGTGGTTAAAAGGATTAAAAATATCTATTACTGAGTCACCCCCCCTCTCAGTAATCCAAAAATTGGTATCAGAGCAAGTTCCTTCAGAAATTAGTTTAACCACTGAAAGGTAGATCATGGAGAGGAACAATATGTATAAAAATGGAATACCACAGTTTGATGGACATAAGTATGCATTATGGAGCAGATGGATGAAAACGTATGTACATGTACAAGAATTTGAAGTTTGGAAATCAGTTTTAGATGGATACAAAGAACCAACAGTTCCACCAAAAAATGACAACAGAAAGAAACTCAGTCTAAATAATTCAAAAGCGACAAATTCACTTCTGAATGGTCTTTGTGATTTGTTATATACCAAAGTCATACATTGTAGCTCTACTAAAGAGATTTGGGACAAACTTCAAAATATTTATGAAGGAGATTCAAAAGTCAAAGCAACAAAGCTTCAAACTTATAGAGATCAATTCAAACAACTAAATATGAAGGAAGATGAGAATATTGCAGCTTACATATTACAAGTTAATGAAACAATGAATGCAATCATAGGATTGGGAGAAGAAATTGAAGAATCTATAATTGTTCAAAAGGTACTAAGATCTCTTCAAATGAGACTTGATCCTAAGATCTCAACACTAGAAGAAAGAGAAGATCTAGACTCAATAAGCATGGATGAACTACATGGAATCTTCACAGCCTATGAAATGAGAACTGGACAAGAAAATCCAGGTATAAAAGAAGAAACATTCAAAGCATCCAAAAGTTCAAAGAAAAAGGGAAAGCAAAAATAAAAAGAATATAACAACAACTATGACATCTCAAAAGATGATGAAGAAGTGGCCAACTTTGTCAGAAGATTGAAAAATGGAACCGACGATAGATATACTGGTAAGTTTCCATTGATTTGTTTTAATTGTGATGGTATTGGTCATTTTGCTAAAAAATGTCCTGATCGAAAAATAAAATAAATGATGAAGATGATTCAAATAACAAATAAACATGTAAAGGCAAAAGAACCAAAAAGAAAGCCTTCAAGAAAAGTTTCTGCACCAAAGAAGACAACTCCTCATCAAATGAAGATGAAGTCAGTGAAAGTGAGACAGAAAGATTTATATTCATGGAAATAGAAGATTCTAATAAATAATACACCGAAGAATAATATGAAGAAGCATAAGTTGACTACCAAGAAGAATGGTTGAGTGTTATAGAAGTTATAAAAAGAGAAAAGAAGAAAAACAAGAATCTCCAAGAAGAATTAGACAAGAAAGAAGACACTGAAGAACTAGAGCAGATGATCACATAATTGAAGGTTGAAATAGAAGAAGATAAAATAATTGAAGAAGCACTCAAAGAACAATGAGAAGAAAGAGACAGGATCATTGGAAATTTGGAAGCATAGATTGTCACATTGAGAAATGATCTTCAAAAGAAAAATATGCAGAACAACTCAAAAATTTTGGATGAAATTATCAATAGTCAAAGGCTTAATCATGACAAGTCCAGACTTGGATACAATTAGACAGAAAATGGATCAAGATCCAAAATGATAGATCAAGAAACATATCCAAAAATCTATGCAGAAAAATTCAGAGGGGATAGGAAATTCTACAAGGAAGATCACAAGGACAATCCTCCACTGAGAAGATTCAAATTTCAAAATCAACAATAGTCAGAAACAAACAGGCCTCAGGAAGAAGAAGGATTTAGAAGAGTAACTCCTTTCATAAGATATTCAACTCCTAGGTATCAAACTATCTTTTTTGGTTTATGTTACACATGCAATAATTTTGGATACAAAGTTGTAAATTGTAGAGCTAATAGAAGGAACATGAACAATTTTGAAAGTCATACACAAAATGGTTGTCCAAGAAGGCCTAGTGAAACACAACAAAGAAGCTACAACAGGTTTGAATCATTGAACACTAAAGTGGAATGATACAAGTGCAACAACTTTGGACACATGGACACAGATTGTAGAATGGCAGTCCCTCCTAGAGAATCACAACAAAATAACAACAATCATAGACAAGAACCTCAAAAGAGAACATGGATAAGAAAGCAGAATCAATATAGATATAACGAATGCACACTCGCTCTACAAGATAAGCATAATAAACGTGGTTGGTATGTTGACAATGGTTTCTCAAAGAACATGACAGGTGATGAAGACAAGTTTCTAACATTGAGAAAGGAAAGAGATGGATCAATCTCCTTTGGAAACAACGACTCAACTAGAATCATTGGAAAGGGCACAGTCAGAATTGGAAACAAGGATACCAAGGTAGAAAATGTTCTACTAGTGGAAGATATGAAACATAATCTTCTAAGTGTAAGTCAAATGTGTGACCAAGATCACAAGATTATGTTCGATTCACAAAAATGCGAGATAAGAAAAGCAGGTTCAGGCAAATTGGTTGCAAAAATTATAAGAACTTCAAGAAACATATATGTATTAAGTGAAATTGGAAATGAAAAGTATTGTCTAGGGAAGGGAGATGAATTTTGGATATGTCACAGAAGAATGGGTCACATAAACTTCGATAACCTCATCAAAGTCAGCAAAAATGAAGCATTTAGAGAAATACCCCAGATCACGAAGCCACCCAACACTTTATGCAAGCATTGTCAAAGAGGAAAGCAAACAAAGACCAGGTTCAAATCAAATGAATACTCAATGACAAGACCACTGGAAATTGTGCATACTGATCTAGTTGGACCAACTAGAACAAAGGGTTTAAAAGGTGAGAAACACTTTATGTTATTGGTTGATGATTATGCAAGAATGACTGTAGTTTGTTTTCTCAGGAACAAGTCAGAAGCATTTGAAAACTTCAAGGTATACAAGGAAATGGTTGAAAATGAAATGGATTAAAAAATCAAATGCTTGAGATATGATAATGGAGGAGAGTTTATTTCAAAGGAATTTATGGATTTCTGCAGCAAGCATGGTATTAAAAGGCAATTCTCTATTGCTAGAAAACCTCAACAGATTGGGGTCGTCGAAAGAAAGAAAATGACTGTACAGTAAATGGCTCGAACAATCTTAATGGATTCCAATTTGACAGATGTTTTTTGGACACATGCAATGCATACAACAGTTCACATTCAAAACAGAGTAATGCTCAGGAAAAATAGTGACAAAACTCCCTACGAGCTATGAAAAGGAAGACCAACAAATGTGAAGAACTTCAGAGTCTTTGGAAGAAAATGATACATCAAAAAAGAAGATGGAAGAATGAGAAAATTTGATTCTCGTGTAGACAAAGGCATAATTGTTGGTTACTCAAGTACAAGGAAAGCACACAAATGTTACAATGTAAGGCTCAACAAAGTTGTGGAAAACATCAATGTAACGGTTGATGAGATAGGTGGATGAAAATTAAAGGTAGAAGAAAAATAGTTAGTGGAATAGGTTTATGAAGAAGAAGGAAAGGATGACGAAGCAACATAAGAAGAAGATGAAGAAGATGAAGAAGATCAAATAAAAGTAGAAGATAAAGAACAACAAGTACCTCCAAAGACACCTAGAAAAAAATACAAAAGAATCATCTGTCAGATCAGATTATCGGGAACAAAGATGCAGGAGTTGAGACTAGAAGAATAATTCGTTCACCGGAAAAACTGCACCTAGTGCTCTTATCTTTGATTGAACCAAACAATTTTGAAGAAGCCAACACAGATGAATTCTAGATAAAGGCCATGGATGAAGAATTGGATTAGATAGAGAAGAATGACACTTGGGAATTGGTTCCAAGACCAAGGTATAAGAATGTGATCGACACAAAATGGGTCTTCAGAAATAAATTGAATGAAGATGGATAGGTTACCAGTAACAAAGCTAGATTGGTAGGTGAAGGATATGCACAGGTTGACGGTGTTGTTCTAGAGTCTGTACTTAAGGCTTAGAAGTACAGTGTCTAGGCATCCGAAAGTGGGTAAAGGGTGGAGAAGAGAGAAACATCAACCTTCGACAAAGGAAACTAGGGAAGATTTCTATGTTGGCGTTGTCTAGCTTCCAACTGTTCCTGGATGGTTATATCCTGTTCAATCACTGCCCATGAACGTTCGAGTTCAACCCGGGTAGTAGCTGTTTTAAGAATAGTATCGAAAAGGTTTAAGGCAATGTGTGTTTGATTTGATNGGCGTTGTCTAGCTTCCAACTGTTCCTGGATGGTTATATCCTGTTCAATCACTGCCCATGAACGTTCGAGTTCAACCCGGGTAGTAGCTGTTTTAAGAATAGTATCGAAAAGGTTTAAGGCAATGTGTGTTTGATTTGATAATCCGGGTTCGATATTGGGCTGTGTTGGTACATGGACAGTCACGGAGGAACAATAAAATAAGAAAAACTTCAGAGAGAAATTAAGTGCTGTCTCAATTTGGTCGTATAAAAGAGAATTTACGGTTTTGGAAATAAAACGAGGTGCAAATCAAAGGCTCTTTCCTGTAACTGAGTTATATCTTAATAAAAGGTATGAGGTGGGAGAAAAACATTTAGATGTCTATCGAATAAGGCTCCTATCAAGGGATAATCTCACGTATAAACAGAAGAGGAAAACTGTAAGGAAATAACCCGATGAAGCATAAAATATATATAGGATTCTGAAAGTGTTGACTAGTCTTACAACCATTGATAGCTGATATAGAGGAAAAATAGTAAACAATTATAGAAAACCAAAATTCATTCGCTATAGTAGTGGTCGTACTAAATTATAACGAAGCATTCATCAGTTATGAATATGAAATGAAATGAAATATGAGATACAAGAAAACAAACTCATAACACAGTCGTGACGGAATTGAGAATCTTCAGATTTGCTTTGTATTAACTCTCAAAATGTAAAAACTATGTTACAATCGACACAAAAAGGTCCAGCCTGTTTTCTTTCTTTCTATGGTATATTTATACGGTTTTACAATAAGACGGAATTTCAATCGTTACAAAAATTTCAGTTATGATAGGGAGGAGAGCAATCACTTCATTTCTTCTTCTCTGTCTTTACTTGGTGCCAGAAATTTGTCCTTGCGCATTCTCAGTACACGTGACACATCTTTCAACCAGCCGAGATACCAGCCTTGACGGTTCTGCTTGACAGTTGGCCTCAAAAGAGTAACAATCTCGGGCTAATTGCGACAGCCTGTCTTCCATCTGTCTGTCTATGATGTCAATAGCGCATAATTGCGCGCTTGGTTTAATCATACATTTGTTTATTTGGACTATGTCCGCCATAGTCACTCGGGAGATCTCGACCGAATATCTTTCCTCTTTGTCCTTTAAATCAAGCGATATTTTTGCCATATTCATTTGAATCAATGTCTCGGCATTACCTCCGTTATCAATGCCTAGTAGATTGCCATCTATAGAACTAAAGGCCTCTTCTAAGGAATTCGTTACCCTTTTGGCTTGCAACTTTCCTTCCACGATGCTGTGCTCCCATATTTTAATAGAATGTTTCCTCTGGTCTACTCCAAAACGGTGAACCTGGAAGTACTTCCCGAATCCCTGTTGTTTGTGGCTATCATAGCCTCTTGGAAGGCGACCTGTGCTGCTCCAACTTCCCTTTCTCTAGCAGTTAAATTCTCCAAAACTTGATTAACCAACAAGCAGTTGTACCGAATCTCCTCTACCTTGCCGAGTAAATTTCGTTGGGCCGCAGAGACTCTGCTCCGAATCTCCATCGCCTGGGACTGAAACATCCCGATATCTATCACTTTGCTTTCGGCGATTTCCACCCTAGCCTGCAACTGTTGGATTAGACCTTTTTGCTGGCTCGCTTGTATCTAACCATCCCGAACCGCCAGCTGTGCTTGTTTGAGCTTAGTCTTGAGAAAATCTATCTCATTTTTATCGACCAACCTTGCTTTCTCTATACCTACACTCGCCTGGTCTTTGGCAGTCTTCGTTGTTGTGGGTAGTCTATCTTCCAGGGTCTTGATGAGGCGATTCTTTCGTTTCAGCTAGTTTTTCAAGACCCCGACTGAAAATTGATTCATCATGGCGTATGCTCCTAATGTCCCTGCTATTTCAGTCGCGAATTGTTCATTCCTCTTGTCTTTTCCATCAGTTATAACTTTGTATTTCTTGGCCGTTGACTCTCCTTCCTGATAGAATTCCCTCTTTACCACTGCCTTTCTCTTCTTATCGAAGAAAAACTCATTCGGAGGGAGTTCTTCTACCCTTATAGGCCTCAAATCTTCATTGAAGATCCATCCTGCATTAATATTTCCCTGAGTCCACTGCAAGGGGGTAACTGATGTGATAGGTTCTCCGATCTGCTTCGCTGATTTTCCCAGAGTAGTAACCAGACTCTGCTTCTTCGGCGAGTCGGGAGTCTTTATCTCTGCTTTCAGACTCTTAGTTTTTTCTCCCTCATCCTGGTGTTTTTCTTGATCGAGAGTCGCATCCTTAGAGCCTTCGGCATCTTTTTGTTTCACCTCTGCCGTACTCGGACTCTCACCCCGCAACACTGCGGGAAGACAACTGTGTCGATGTTCTTGGAACTTCAGAACATGGGCTCTTTCCTCTGGTGCTAAGGTTTGTATCCGAGCTAGAATCTCGGCATAGGACCTTGCGCCTTGGAAAATGTCATCCGAGGGTGAATTCTCGTGCTCAAATCTCTTGAGCCTACAACTGGCCAAATGATTGCTCACGACCCTTTGCGGATCGTGCTTCTTGTATTCAATGAGGACCAAATTTAGGTCTTCCAGGGTTGCTGCCTTAGCTTTGGCATGCCCGAAATCTAATAAAGAATATGAATTTAAATGAACAGGAAAAGGTGGCCATACCTTCTTTGAGTATCCCTTAAGCTCCTTGCTTATACCACCGATTACTGTTTGTTTAGCAACCTCACGACAAGCCAACTTGTCGGGAATGAGCAATGGCAATTCATGCGGGGGAACATAAGCCCCAGAAACTCTAAGATATGAAAATTCGGCTTCTACATACCAGTCAACTATGTTGCTCAGATTTGTCACTATATTGTCCGAGATCCTGGGTGGCGGGTGACCGAAAATAGTGACATGCAGAGGCACCATCACCCAGTTGAAGATTTCGTATACGAAATTTTCCGCTTTGTTTTCCCATAATTTTGAATGATAGACGTGTATGGGCTCGTCCTCTGCTGGAGTCCAACTCTAGCTCATTAAGGGAAATGGTGTTAAAAAACAAACGACGTCCATAATAATGTATGAAGACATAAAAAATGAAGCAATTTTTCCGCTTTCTTTCTACGCCCGATACTCTGTGACCCGATTGGTCAGGTTGTCGGACAACATCTTCGCCCAGTCGAAGGAACAACCTTTGGCGACTCGAAACATTAGAAGCACCCATGGAAGAAAGAAATGTGAGGTGTCCTCTCTCCCGTATAATCTGCATGTCATCATAGCTACATACTTGTACTGTGGTTCTAAAGAAGCTATTGAATATATACCATGTCTGTCTGCCCTGAACTTCGTAGAGCGCGAAACCCAATCTTTTATTAAGCTAGACATGGTTTTATCATACTACACACATTCCTTCTGTTTGAATTTATCTAAGAATTCGACACCATATGTAAAGTCGGACACTGTGGGAAACTTATACATGGCTTGTAGATGTTCAGGCCTGAAAGTCGTGATGGTGACCTTCTGCTCATTCATGATGGTTCTGGTCGGTATGTCCACATGGTCTAATGCCCATTGGACCATATCATAATATGGCAGTAGTCATGGTCTGGTTGCTACTTTGTGCATTCCAGATTGGATGACGATCTTATACTTGGTGGTTATATCATCTTTTTCATTGTCGCTGGAATCATCAGAATAATCCACCAATTCAGCCTGCAGAACATCGGAAACGAAAGACCAGTTCGGGACAGAGTCGACACTTCGAGGTGAAGTATCAGCAATGTTGTCTGAGCCTTGTCCCAAAACCTCAACACTGGCTTTGGATGCTTTTCGCAGGGCCATGACTGGAGATTTTTCTTTAGCTCTTCTGCGATAGAAATAAGTATACATACATAAGTTAGCTCGCTCAGAGATTGTGCTCTGCATAGTATAGAAATGCATTTGTCATAATGAACAACAGTTCTATATATATTCGAAAACTCGGTACTCTTTTAGATGAAATCTGTCAAATCATGCTTAGAAATAAATTTAACCATAAAAGCCCGAGATTTATTCATCGATTGGCCCTATTTCCTAATTAATGCCATAAATTTTGGCGGTTTGAAGTGTCATTCGGCGTATGGAAGAAATAAGGCTACCTCATAAATCGTGCAAGCATCAAAAAGCGGGATGTATTGATTTAGCTGAATTAATCTGGTTTTACCAACGTTAATTAATCTTTCACCACTCGTTCTATCGAGAATTTTGCTTGAACCTTTTGAACCTCTAACCCCCGAAATTGCGATGATTGATTTTGATTAATAAAAACGTAATTATGATTAGGAGCTTAATTAATTTCGTAATTATTTATATTCGCCGTATTGCGACTTGGAGTTTTGAAGGTAAGTTTCTGGGAAGTTTGCATGCTGAGCTGCGAAATCGCGAGATCGCGATAATACGACTTAATTAAAAGGGAAGATAAACTCAAATTAAGTGATTAATTAATTGTGTTCATACCCTTATCGTGATTTCACGAGTCGGGGTTTAGACAGTATAACTTTTAAAAAAGAAAACGCCGAGTGGCGAATTGCCGACAAAACGTTACCATGGTTTAGCTTTTACTTTTAACCTTGACACGGGTTACTAAAATAAGGACTTCGTGTTCCTGGCTATCGGGGCTACGACAATAAACTTTTGGATTTGGTGAATGCCGAGGTGAAAAAACCCGATGACGTTTAATCATGGTTTAGGAAAACTTTACTCCCATTACTGCCCTAGGTAAAAAATTAAAACGATTTCGCTGTTTCGTTGCTCGGGACGTGTGAACTATGTGATTTATAACATCCGACCTACAAGATCCCAAGGTAGAACAAAAAGAGGAAACATTTTTACGAAAGGTAGGACTCGCCTCGAGAGTACAATAATCATCGCTATTTGCGTGATAAAGCTTCAGAGATTTTGAAACCACAGACGGAAAATACGAAAACCATCTTTCGATTTCGAGCATTAAAAATGAAATTTGTGACGGGCTAGAAAAAACAAAGACGGCTCCAACAGACGGTATCAACTTTGAAGAGACATTTTCCCTAGTTGCGAGAATGGAATCAATCATATTGATACTAGCTTATGCATGTTCAAAGAATATTAAAGTGTATCAGATGGACGTGAAATCAACTTTTCTGAATGGAGAACTAGAAGAAGAAGTCTACATTGAGCAACTAGAAGGATTTCAGTTATCAAAAAATGAAGATTATATTTGCATATTAAAGAAGGCCTTGTATGGTCTAAAACATGCCCCCAAAGCATGGTATTCAAGACTAGACAGATACTTACAACAACAAGGGTTCAGGAAAGGAAATGCAGAAAACAACCTCTACATCAAGGTAACTCAAGATAATATTTTGTTAATTGAAGTTTATGTTGATGATATTATTTTTGGAAGTGATGATGACAGGTTGAGCCATAAATTTGAAAAGAATATGTAGAATAAATTTGAAATGTCATTACTTGGAGAATTATCCTTATTTTTGGGTCTTTAGAGATGTCAAAGTCACCAATGAATTTTTATTTATCAAACCAAGTATATCAGAGAAATGATAAAGAAGTTCATAATGGAAGATTAAAAACCAATCAATAATCCTATGAAAACCAGTTGCAAGTTAAGTAAAGATGATGATTCAAATTCTACAGATTAGAGGAAGTACAGGTCAATGATTGGAAGCTTACTTTATGTGACATCATCCATACTAGATGTAATGCAGGAAGTTGGACAGGTGGCAAGATTTCAAGCAACACCAAAGGAATCACATGTTCTAGCAGTAAAGAGGATATTCAGATATCTCAAGGGCACATAAGAGTTTGGATTATGGTATCCAAAAGGAAAGGATTTATCACTTATTGCCTACATCGATGTAGACTGGGAAGGTTGTAATGATGGCCGACAAAGCACCAATGGAGCAACGTTCTACTTGGGTGAGTGTTTGGTATCTTGGATAAGCAAGAAACAATGATCAATATCATTATCTACAACTGAAGTAGAGTATATTGATGGAAAAACATGTTGTACACAGGTTCTATGGATGAAACAAACTCTAACAGATATACAAGTTGAGTATGATGAGCCCATTCCAATCTATTGTAATAATACAAGCGCCATCATTATCTCAAAGAACCCAGTGATGCACTCCAAGACGAAGAAAATTTCAATCAAGTATCACTTTATACAGAAACAGGTTGCAGAGAAGAACATCAGAGTTGAATATGTGGGAACAAAAAAACAAGTGGCATATATATTTACAAAACCATTTCCAAGGGAATCCTTTGAGTATGTTCGCCAGAGACTTAGAGTAATTTTTACTCCAAAATGAATTCTTTTGAATGCTTATATAATATGTATTAGATTTACATGAGGAAGAACCATAAAGAGGACAATTTAGGTTGGGGGAGCAATTTCGGTAAGAGTTCAGTCAGGGGGAGCAGCCCCAAGGACAATTCAGTTAGGGGGAGAAACCCTAGACAAGAAGTTACCTTTGCCATTGATTCAAAAAGGGGAAAGATTTATTAGATGCAAGATATAGAGTTAGATGCTTGGAGAGAGAGCATGGAGGCATGGTTCCAAGGGGTGTGATGGTCACAGGGGGAGCATGAGTGATATGAATTTAGTATTTCATCATAGTGTTTCCATCAATGCCAAAGGGGGATATTGTTGATTAATTGGGTTGGTTGTCATTGATGTCAACCCTTGAAGCAAGTTCGGTAGAAAATTTCGGTAGCCCCAACAATATGATTAAGGGAATTTAGGTTAATTCATGTATAATTGTATGAAGTTTAATATATTTTCATGTAAGAATATTCTAGATGGATAGTACATGTCATTCCATTTTCAGTGATATGCGGAATGTCACATAACTCCTCATGGTTAGAGAGTTATGGCCTGGTGAGGTGGAGAACCCTCATGAGTTATCTAGAAGTTCAAAGAAGTCAAATTAATTCTAGAAGCTCCTAGAAGAAGTTGGCTAGTCAAGTGGGTGAAACTAGGAGTTAGTCATGGGTTAAGTTCTTGTAATAAAAAATTAATTAAAAACAATTTAGTTGCAACTAGAAGTGGAGAATTTACTATTTGTAGCAAAGTGAGTTAGAAGTGGAAAAGTGGTTAGAAGTGGGTTACCCCTAAAAGAAGGAAAGTGGGTTAATTTGGTTAGAAGGTAACCCCTTGAGGAAGCTACACAGAAGTATAAATAAGAGAGAAAAACTCTCCCATTAGTACCTATTGAATATAATTGAATATATATTTTGTGAAAGGTTAATTGAGCATGTATTATTTATAGAGAAAAGTGTTGTAGAAAAAGTGTGGCAGTAAAAGTGCAGAAGAAAAATCGCGGCAGAAAAATTGCGGCAACAGAATTGCGGTAGAAAAAGTGCGGCAGAAAAATCACGGGAACAGAATCGCGACAACAAAACCATGACAACATAACTCTACAAGAAGAAAAAAAAGGTATGGTTTGTCAGACAATTGGCTGAGGTTGATGGAAAATTCATATGGATTGTTGGTTGTCATTGATTTCAACCATTGGAGAGTGATATTGTATATTGATGTCAACCCTTAGTGATTGATGTCAACCCTTGGAGAAAGTCCGGTAGTGAATTCCCGTAACACAAAGGTTTGAGTAATGGACCCAAGTTTGTTTGATGTATAACAGTACGAGTTTTAATACATTTGAAGGTAAGAATATTCTATATGTACAGTATATGTCATTCCTTTTCCGGTGGTATGTGGAACATCACACAACTCCTCATGGTTAGAGAGTTATGGCCATGTGAAGTTGGAGAACCCATGTTTGGGTAATGGACCCAAGTTTGTTTTATGGATAATGGTGCAAGTTTTGATATATTTGGAGGAAATAATATTCTAGATGGATAGTACATGTCATTCCATTTCTAGTGGTATGTGGAACGTCACATAAATCCTCACGGTTAGAGAGTTATGGCCATGTGAAGTTGAAGAACCCTCATGAGTCATCTAGAAGCCCCAAAAAGTCAAAGTAGTCAAAGTGTTTGGAAAGAAGAAATTATTTAAATAATAAAGTGAAGTGATAAGTGTACTATAAATCAAAGTGGATACAAAATAAATTATTTAAATAATAAAGTTAATGCATAATTTACTAAGTAGACAAGTGGTTAGAAGTGGGTTAACCCGAAAATAAGGAAAGTGGGTTAAGATGGTTAAAAGGTAACCCCTTGAGGAAGCTACATGAAAGTATAAATAAGAGACACGACTCTCTCATTTTAATCACAATTGAGCATATTGAATATCTACAAGTGAATGAGGTAACCAAAGGATATCTAAGCCGAATTTCAGAGGGAAAGTGAAGTAAAGAAGGCCAAAATTCAAGGGAGGATAAATTCTTTTGATGATGCTTTCTAAGGTATGTTATTTACATGGCATCTCACCATTTTCGCAATAACATTTTTTCTAGAATGATTCAGACCGTGAAATTGGGAGGGATTTGAGGAAACATATCGAAGTAGCTGTGGTACAAATTTAATCTTGTGGGTCGTTTTATTTTTGGAGTTACACTCTGTGGAAAATAGGGTTTGTGGCTAGTCCAGAAACTAGCCTAAAACAGGTGTTTCGGGTAAAAATGTCATAACTTATTCATAACAGATGAAAATTTAGTAAGACAAAATGTGTTGGTTAGAGTACAGTCTGTATTATTCTATGTACAATTTTCAAATCCATACAACAAATATTCTGTGTGGGGCATGGTCTACAAGTTCACTCTCTAGAATAAGCCAGAATTCAACAAGGTATGCCATTTTTTCTATAACTCATTTTTTGAGAGGTTACAAGTAGTGACACCTGGAGGAATTGTATAAAACACACCAAAGAACATTGTGTACTATTTTCATATCTTTATTCATTACACATACATAGTTGTGATTATTTCAAGTTAGGGTTGTTAACTAATCCAAAACTAGCCATGTGAGACTAAAGTAAAGTTTGATGAAAATGCTAGTCTCTTGTTGTTAAAGTTAAGGAAGGTTTGCAGGTATGTGATCATATACACCAGGTCTATTACAAAGTTACAAATCAGATTTGGATGATGAAATTGATGAGGGATTTTGGTTGAGGTACATGTTGGGTACATGGTTGAGACAAGTAGTTGATGAGTTGGCACATACACGAGGTATATAGTTGATGATGTTGGTACATATTGATGAGTCATAGTTGATGAGTAGTTGATACATGATTGGTAGATACTTGGTACATGGTTGGAGGCACTTGTTAGTAGTATTGTTGACATATGGTTTATGGATGATGTAGCATACTTGTATTGGTATATTATTAGAAGCGCATATTGATCTTGGTGAATATTATGAGTTGTTGTGTTATGCTTGGTTGATGTACATCTTTGAGAGTTTTCTTGGTGATTGATCTTGGTGAGTAGATCTGATTTCGTTGATAAGATTGATGAGACAGGTTGTTGTGATAGGTTGTTTGGATAGGTTGTCGTGACATGTTATTTGTACAGGTTTGGTGCATGGTTGATGCAGTCGTTGATGGTACAGGTTGAGGTACAAGTTGGTGCATGGTTGATGCAATTTTTTATGGTACAAGTTGATTACAAGTTTTTTGGTACATGTTGGTGCATGGTTGATGCATTTTTTTATGGTACAGGTTGATTACAGGTTCAGGTACAGGTTGATGCATGGTTCAGGTTATTAGTACAGGTTGTTTGGTGCAGATTTATTGGTATAGGTTTACAACAATATATCTCATAGTGATAGTGTGACAATGGTTCCATCATTCTACTTCTACATCAGGGCGGTTGGATGGGGCAACGATAGGTGGTTGTATCCACCTTCCAGTTGTAGTCGTAGAACATAGAGGGTTATAGCCTCCTTCTAGTTGTAGCCAAAGAATTGGGGAGTTGGAGCTTCCCTCAAGTTGTATCCTGAGAAATTAGGGGGTTGGAGCCTCCTTCCAGTTGCAGTTGGAAAAAAAAAGGAAGTTGGTGCTTCCAATGAATGTAATTCTTAAAGACATATACGAAAAAACATTTTGTGTTTTCTCCTGCTTTGGGTTTCCATGTAAAACACTGGTGTGCTGTGTATGTGTGTGATTGCTCATTTGTTCATTGTTTATTTATTCTGCAACTATTGTATGCTAATGCTACATTGATATAACACTTGCATTTTATGGTGAAAAAGGATTAAATTGCTCTATTACTGATTCACTCACTCTCTCAGTAATCCAACAATTGGTATCAGATTCGGTTCCTTTAGGAAACATTTTAACCACTAGAAGGAGATCATGGATTATTCTGAGAATAGAGTACCAATGTTTAATGGACAAAATGGTTTTAAGTATGATATGTGGAGTAGAAGGATGGAAGTATTTTTATAGGAACATGGACATTATATTTGGATATCAGTTGTTACAAGATATGGTAGTTCAAAAAGGGCAAAGACTGAAGCCAAGAAAGAATTGAAGAAGAATAACAAAATATAAATGGATTTCATCTGGGAAGGATTACCTAATCCGGTAAGTGAAAAGGTTGGTAAATATTCATCAGCCAAAGAATTTTGGGATAAATTACATGACATATATTCTTTACCCATTACAGATTCAAAAAATGCCAAAGAAGATGCAGATACATATCAAGAAGAATTATGTTCACCATGTCAAACAGATTCATAAGATCAAGAGTACATAATCACCATAGAATTTATTAGTGATTTAGATGAACCAAAAGAAGAAAACAAGTTACTCAAGAAAGAATTGATGAAAGAAAAGGAAAGTGTTCACATTTTTGAAGAAGCCCAATAGGTCATCGAGAACTTAAGAAATCAGCTAGAAGAATCCAGAAAGATTGAAGAAAATATTGAATATCAAAAGAAGTATTTGGAAACCAACATAGAAGAACATAAGGAAGAAGCATAAATGAGAGAGAAGATATTGACATATCATCTTAAGGAAAAAACTAACGATCTAAACCAGCTTGAGGCAAAGTTTGGTCAAGAAGAGAAAGGACTTGAAGAAGAAATAATCACATTAAAAATTCATCTTGAAGAAGCGAAAAGAACAGAAGAAGTCATGAAGTCTCATATAATGAAGAAAGAAGAAGAGGTTGAGAAGCTTGAAGAAAAAGTTGTCACATTGAGAAGTAAAATCGTCAAGCTCAATAAGAACGTTGAAGAGACAAAAACATCCACATCAGTTATAGAGAATGAAGAGAAGCACTCTAGGTTGCTAGAAAAGAAGAATGAATAAAATCGAAAGAGTTATGCATAAGTACTCAAAGAAAAGAATCATGGTCAACCAAAATATAAGAAAACTGTTGAAGATACATCTTCAAGAAGACCATCCATGTTCAAGCCACAAAGAAGCTTCAATCATGATAATGATCAGTCAAGAAAAAAATTCAGAAGGACTACGCCACAAAGAAGATCATTCACTCCCAGGTATGCAAATTTATTTTATGGTCATTGTTTTTATTGCACTAACTTTTGACATAAGGTTGCAGATTGCAAGGATTATAAAATAAATGTTCAAGCAAGAAATGCTTATGTGGCCCCACGTAACATTGAATGTTACAAATGTCATAACTATGGACACATAGCTAGTGATTGTAGAAGCATGATCGATACTTCTATGAAATAAAACAATGATATCAGATGTAAGAAAGTGTGGATAAGAAAACACGAAGAACAGGTGAACAAAGACTAGGTCCCAGAGATTGCAAGATTGATAATAAAACGAGATGAAGAAAAATCTACAAAAAAAAAGAAAGATGTCAGATACAAAAAGGTTTGAAAAATAACTAAAAGAAAATAAGGACAAGTAAATAAGGAATAGTTTCAAGAGATTGTACTTTTAGGCATTGTAGTGAAAGATGAATCCACAGACATAAATAAACAAGTCAGAGCTCAGAGAGATGATGAATCTACCAATGAAGATGATGATGAATACACATCAGAGCATGAATTGGTCTGAGCCATCCGACTTAGAGACTCCCAGGTAATATGAATATTAGACATGGGAAGTCTATGCGATAGATGTGACAGACCAAAGAACCATCATTCAAGTAGTTTGCAGAGTTTGAGAAGACAGATCCAGAGCAGTCAGTTAGCAGAAGTACAATTTGATAGATTAATCAAGACTTCATGATAGTATAGTGATAAATGGGTCAACATTATGGACAATTGCGCAAGTAGAGTCTTGGACAGTATGGACATAGATGGATTCACAAGAATACTTAGTAGGTTTGGACAGATATATGATAGTGGACGAGAGCATGGATTCATAGATTGGTTTAGAGACAAAGGAACATTATCATAATGGATTATAATTACACAGGAAATGGCTCGAACAATGTTAATGGATTCCAAATTGAAAGATATTTTTTGGACACATGCAGTGCATACAAAAATTCACATTCAAAATAGAGTAATGCTCAGAAACAACAATGACAAAAATCCCTACGAACTATGGAAAGGAAGCACAGACAACAACCTCTACATAAAGAATGAGTTTGAAATGTCATTACTTGGAGAACTATCCTTATTTATGGGTCTTCAGATAAGTATATCAGAGAAATGCTAAAGAGCTTCAGAATGGAAAATTGCAAACTAGTTACCACTCCTATGCAAACCAGTTGCAAGTTGAGAAAAGATGATGATTCAAAGTCTAGAAACCAGAGACAATACATGTCAATGATTGGTAGCTTACTATATGTGACAACATCCAGACCAGATGTAATGGAGGCAGTTGGACATGTGACACGATTTCAAGTATAACCAAATGAATCACATGTATTAGCAGTGAAAAGGATTTTCAGATATCTCAAAGGAACATAAGAGTTTGGATTATGGTATCCCAAAGGAAAGGATCTATCACTTATTTCCTACACAGATGCAATTGGGCAGGTTGCATTGATGACCGACGAAGCACCAGTGGAGCAACGTTCTACTTGGGTGAGTGTTTAGTATCATGATTAAGCAAGAGACAATCATCAATATCCTTATTTACAACTGAGGCAGATTATATTACAACAACAACATGTTGTACATAGGTTCTATGGATGAAACAAACTCTGACAGATTTACAGGTTGAGTATGATGATCCCATTCCAATCTATTGTGATAATACAAGCACCATCAATATCTCAAAGAACCCGGTGATGAATTCCAAAACGAAGCACATTCCAATCAAGTATCACTTTCTATGGGAATAGGTTGCAGAGAAGAACACCAGAGTTGAATACATGGGCATAAAATAACAAGTGGTAGGAATCTTTACAAAAACACTTCCATGTGAATCCTTTAAGTATCTTCACCAGAGACTCGAAGTAATTTATACTCCAAAATGAATTATTTTGAATGATTATATTATATGTCTTATATTTACACGAGGAAGCACTAGAAAGAGGACATTTCAGGTTGGGATATCAGATTCAGGAAGAGTTCAGTCAGGGGGAGTATCCCCAAGGACAATTTAGTTAGGGGGAGAAACCCTAGATGGAAAGATACCTTTTCCATTGATGACAAAGGGGGAGAGATTTATCAGATGTAGGATAGAAATGCTTGGAGAGAGAACATAGGCATGTAGACAGGGAGAACAACCCAAGGAGAGTTCAATCAATGGGAGAATCCCCAAAGGGAGATACCCTTTTCCATTGATGTCAAAGGGGGAGAGATAGAAACATTGATGAGGATTATAAGCATGAATGTTATCATGACTAAGTGTTGCCATCAATGCCAAAGGGGAAGATTGCCAGACAATTGGCTTAGGTTGATGGACAGTTAGTATGGATTGTTGGTTTTCATTGATGTCAAACATTGGAGAGTGATATTGTAGATTGATGTCAACCCTTGGAGAAAGTTCGGTAGCACAAAGGTTTGGGTAATGGACCCAAGTTTGTTTGATGTATAACGATATGATTTTTAATATATTTGAAGGTAAGACTATTCTATATGGATAGTACATGTCATGCCATTTCCAGTGGTATGTGGAACGTCACATAAATCCTCATGGTTAGAGAGTTATGGCCATGTGAAGTTGGAGAACCCAGGTTTGGGTAATGGACCCAAGTTTGTTTGATGGATAATGGTACGAGTTTTGATATATTTGCAGGAAAGACTATTCTAGATGGATAGTACATGTCATGCCATTTTCAGTGGTATGTGGAACGTCACATAACTCCTCACCGTTAGAGATTTATGGCCATGTGAAGTTGGAGAACCCTCATGAGTCATCTAGAAGACCCAAATTGAGATTATGCCAAATTATGCCAAATTGAAAGGCTCAAATATCTTTTCTTATGTTAAAATGAGTTTAATATTTTTTATAAAAATTCTAAGTAAAATAAATTTTAGTCATTATTAAATTGATGTAATACTTAAATATTTTTTTTTATGTTAAATTGATTCTTTACACAAAGTTAATTAATGTGGAATTGAGATGGTAAAATGAAATATTATATTAGTGAAATGGATTTTAGTTATTATTAAGTGATTAAAATTTATATTTTCCTTTATATTAAAATGGGGCATTATACTTTGGATTCACATTTCACAATATGCAAATGAAAATTCAGGGAATTGTCTAAAATAATTCTTGAGCCTCATTTAAAGGATTTTTATCATTATTAAGTTGAAATATCTCCTTTACCATATTAAAGTGGATTATTGTACCATATTCATGCAAAGTTTTATTTTATAAATAATTATAAATTAGATAAAAATTAATTACTTAATAAAAAGAATAAGTAAAAATAACTATTAGGTTAGTAAACGAGATGTTAATCACTATTAAATTGTTGCAAAGTTTGAATATTATTTCCATATTAAATACGTAAGATAGTTTTAGTAACCCAAGGGGTTAGCTCAATATCGTCAATGTGGCTAGTATCTTTAGGTGAAGCACATTGATTTATGCTAATAAATTTATTAAAGATATCATTTCCAAAAATATATAAATAAAAATAAATAGATAGATAGATAAAGTATATGGAAAAATGCAATGATATGTTATAAGTAAGATTAAATAATAAGGTGAGATTCTTTCAGGGGGACTATCCATAACATTGTTTTTTAGGCTCTGCAACTTTTAGGGTTTTTTCATGCTCTCGATTCCCGCCTACCCAGACCTTATCTGACTCCCTTGGTATGCGCTGATTTCCTTAGCCTTGTAGATATGACCGCCTCAGAAGAATGGGAACAGAAGGGGGGGCGAAAGCCCCCTCCTACCGTAACGTTTCTGCCAACGATCCGGAGAACTCACGAGCACGCCGACCATCCTTTGAGCCGCCATTACACTTACAAGACCAATATATGCAGGAAGAGATGGATATAAGCAAAGAATCGAACACAGATGTTGAGTCCTCTCATCCAAAAATAGCTCGGGTCTGGACACCCGACAAATGTATCCCCCAAGCCCCAGTTGCGCCCAGGTACGTCATCAAAACCACCAGGATAGGAGAGCATACACAGTTCATGTGAGACCATGCCCTCATAGGAAAATTCCTAGGTCTCTGGCCCTAAGAAAAGGACCTAGCTCGTTGGATCAAGGTGTGGTGGAACCCCAAGGGAGACTATGAGCTTCAGCTGAGCTCCAAAGGTTTCTTTACAATAATTTTCTACAACCTGGAGGAAAAGGATAGGATCTTTGAAGGGGGACCATATTTCTACAACTCGGTCGACCTCTACCTACGTTTTTGGACAGACCGCTTCTGCCCAGAATAGGAAAACTTCGAATACGCACCAGTATGGATTCACCTCTATTCCCTACCACAAGAGTTCTGGTTAGAGGAAATTTTACTGGGCATACCCTGGGTAAATATGTCAAATCTTTTGAAGCTACCAAACAAAGAAAATACACCTCTTATGCAAGGATATGTGTCTATATGAACATCTCCAAAGCTCTTCTAGGCACAGTTACTTTAGAATACCAAGACGAGGAATGGACCCAAACCATAGACTATGAAAACATCCCTTTCAGATGTCGAAAATGCCATGAACATGGATACCTTTTCAGACATTTCCCATTCAATTCCCCCTCCAAGAGGGAAGCTGAAGAGAAACCAAAGGAAGGATTTACCCAGGTTCAGAATCGAAGGAGACAAGCACAGAAGAAGCCCACAACCAACAACAAAAAAAAGAACCCAAATAATAACTCATTTGAAGCCCTTAACCATCTCCCAGAATAAGAAGAGGCGAAAAACCCCCATAAGACTACAGGGAAAGATCCCATCAAGCACAAGGAAGATCAGTCGTCACAAGAGTATCAAACCCTAGCAAACCAAGTTGATCCACAGACTCACCCAGTCTTAGGGAAAGAACTAGAAAGAGAGGAAGACACAATCATGGAAATGGATGAGCAGGACCTAGCAAAAATCAACCTAGATAGGTTAGAGGAAGCACTCAACAAGAAAGGACCAACTCATGAAAGTTCACAAAGTATTTCTGGACTCATCAGTAGGAGCTACATCTAGGTTGGGGATCAACATAGACCCAAACCAAGATCCAAGTAAACACCCAAAAGAAAATAAGCGAAGGTGCAAAAAACCAACTCATCAGCTAATAAAGGAGGCAGGGAATTATATGATCAATTCGGGACATATTCACAGGCTCTTAGAGAGATCCTTTTCCCACCCACCAAATTGTTAACTATGAAGATCCTCACTTAGAATATCAGAGGCTTAAATGGAAGATCCAAACAAAGGATTATTTGAAACTGCATCAAAATGGAAGACACTGATATATTCCTGATACAAGAGATAAAATGTGTAGGGAAAACTGCAGAAGATATCATCAAAATATGTTGGCGCAACTGCAAATCCTATCAAACGGATTCAAAAGGTGCTTCAGGAGGCCTGGACATCCTATGAAATCCCGCTACAATCATCCTCAATCAAGGCCTCTCCACTCCATGAACCATCACAACGCACTACAGAGCCATTGGTTCAGACAAGGAGGGAATGATCACAAATGCCTATGGAACGCAGAACAACCAAGACAAATACCTCTTTCTTCAAAGCCTGACTTACCTAGGTTCTTTGGCAGAAGGAAAACGATGGATAATAGGAGGTGACTTCAACATGATTCTCACGTTGGAGGAGAAGCGAGGGGGGGGAAAGCACCTGGAGCAAGACAACGCAAAATTCTAGGAACTCATAGAAAACCTCAGATTGGTAGATATTGAGAATGGTAGTGACACCTACACTTGGACCAACAAAAGATCAGGTCACCAACAAATAGATTGTAGGCTTGATCGCTTCCTCATCTCAGAAACTCTCCTTCTGGAAGCCCCCCTAGTAGATTTCAACATCCTCCCGAAGGCAGGCTCGGACCACTGGTCGGTTTAGCTCTGGGTTGACACTATTGCTACCCCGAAGCTTAAACCCTTCAGATTTGAGAAATTTTGGCTCTCCCATCCATATTTCCAAGTGCTAGCCCGTCACTAGTGGAGCACTGCAGAAACTCAGAAAGGTACAAAAATGTATTTCTTTCAGCAAAAACTCAAATATTTCAAACAACAAGTGCACAAATGGAACAAATAAGTCTTTGGGAACATCTTCTAGGAAAGGAAAATGCTGGAACACAAACTAGAGAACCTTCAGGGACAAATCATTCATGCAGGATATAATCACTCAGCAGCAGGAGGAAAATGAACTCAAAAGGAAACTAGAAGAAAGACACAAGCATGAAGAAATCCTGTGGAGACAGAAATCACGGGTTCAATGGCTCAATGAGGGAGAGAAAAACACCAAAATTTTCCACCGTTCCATGATCCACAGACGCCTCATCAATCGCATCACAAAGATGGATGACTCACTAGGCAACACCTTGTTAACTCATCAAGAAATAACGCACGAGATGACAGATTTCTACAAAGATCTCCTCTCAGAACCCAAAGTGGACCGTACCTCAGCAATAGTGCGGGTGACCCAAAATATCCCAACTATAATCACCCAAGAAAAGAATGAGGCTCTCATGACACAAATAACGCAAGCAGAAGTGGATCAGGCTATTCAGGAGTTACCCATAGGCAAGGTGCTAGGTCTAGATGGTTTCACAACAAAATTCTTCCACTCCTGTTGCCCTATGTTAAGGGAGGAAGTGTGGCAGTTGGTGGAGGAATCTCGTAGCTCAGGAAAAGTTCTTCCAGCACTACATGCCACTTCTCTCACTCTAATTCCCAAAGAAGAAAGGGTCACAAATCCGAAGAACTTCAGACCCATAGCTCTTTGCAGCATGATCTACAAAATCATTTCCAAGGTCATAGCTCTAAGACATAAACCAATTCTCCCCTTCATCATCTCCAAGGAGCAATCAGGATATGTCGAAGCAAGACAAATCATGGACAACATCATACTTGTCCATGAAATCATTCACTCGCTCAAAATCACCCGCACTCCAAGTATGCTTCTAAAACTTGACCTTTCAAAGGATTTTGACAAATTAAGCTGGCAATACATGAACGCTCTCCTATCAGCTTTTGGTTTCAACAAGGATTGGATCTCTTGGATAATGAACCTCATTTCCTTAACCTTTTTCTCGATCCTCGTCAATGGTGTCCCCTCACAACCCTTCTCCCCCTCAAGAGGAATAAGGCAAGGCGACCCTCTCTCCCCTTTCCTTTTTGTCATCATGGTTGAAGGTCTAGGACGCTATATCAAGGCCTCAATTCAAAATGGATCCCTCCAAGACCTCCCTCTCCATGGGTTAGAACTGAAATCCTCCCACAACCAATTTTTTGATGACACACTGTTAATGAACATCCCCACCGCGCAAGAAGCAATTAAACTAAGTTCCATCCTCTCCGATTTCAGCAAAGCCTCCGACACCACCTTTAATCTGGACAAATCACAACTCTTATTTTTTAATACTCCAACAACAATACAACAACACCTTTCTCAACTTCTGAATACCCATGTCTGCACTCTGCCCTCTCGATACCTGGGACTCCCTCTCTCTGACTCAGCAGCCAGAAACAACTCCTGGGATTCCCTCCTACTCTCCATCACCAACCATATTAGCAACTGGACCTTTCACTCCCTCAACCTTCCAACTAGATTGGTTTTCTTAAAGTCAGTCCTCCAAGCCATCCCAACTTACCTCTTCTCAGCCCTAGATGCCCCCCAAGCTATCATAAATAAAATAAGGAATCTGCAAAGAAAAATTCTATGGCATGGACACAACTCGAACAAAAAATGGTCCCTTGTCAGCTGGGACAAGGTCTGGAAGCCCAAATCTTCAGGTGGTCTGGGCCTTCGGGATCCTAGAAAATTAAATAGCACCATGGGAGAAAGAATTTGGTGGAGATGGCTCAAAACACCAGCAGAGATCTAGGAAAAACTATGGAAATGCAAATATTCCCCAAACATGCATTAGAATCAACTCATAAGAATGCAAGAGAAAATCCAAGGCTCCAACATCTGGAATGCAGCTTGGAAAAAATGGCCACTCATACATGAACATTCTTTCTGGGAAGTTCGCAATGGCCAAAATGCCCTATTCTGGATGGATTCCTGGAAGAAAATGCCACCCCTACAACTGGAAGAAAATATACAATCCTACGAAAATCACATCCAAGATCTGGCCACTCTCAAAGTGGCATAATTGTGGACAGGTACCCCCAACAACTCTCCTTGGCGAAGTTGGAAATCTACTCATCAGGGACTCCAAGTGGCAATGGACTGTGACCTGCAACACTAGAAACAAGATACTACCCAAAGGAGAATCCGTAAAAGCACAGACCAAGACATTCTCAGATGGGGATACACACCTCATGGAAGCTTCACTCTCAAGGAGGGATACACTCTTCAGGAGAAATTCCATAACCTTAAAAAATATAGCATCTGGACAACAATATGTAAATCCAAACTTTGGCCCAAAATCTCTACTTTCCTCTGGCTTCTACTTCAAAACAAGATCTTAACTTGGGACAATATTCAAAAATGAGGTTTCATCGGTCCCTCGATATGCCTTCTTTTCCATCTCCAGGAAGAAACCATGGAGCACCTCCTAAAACTATCCACTCAGCAAGAACATCTGGAACCGAGCCACTCAGTTCATTAGAAGAAACAAACGAGTTAAAAACAATATCATAAGCACCATCAAGGACTGGGGCTCTAGTTCCTTCAAAAGCCCTATCCTAAATAGAAAATGGCAACTCTTACCAGGCTTCATCATTTGGCAACTATGGAAGGAGAGAAACAAAAGAATCTTTCACTCCCAACGATCTCCTCCCACCCTCCTCTAGAACATAATCCTCCTGCATCTCTAGGAAACTCTTCAACTGCAATCATGGACCAAGGAAGACTTCTCAACTGACCCAGGTGAGATCTCACTCCTCAACTCATGGGGATTTTTAGTTGCACACTCCACCCCTCCTCAACAACCCCCCCTTTTTTCAAAATCCCTCAGTCCCTCCAAGTGGCTCCTCCCCCCGCAAGGATTCCATAAGGTCAACTTTGATGGCGCATCAAAAGGAAATCCAGGACACTAGGGCTATGTAACGGTCATAAGAAATAGCTTACTCAAAATTCAAAGCCTCATCACAAAAAATCTTGGATGCGACACCAACAACTCAGCAGAGCTTTGGGGTCTTATCAAAGGAGTGCAAATAACACTAGATCAAAACCTCACCTGTCTGATCATTGAAGGAGACTCCAAAATCATAATAGACTTGGAAAAAAAAATCCTGAATGTCCGAGATCCAGGGAAAATCACACCCAACTGGCGCCTCCTTGGCCCTCTTTACAACTTCCAAGCTCTTCTCATACCCTCTCTAACTCTAACCCCTTCACACATTGGGCGAAGTTCAAACAAAGTTGCATACAGACTAGCCAATGCAGGGGTTGAATCTATGCAGTAGATCATTGTCCATGATTCCAGGCAGTCCCAAAGCTCTCCCCTTTGGCTCCAATGCGAGGAGATTTCTCAGCTGGATGGCCCTAATATGGACGAGGGGGGCACCTTTGTCTACTTAGAATCTCTTCCAAGTCAGTAATGATCAGAAGCTCAGGAGCGAGCACATAAGAACATCAGTTGGAAATTGATTTACGGACCTCGGTAATCGGGAGTCAGGAGCACGGAGGTTGTTGCTTCCCAAGTTTGTGAAGTCATGACAAGCGAGAGAGGATCTAGACCGTTGATGCTAGAGGAGATCTTAACCGTCGATTTGGTCCCATAGATCTGACGCGAGAAAATTTTGGGAAATCGGGTTTCGGGAGTTTGGAGCATGGAGGGAGCTATCTGCCCAAATCGTGGAGTTGCGAAATCGTGATATGAGAAAGAGGGTCTGGACCATTGGTGCTAGAGGATATCTTAACCATCGATATGGTCCCATTGATCTGACACGAGAAAATTTTGGGAAGTCGGGTTTCGGGAGTTCGGAGCGTGGAGGGAGCTGTCTCCCCAAGTCGCGAAACGTGAAATTCAAAAGTAGATCTGGATCATTGGTTCTAGAGGATATTTGAACCGTCGATTTGGTCCCATTGATCGGACGCGTAGAAATTTCGAGAACTCGACAATCGGGAGTTTGAAGCATGGAGGAAGTTGTCAGCCCAAGTCGCGAATTCGTGATACTCGAAATCACGAAATGCGAAAGCGGATCTAAACCATTGGTGCTCGAGGATATCTAAATCATCGATCTGACCAAGTCGCAAAGTTGTGAATTCGTGAAGGAGATATGAACCGCCGATCCAGTCCCATTGCTCTCAGGCATTTTTGTAAGTCGATTGGTTGCAGGCATTTTTGTAAGCAAATAGGTTGCAGGAATTTTTGTAAGCAAATAGGCTATAGGCATATTTGTAAGTAGACAGGATGCAGATCTTTTTGTAAGCTCTCAGCTGGAATTAATATAAGGATCCACTTTTTATTCACAAAAAAAAGATTAAAGAATAAGGTGCATAATAAATTAGGTCAACGCAGGTTAAGGGATGAATATAATAAATAAAATATTTTCTTATGTTTGTAATGAGTAAGGACATTGAGTCAAGGGCGGTTGATTAAAACAAATATGTGAAAGAAACAAAACCAGAGCGATTAAGTATGGAGTGAGAATTGAGATCAAGGTGGATTGGAAACACATGAACTAGCACTATGATGTAGTATATGGAAGCAACAAAATAGTTATAGTTGATTAAGCAAAGTGAAGTGTGTGTAGTTTTTTTTTTCCACAGAAAAGTTCACATTATATTTATATTGTAAATATAATATGTACTCTTTACAGTCATTACATCAAAAGTTCATTTTGTTTTCATGGACTAATCCAAAACATAACTACACAGAATTTTTTCAAATTCCTTACAATACTTTCGTCTACTCCAGAGGGTCCAAAAAAGACAATTTTCAAAAAGTAAAGTGTCTTTTTTACATAGATGAAGCCTGAACTTATGGAACTGCCCGACTTTAACAAGAAAACATAATATGTATACTCCCCTTGAAGACTACTAAAACATCTTTAAAAAAATAGTGGGGCCCTCATGGCCGCCTTCCCAATGATTGTAAGTTATGCTCCCTGGATGTTTTTGAAGAGCATGTTTTGATAAACTATCCGCCTCTTGGTTCTCTTCTCTATAAATTTGAGCAAAGGATATATTCCTAAAACACTTGAGGAGCTCATTAATCCTATCCTTCCAATAGTCTAAAGTAATAACCTGTAATGCACCTTTCCTATTGAGCCAATCAATGACTATTTTTGAGTCCCCTAGAACAAGAAAATATGTAATTGAAAGCCTAGAGGCTAGGGTTAGAGAATCCCAAATTCCCAAAAGTTCAGCCCTAGTATTTGTTCCACTTCCACAATTTAAAGTCCATCTATAAGTTGTGTGATTGTTGATCTTTATCACTCCACCTGCACCACTTTGTTATCCATTTTTCTGTGCTTCCCCATCGAACCATCCAATGATTTTATCTTTAGGAATTGCAAAGGCTGAAAGTCTAGGCAGATAATCTTTTTCCTTTTTCCTGTGACTCCCACCGCTCCTAAAGATAGGAAAACTATCTTCTAATTAGTGGGAGTCCCTGACTCGAAGATAGTCTTATTTCGATCAAGCCAAATAGACCAAGAAATATAGGCTGACAATGTTGGATAAGTAAAATTTTGAATATTCCAATTTTCAAAGAACTCACTCATCGATGATCCATTCCATCCTATAGAGAGATTTAGAGAAATTTTAATTCTTTCCCAAACTGATATAGTAAAAGGAAAATTTACAAAGAGGTGTTTACCAGTTTCCCTCTTGCCTTTGCAGAGTTGGCAGATACCTGGTCCCACCCAACCTCTTTTTTGTAGATTTTTCCAAGTGAGAATTTTATTTTCTACCACAAGCCAGACAAAAAGTTTGATTTTTTGTGGGCAATCCCAACTCCATAGTTTTTTCCTCTAGCCACCAATTTTATTTTTCCAAAGTATTGTAGCAAGGGTGTTATACACATTTTTTACTGTGAGCTGCCCTGAATTATCACCACCCATCCACTTTAATTCATTCGGTCTTTCAAGGAGATGAACCCCTGATCCAATCAGATTTCTTTTGTACATCTCCAATTCTGCAGCTAGATCACCGTCCAACCCCAAATTTGCAATGTCTAACTAGCTTGAGCATATCGTTCCTCTTGGAATTTCTCATCTCGCTTGATAAATGAAATATACATTTTTTTGATTAAGTAAATAAACCGACTCAATAGACAAAATAGAGTCCTTTCCCATTCCCATAATCACATCCTTCCCAAGTATTATGGAGTGTCTCGAACCCGGGTTCCAGGCTAACCAATGTAAGACCAGAGGTAATGTATTAAGAATATTTTTCCAAGTCTGGGATCCTTGAGACATAACATAAGAATCCAATCTCAACCAAGTTGTCACAGATCCATGGGGTAGGTACTTATCCTTTATAACCCGATGCTAGATGTTGTTCTTCAACAAGACTCTCCAAAGAGTATTAGTCATCAGAGCCCTATAGAAACAAAAGATATTTCTCAACTCCCACCCTCCATATTTTTTTGTCTTCGTATTTGTCTCCCATCTGCATAAATGATATCTTTGCTTTTGCTTGCTTCCTAACCAAAAGAAGGAGAAAACCAGTTTGTGAATTTGATTTAGAACTGTGGTCAGGATATGAGCCAATGCCATCCAATAGACTAGCTGACTCTTGTAACATCCTGCTCTTGCGTGCATTGAGAGAACTTATTCTTTGAAGACACTTGCTTGCAAGTGATCCAAGTTATTATACTATTGGTCATTTTGACTATGATTATGAGATATGATGGATTTGATGATATGTTATTTTGTTTTATTTACATAGACAAGTTTTATTGAATGGGATATCCTGAGTGTGCAGGACTTTGGACATTGAGGATGCAGAGGCATTGATGAAACCCCTTGGACTTCAGATTGAGTCAGGGAGTGGACTGTTGGGTTTGAATGTTGTTGATGTGACATATGTACATATGATTAGATGTTATGATGATTGATTATTATTGCTGACACGATTCGTTGATGGATGTAGGATGACGATAGCTTTCCAACCAGACTCACATGTGGAGTAGAGGGGTCACGCAGGACAACTAGAGACATTGAGGGAGAGGTGTGACGACAGCCTTTCCATAACATACTAGCACTCCCATCATGGCTCGAACTATAGGTTAATGATTACCTAGTTCGAGAAGGCCCACGATGTCGTGAGAGAAGACTGTGACAGTCGCTCACGATGATTCTAAGGGGCGCACAATAAGGCAGGGGCCTTATTCCTTAGAGGCCCTTGGTCTCCCACAAGATCACCTAGCGGAGTATTGACTCCAGGGGTTTGACGTCTACCAAAGTTAGTCAAGAGGTGAGTGGCACCCTTGGAGCACGTAGTGCAAGGACAACAGAAAGAGGTGAGTGGCACCCTTGGGGCACGTCGTGCGTCCTGAAGGGAACGTCATGATTTTATCTGGTAAGTGAATAAAACTAGTCGGTCTTCAAATGAATGATGTGATACGTAATATTTAAAAGCAATTTTCCTAATAAAAAAATGTCACCCAACCTAGTGAAATTAAAACATACGACTAAGTAGAACTTGTGGTAAATAATAATAATAATAATAATAATAATAATAAATAAACATGTAACAAGAAGGGGGGTAAGAAATTCAAGCTTATTTATTAAAGTCAAAGTTGTAATGGAGGATTAATTTTTATAAAAGGGGTAATGATTGTTTTTATCTACTTTTGCTAATTTAATTTTTAGTTAAAAAGAAAAGAGGGTAAATGGTTGTTTTTATCTACACTTGTTAAATTAATTTTTAATTTAAGGAAAAAGGGGGAAACTTAAAAGAAATAGGAAACTTAAGGAAAAAAGGGAAACTTAAAGAAAAGGGGAAACGAAAAGAAAAAAGTTGAATGTCCAACTTAGTAAGGAATCTAGCCTTAGGGACTTTCTAATTATGAACTCAACTAGGAATTAAGTAAGGCGTAAGTCATTTAAGTTTTGTAAGGGAATATTGAGACACCTAGGAGCATTTTTAGGAATGTTTTAGGTGGGTGAGGTAAATAGGAATATTTAATTAAGTAATAAAATTGATTTTCTGGTGCAACTAGGGGATCAGGCGACATGTGTACGACGAGTTTTTTTCGAAATTAATTAAATGGAAAAGGAATTTAATGAGAATTTGGGAAACTAATTACTTAAAAAATCTATAAAAAGGATGGAGGAGGAGGAGTATGGATCTCATCTTTATGCGTAATGTTACACTGCTGAAATTTTACCTTGACTAAAATTTCTCTTATGGGAGTTGGGATACCCAGATCAGGTAATGAGTGGTACCTCGACCTTGCGAGGCGACCTGGGTGCTAGCATTCTCTAGTATTGTGTGTGTAGCCCCTTTGCGGATCAGGGGGCTAAGGGGAAATAAGAGTAGCCCTAGCATTGGCTGGGAGGTACCGACGATGTCACATCGGTTGGCAAGCGGGAGCTAGACAGAGCGCGCACGGGACAACAACTTCCAAGCATTCGCGTTTGGCTAAGGTACGCCTGTTAAAGTTGTTACTTGCAATGAAATTTAATTTACACATTTTATTTTTCTGTGCTCAGTTGAATATTTCATTGCCATGAGATTTCTTGCACCTTCTTTCCTATGGTATATGTAATCCCCTTGCTCATTGTATTCTGAATTGATTTTCCGTGGCGAACCCAACCTTTGATTGCAATGACTTCTCTCCGTTTGTTTTTATTGATTAATGCAAAGAAGAATTGATTTTTTATCTTATGTCCCTCATCCTTCAATTATTAGTCTGTGCCTGAGCAGTCATCCAGGAGCCGAATTGATGATCGTCACTCCAATGTTTAAAGATCTATAGATTCAAATGCCCTGCTTTCCTGCGCATGGATAATAAGTGAAGGATGAATTTTTCCCAGCTATCTATCCCTTACTTATCTCTGTGTTTTTCTCTAATATTTGCACCTTCTTGTGGATGAGTATCTATGTGTTTTTTATCGATCCATTGCCGAATGATTAGTCTTAGCACCTTCTTGTGATTGACTATAACATACCCAACCAACCATAGGCTGGGGTATGCTACATGCAAGCCCACCCTTGGAATTCTTTCTCATACCGATACTTTCTTTGTTTAATAAAGATGCATAAGATAAGAGAATTAAGGACATTCACAACAATATCCAACAAACATGCATGTTCTAAAGATTCAATTTACAATAATTAAATATACAACGGAAAAACATTCATACACAGATAATAATATCACAACATAGAGAACTTATCTTTATGAACGATGACACCAACTAGCTGCATACCAAGGACGTTCCACCCAACCATAGACACTACTGCTCCAAATCTCAACATCAACGTCACCCCTGAGCCAGGGCTATGAATCCGTAAGGAAGGTTCCAAAGTGAATTTGTCTTCCCAAACCAGTCAGCTCTCAAGCGCTCACAGGCTTCCCAGCATTCACAACAATCCAATTACCCAACTCTCTTCTACCCAGCTTGCACCACCTGAGAGAATGGACCTCCACCTTTCTCTGCCACACAGTCCCTCAGATACAAAGGTGAGGATGGATGGAGGAGGTTAGTGCATGGGAGTGCTTGAGGGTAAGAATGAGGTAACACAAAGGTGACAGAGCGGACAAGCCAATGACCAACCCCACAAACGGGCCAGGGGCGGGTTTAATTATGTTCGTGGGGAAATCAGGAACCTACTGTCCTCCCCAAGAAGCTCACGTAACCTATCCCCCCCTTTAGGAAAAAAGGTAATTAACATAGGAATAAACATTTAGCCTCTCAAGCCCCCTCTCTTGTGGAATCATAGCCCCCTATAACTCTATTCCTTGTCCATCTAGCAGCCAACAATGTATTTATTATTAATAGTGATAAAAGCATTACATGTCTAGGGCACACTGGCCTTTTGATAATTTTTTGGGCACTTTTCCCTCTCAGCATCGTAACAATACATTATTTAAAATGGGGTTTGAAAACGTGGGGTGTTACATCCCCTCCCCCTTATTTTGGCACTGTCCTTAGTGCATATACAAAATAGAGATCAAAATCTCAAATTTATTCAAAAAGTTGTGGGTACTTTGCCTGCATGGCATCTTCATGCTCCCAGGTATCATCTTCAGGACCGTAGGAGGTCCACTGAACTTTTACTAGCTCTATAGCTCGATTCCGGAGCATTTTTACCTTTCTGTCCAATACCCGTACTGGCTGAACCTGAAAATCTCCCTCCATCTCTACCTGAATCAGATGCCAATCAATAACATGGTTAGGATCATGTACATATTTATTTAGTAAAGATACATGAAATACATTATGCACATTCATGGAAGCAGGCAATGCAAGCATGTATGCAACTGACCCTATTCTGTCCAATATTTCAAATGGACCACAGAATCTGGTTACCATCTTTGTAAAACTCCCCAATTTCAAAGAGATTTTCTTGGGATTCACTTTCAAAAGTACATGCTCCCCTACTTTAAATTCTCTAGCTGTCCTGTTCTTGTCTGCATAAATTTTCTGTCTATCCTGAGCTGCCTTTAAATTTTGCTTAATCTTGACCACCTGGTCTTCCATGTCCTTGAGCAACTCCGACCCAAGTACCACTCTATCTGTTGGGTTGTCCCAGCTCACTAGAGTATTGCATTTCCTACCATACAAGGCTTCAAATGGGCTCATTCTCAATGAAGCTTGATACCCATTATTATATGAAAAATCAACCAAGTGTAAGTAATCTTCCCACTTAGATGGCTTATCCATCACATACATTCTCAACATGTC
>ML792166.1:655984-699078 GCA_009831015.1 Picea engelmannii | reverse complement strand
ACTTGTTCTTTATAGTGTACTTTTTCAATTGTCAAAAGTCAATACACATCCTCAAGGTTCCATCCTTCTTTTTGACAAAAAGTATTGGTTCTCCCCAAGGTGAAACACTTGGACGTATGTACCCTTTCTTCAAAAATTCCTCTAACTGCATTTGTAATTCTTTTAACTCTGGTGTGCTCATTCTGTAAGATGTTTTTGACACCGGGGAAGCTCCTGGCACTAAATCAATTGAGAAATATATCTCCCTTATTGGTGGAAATCTGGGTATTTATTGGAATACATCCTCAAATTCCTGTAGTACCGATAAATCTTCAAGGCTTGGCCCCTTCGTATTATCTGGCTCTTCCACATGAGTTGCATATAGTTGACATCCTTTTCTAAAACATTTTTTCAGCTGTAAGGCCGAAATCTCCCTTATAGAGATGGGTCTTGGAACTCATTTCACAGTGCTTTGTTTTCCATTTCCATCTAGACATGTAAATGTCTTGTTATGACAATCTAGGACAACACGATGCTTATCCAACCAATCCATCCCAATCAGAACATCATAAGACCCCAATGGTATGATATTTAGATTAGTACTAGTATTCACACCATTAAGACTTATGGAACAACTTCTGACCATATCATGGATTCTTCTTTTGGTTCCAGTGGCTAACTGAACCAAACTTTCTTTTCCAAGTTTACTTTTCTCCAAATGTAATCTATCCACTATCTTAGGATCAATGTAACAATGAATTTCTCCTGAATCAATCAAAATAACATGTTGATTTATGATCTTACCTTCCACCTCAATCATATTGGACTGGTAATCTTCTTGTCGATCATTTAAAGCTGCATAGATTATTCCCATATCTTCGACTGTTGTAGCCTCTTGGATGTTGTGCACAGTATTCACTCTGTCTTTTCTGTGTGGGAAATTCTTGTACATGTGACCTTCCTTTCATCCCCAACATTGGATTGGCAGTCTTCCCCTTTTTCCCAAGGAATCTTCCTTCTTGAAATCTCCCTTAGCATACTGATCTTGATGATTTCTATTAGGCTCATTCCTATTGAAGGGAGGTTTGAATCCTTTCCTCCTCTGATCGGAATTCACATTCTTCTTGTCCTTCTAATATTTTTGCAGCGATTCTCTTCCCTGGCCTTGCTCATATAGTTATTTAGCCTTCCTGATGGCTTCAACCAAGGTATTGGGTTCATCATACTTGATATTTTCCTTATAAAAGGTTGGCAATCCGCTTAGAAATATCTGTATTCTCACTTTATCATCACCAATGAACCTGACATACTTTAACAATCCCAAGAACTTCTTCTCATACTCAGCCATAGTCATGCTTCCCAACCTGAGTTCAAATAACTCTTGTATTTTCTTGTCATAGAAATGCTTTGAGAGGTACTCCTTCTGGAAGTACTTCTTGAACTGTTTCCAAGTGATCCTACTTTCATTAACATGATCCACTTGCTTCAGTTGGTCCCACCACACTACAAATTTCTCGTGTAAATGGTAGGTGGAAATCCTAGCTTCCAGGTTTGATGAATAGTTATGCAAATGAAAGTATCTCCTGAGCCCAAGAAACCATGCTTCAACATCATCTTCCCTTTCTCTTTCACCATCGAAGGAAGGTGGCTTGAGCTTCCTCAACTCTCCTTACAAACTATCTACCTCTTGTTTCCTTCTTTGTTGCCTATTAGGGGACACCTCTAGGCTGCTTACGGGATCATCCGATGCATACAACTTTCTTTATGAGTAAGGAGGTGAGTGGTGTCCATGATCTCTATTAGCACTTCTGGAATAATCAGCTCTTCCATGATCATTTCTCCTTTCATAACACCTACCTTCTTCCTCTTGTCTTGAGTTTGATACCTTCTTTGTTTTCCTCTGCAACTGATCCAATCTCTACAACAATCGAGCATTTATCTGAATTTTCTCTCTCATTAGTCTCTTGTTTTTTGCTTTGTAGCTCTGCACTTCCATCTTCAAGATTCTTACCATTTCTATCAACGTTTTTTTCTCTCCTTTTTCCTTACATCCGTTGGACTCTGTCTCTGCATTACCAACCTTGGTATTCTGACCTCCAGCCTCCTTATCATGACTGGAGGCTCCCTCACCTTCTTCCATTTCCTCAATACGCATCCTGAGATGATGTGCTTAAGCCTCTTAATTCTGCAAAATGTGCAAGCGACCGTTTTGTTAGAATTATGCATATGATAAAACAAAATTGCCAAACCATGCTACAAGTCTCTTTCTTGTTTTTGTTCATGGAGACCATATCCCCATTCTCTGAAAATAACAATGTCCTGTTATCCTTGGGCTGACACATAATTTCATCCTGCACAGACACTTCCTTCAAACCACCCTCCTAGGTGACCACGACTAGAAACCGTGGCTAAATCCTTCCTTATCATTTTTCTGTCTCGTAGACAACCAATTCGACCCTTAGTTATCCTTCCCTCAGCTCTCAATCTGCATACGACCACAACCATGAACCTGCACTTAGTTGAAAAAACGCTTGTCTGGAGCTCCAAGACTTCAGAACCCTCAACCAGGACCAGATCAACGATCCTCATCCTCCTTCACGATCAACGATCGAGATCCACTTCAGGACTCCTCGCTTCGGGAGTCTCAAATTTTCTTGCTTGCCTCCTCCCAGAACACTTTTACCCAGAGTTCATGATCTGCCGATGTGTGTCTTCCCATAGATAAACAACTGTGGATCACTTTGGCTCTTTGGGCTTCATAAGTTTCAAACTTCCCTCCTGCACTTTCTCCCAGAGTTCTTTCACTCGAAGTCGACGATCCTTCGATGTGTGTCTTCTGGAATCAATGGTCGAGGTGCACTCCAGCCTTCAGGCCTTCGGGATTTTTTGACCCAATGCAACATGTCACATCATTCACCTCTAGCGTGCCCAGTCTCCGGACTACATGATCTGTCGCCACGTGGTGAAATACTGGAAGCAAACACGTGGCCCAATTAGGTAGGTGACACGTGTCACGTTCTAATCGACTTTTCAATACTCCAAATGCTCAAAACTTACGAACACGGGGCACACATCCCATGTGTCCATGTCATCCCAGGTGACATCCACAAGCCACGTCACTTCAAAATTCTGGGGTCCACATCACCTCCAGGTGACGTCATCGTGCCCCACCACTTCGACTCTTCGGGCTTCGAGACATTGGGATTTTTCATACTAGCACACTTCCAATTCTCCCGAACCCTGAATTCCCGAACTGACCAATCTATCGCCATGTGTCCTCCTGGATCGAACGACTAAGACTCACTTCAGGTCTTCACCCAGAGTTCATGGATCTGCTCCATGTGTCCTCCTCAATTTGACGACTATGTTTTTACTTCGGGGCTCCGAACTTCGGAGATCTCAAACTTCAACCTTTTTCCAAAATAAATGTTTTTGTCTGAAGCTCACGATATTCTGACACATGTCTCCTGCGGATCGATGGCTATGATTCCTTCGAGATTCTGGACTCTAGAAATCTTAATTTTCAAAACTTGTCTGGCCCCACTGGCTTTCATCTGAATCCCTGGATCTGATGACACGTGGCTCTCGGCAGATCAATGGCCGAGATCCTTGCGGGTCTTCGAGTTTCAGAAGTCTCAAACTTAAACCCCCCTCCTCGCTCACTTTTTCCTGGAGTGTTTTATCCGGAGCACGCGATCGGTGGACGTGTGTCCTCCTACAGATCAACGGTTCTCGACTACTTCATCTCTTCAGAGGTTCGTCACTCGAGCACTAACATGTCACATCACTGCATGCCTTTCAATTTGTGGGGGCATGAATCGATGGTCTGGAGTAACCCTCTTTTCGCCCTGCAATTATCCTGAAGCTGATACGTAACCCCTTGGCGAAACCGTGGTTTGGATTGCAGGACTGCCTTGGGAAATCAACTCCCATGCAACTCAGTTCCCCACAATGCTTGTTGATCGTTGATCTCTCTCCAATGGGATCCGACAGTCATGACCTTAACCTTGCTTCCTTTTTATCAGACAACCCCTATTCACATGTTCTCCGATCCAACGATCCTATATCTCTCTTGATCCTACAATGGTGATTGCTCCCGAATCCAACAGGAACGGTCACGATCCTTTGAACCCTTACAAAGTATCTATGATGTTCCATCTCTTGTGTGGCTTCTGCAGTGCCATTCTTCTTGAGCTTTTCAATTCCATGGTTAGAGTTCGATCTCGACCACGAGACTCTGACCAATAGACCCGACCCATACCAGCCCGGTGTTTCAACTAGAAGCTATGATACCAATCTGTAACATACCCAACCAGCCACAAGCCGAGGTATGCTACCTGCAAGCCCACCCTTGGACTTATTTCTCATATTGATACCTTATTTGTTTAATAAAGATGCATAGGATAAGAGAATTAAGGACATGCACGACAATATCCAGCAAACATGCATGTTCTAAAGATTCAATCTACGATAATTAAATATACAATAGAAAAACATTCATACACAGATAATAATATTACAACAGAGAGCACTTATATTTATGAAAGATGACACCAACTGGCTACAGACCAAGGACGTTCCACCCAACTGTAGACACTACTGCTCCAAATCTCAACAACAACGTCACCCCCGAGCCGGGGCTATGAATCCACAAGGACGGTTCCAGAGTGAACTTGGCTTCCCAAACCAGTCAGCTCTCAAGTGCTCATAGGCTTCCCAACATTCACAACAATCCAAGTACCCAGCTCTCTTCTACCCATATTGCACCACTCGAGATAATGAACCTCCACCTTTCTCTGCCATGCAGTCCCTCAGGCAGTCCTTCTCCTTATTCGGGCCTCCAGTGCAACTAGTCCAGAATTTCAATGTTGGAACTCTCACGACTCACAGTTGTGAGCCATGCTGGACACCGGCCACTGCATCTCAGAAATGCAGGCCTCAAGGCACGACTGGATCAAACCAATGGCCACTACAACCAACTATCCCGTGGCTAATTCTATTGCAGTTCGGTCCCCCTTCCCGAGACCAATACGCAGGTGAGGATGGATGGAGGAGGTAAGTGCATGGGAGTGCGTGAGGGTAAGAATGAGGTAACACAAAGGTGACAGAGCAGACAATCCAATGACCAACCCCACAATTGGACCAGGGGCAAGTTTAAGTATGTTTGTGGGGAAATCAAGAACCTCCTGGCATCCCCAAGAAGGTCACGTAACCGATCCCCCGCCCCTTTAGGAAAAAAGGTAATTAACATAGGAATAAACATTTAGCCTCTCAATCCCCCTCTCTTGTGGAATCATAGCCCCCTATAACTCTAGTCCTTGTTTGTCTAGCAACCAATGATGTATTTATTATTAATAATGATAAAAACATTACATGTCTTGGGAACACTGGCCTTTTAATAATTTTTTGGGCACTCTGGCCTCTCATCATCGTAACAATACATTATTTAAAATGGGGTTTGAAAACCTGGGTTGTTACATTGAGTATCTCTCCGTTTTTGTTTGGTTCATCTCTGATCAATTCATCTCCGTGTTTTCTTGTGGTTGATTATCTCCGCATTTCTATTAAATGATTGCCTCTACCTTTCCTTGATTAATTAACTCTGCGTTTCCTTGAAATGTTTAAACTCTGTGTTTGAATGATTAATCTCTAAAGAAATCGTTTTTTCCCAAATAGTTTTTACCAATTCGTTTTTGCCAGAACATCACAGTGTTTATGACTGTGTGACTGCGTTTTTGATGTGTTTGTGTTTTTGATAAGTCTGCGATTTTGTTATGTATTTTGGATGGCATTTTACACTCTGTGTTTTTGGATGGTGTTACTATACTCTGCGTTTTTGGATAATGGTATTGTTGTTATCATATTACTCTATGTTTTACTTGGCTTATTACCTAGCCTCCACGCCACAACTTTCTTGGCACTTTACACATAATCTACACCACAATTTCTGGGCATAATACACAGTGTTTACAGACAACAAATTTATAAGCCACTCACCAACGAATTTATATAGTCCTTACACAACGATTTCATCTCTCTTTACCCTGCGATTTCATCTCTCTTTACCCTGCGATTTCATCCTTCTCTACACATCGATTTCATCTTCTTTACACAACGAATTTTGCCCCATCCTTCACTACTGTGTTGATTTCATTTGAATAACAACTTGTTTACTGTTGACAACGATTTTTGTATGATGTGTGTTTATTAGACAACGAATTATATGAAATGATTTGTATATGGCAGTGATTTTGTATGTTGTGTGTATTATATTGTATGACAGTGCCATCATGTATGATAGACATCGTTTCCATGTCAATGCCAGCGTTTTTAATAGGTAAATGACAACATTGCAATCGTTGTTGTGTCTGATGATGAATTGAATATCATAATTAAATCAACATTTTCATGTATTTATTAGACTGTGATACCATACCTTTAGTAGAAAACAATAGTGTATGCCATATTAACTTCGCAATATCATGCATTTACTAGTCTACGACACTATAACTTTTGAATAGACAACAATACCATATTTGGATAGACACCATGTCATATATTAATAGACAACCACATAATGTACTCATAGGCAGCGACTTTATTGGGTTTAGATAGTATATTTGTTAAATAATGATTTCAAAATGGACTGGATACGGTAATTATAATAGCATAATGGATAACGATATATATCATTTTTTTAGACTGTGAACCTTTGCTAATTAGAGATTTCCGAAATGAAATGGATAACAGTAATATAACAACATTAATGAATGGTGATTTTATTATACAACGATTTTATCTACTGATTAGACACCGATTTTATTGTTGTTAGCATATTGTTGATAGTTAGAATATTGTCGCCAGATAGCGATATTGTTAGTTAGCATATGTTGCTAGATAGCATAATGATTCTGGACAACAAATTTCAAACTTGTAGATAAGAAGAGGTGGAAGTTCTATTTAATCCAAAAGGAAACCCCTTGAATTCATTTTCTTAATATACTACCTTACTTTGTTTATGATGGTAAGCTTTATTTTGGCATAACAAAATGTAAGTACTAATTTCTTATATCACTTATGAGTAAGCTAGCCTTCAATAACTTTCTACTATAGAGAATGAAAATGGAATATCCATGCACATCAAATTTTTAGATATTATTCAATTAGTTTTTTTTACAGTGTGGGAGACTTCCTAAAAAGGTACCTCTTAAGAAAAAAAAATCCTTTCGTTGGTTGTGCAATTTAATTTGAGTGATGTCACCTTGCATCTTGTTGACTTGTTGCTTGGGTGCTTGGGTTAAAGGTCTAGGTATGTTGTTGTGCCAGGGTTACTGTCACGCCTATCACCTTGTGACAATGTGAATCCTGATGAGGGGACCATTGCACACCCTGATGGATAGATGCAAATGATAACCTGGCTTGAGTCTTGTGCTTCCCGTTGTGGGCATATTGTTTGTGGTAGTTGATGTTGGTACTTGGTTTTGTAGCACCTTATGCGTTTGGTTTTGCGCATTGTAGAGGTTTCTAGTTACTAGTCATTGAAGTTGTTGTGTTGGGTTGTTGATGTTGTCCTTAGCTTGTAGGCGTTGTCTTGCTTGTGATGAGCGGGTAGTCATTTTTATCTGTCTATTGATTAACGCTGGTTTCATCAAGTTGCCTGAAGTGCTAGTATGCTGAGTCGTTGTTGTCTGTTGCCTGAATGTGTAAGTTGTGTAGATTCATCATTGGCATTGATTTCCTTCCTGCTTAAAACAAAAAAAAAATGCACTTGCTTTGTGTCGCATGTAGTCGTAACAATGGGGTCATTACAACTCTCTAAAACTTCTTTTATCAGCACATAACGACCACCTAGGGATAGCCACTAATTACACCAGTGGCTTATCTAGTTCTCAAACTTTGAGATGAGCCACTGCCAATCCTCAACCTTATAGCTATCAGGTTTTAAAAATAAGCCCAAATATCTAAAGCCTTCCGATAGATCAATAAAGTTGTAATGATATAAATATTTTAAGGCTTCTAGAGTGCCTTGATGAACTTCGAAGTGGAGGAAAGAGGACTTTTGAACATTTATCATCAGACCCGTCGTGCTACAAAAAACATTAAGGATTTTATTGATTTCCTCCCATTCCGTGACCGAATCTTTTTTCATTATTAGAACGTCATCCATGAAGAGAAGGTGAAGGATCTTAATTAATCTATAAACTTTTATATAGACAACTTTCCTTCTGCTTGTCCTTTTTTTAGAGAAAGACTAAGTCCTTCCATGACAAGAATGAACAAGAGTGACGACAAGGGACGGCCCTGTCTTAGCCCTCTACCACTCTGGAAGAACTTTGTTGCCTCTCCATTGATCAGAATGGCATAAGATGTGGAGGATATAAAGCCCATGATCCAATTTGTAGTAGGAAGTCCAAAACCACATTGAAGAAGTGTTAACTGCAAAAAATCCCAATTTGTGCAGTCATAGGCCTTTTTAAAATCTAGCTTCAAAATAATTGCTTGTAGTTTTTTAGCCTTTATACTGTGTAGACACTCCTGTGTAGTGCCAATAGCATATAAAATCTGTCTTCCCTTTAGAAAGCCCAATTTTACCTCAGAAAAAGTGTGGGAGAGTATAGGCATGATTCTTCTTGCTATAACTTTTGGAATGATCTTATAACATAAATTGCACAAAGAAATTGGACGGAAATTGCTAAAAGTGTTGGGGCTATTAAGTTTTGGAATCAGCGCTATGAAAGTTGAATTAATCGATCTGATTAAGTCTCCTCTGAGCCTTGTTTCCTCCAAAACATCAAGCAAGTCCTTCTGAACCAACTCGTAGAAATGTAAAAAAAAATCAACAGTCCACCCATCTGGCCCTGGACTTTTTTCCTTTGAAAAATCTTTTAGAACCTTTAGGATTTCCTCACTGGAGCAAGGATTTTCAATATTTACAACTTCTTCCTCCATAACTAATCTTGGAAACAACCTTCCTATAGCTATCTGTTCCTCAAAGTATTTATGTCCTGTATCCTTAAAGAAAGAGTTAAAGAAATTAGTCGTTTCATCCTTTAAGGCCTCCTGGCCTGTATGAACCCGTCTAGCTTCATCCTTTATCTCCCATATGTGAATTGTGTTTCTTATGTAGCTTGCAAAATGATGGAATAATTTTGTATTCTTATCTCCACTTTTTATCCAAATAGCCCTGCTCTATTGTTGCCATCGCTCTTCTTCATCTAGCATAAGTTTTTTACGCTCAACCTCTAGAAAGATCAAGCGTTGTTCATATTATGCACTATACAATCCCTGAGTCTTCTTATTGTAGTGAACAACTAATTATTCTTCAATATTATCCAGATCTAACTGATCATGTAAACATTTATCTTTAGACCAAGACTTAACCCGATTCTTGAGATGTATAAGCTTCCCTACTAATCTCCTTTGCGCTCCCAATTCTTGTTGTAAATTGACATCGTTCCAAACTTCATGAACCATAGTGGAAAAAGACTCTTCGCGCAACCAGGCTTGGTTTATATTGAATGGGTGTGCAACCGCCGATATCCCATTTCCCAATTGAAGTAGAACTGGTGCATGATAAGAAATATAAGGATATTCCACCCATGACCTATATCTCACCGATGACATGATAAGATCCTCTAAAACATATATTTTGTCTAGCCTTTTAGCAATTCCTTCAACCCCATATCTTCCATTACGCCAGGTAGGAACCACCTCAGCAGAGGCGACATCGACAAGATTTTTTTTTTTTTTTAAATTTCCTTAAAAAAGACTGCCAAAGAGTCTACCAAGGTTGTGGCACCCCAAACCTCTTTTGAATTGATCGTAAAATTCATATCCCCGACAATTATCGAATCACCATGGGCTAACAGGCCCCTTCTGTCCACTTTTCCCAGAAAATCTTACGATATGTACATGGGTCGTAAACATTCAGAAATGAGATCCTCCTTTTGTCCACTAAGTTGGAACCTGACAAAAAAATACCACCGCAACTTAGGACATGCACCAATTCAAAAAAATTAGGATCCCAAGACACCAGGAGGCCACCTAACTTCCCCACATAACTAACAAAACAAATCATCCACTCAGGTCGGAGAGTGAACATGAATTTTTTTGCCTTCTCCTCGACCACCAAAGTCTCTTGTAGGAAAATAATATTAGGTAAATTTTTTGAGATAAGTCTATGCAGGGAGGCCACTTTTAGGGGTCCTCCTACCCCTCTGATATTGAGAGAGAGGAGGATCATGACTTATCCCTTGCAAGGGATTTCATGCCTCTAAGTGCCCCCTGCTCAATGTTAGAAGAAAGTTGGTTTGCAAAAAACGAAATGTTGGTCCCCGCCTTTTTGTGAGCACTCCTAGTTTTGATAGGATATAATTCAAACCTCAATCCCCACGACCATGCAAGGTCTTTTCCTATAAATTCCCCCTCACAGATTGGTTCCCCAAGAGCTCCACTAGAATCATCTCTAATCACAACTTCCTTCCCCAAGTAGGTCGGAATTAGAGTGGGGCTAGAAGCTTCTCTAAAGGTAGGTACTAGAGCTGAAATCATCCTATCCAATGATTGGTAACTAGAGATAGATTCTCCATAATCTAGGATAGTGTTAGAATCTTCCACAGTCAAAAGCTCGGGTTGTTCACTAGAACCCATCTCTTGGGTGGTAACAGTCACATGTATAGACTCATTCTGAAACTCAACCGAATTTGTAACCTTTGGAGCAGTCTCAAAATCCTTACCCTTATCAACCATAGACGAGTGTATCAAATATAGAAGGAAAATACTATATAAATGGTCTCTTTCCCAAGCAGATAAGGTAAAATACAGAGAAGGGAAGAAGTGTTTTAGCTTACCAATAAATGTGGGGTTCAAAGGTTCTGGACTTTCAACTGCCCTCGCAACAGGAAAATTCCCCGGCTCCTGTGAGTTTACCACCAAAGTGTAACAGTCATTTGGCAAGTCCTCCTCAACTAAAGCCCCAGTTTCTCGTTGAAATTCCTTTTGTAGGTGTCATGTTTTCTTACAGAGCGTACAATGAAAAGGAATACCCAAGTAGTTCAATCTTTGTACGAGAATGTGTCCCCTCCACTCGATTTCGAGTGTTTCTAAGAGACCTACATGGATGTACGCCTCCACCAGGACCTTTTCCATCCTCTTATCTTGTGACTGTAGAGATTTTTCATCGACCTTGATGAATCGACCTAAAACATTACCAATCGCCTCAAGGGATTTGATATTCCACAACTGGAGGGGTAGACCCGAGAGAAGGACCCAAAGGTGGTGATAGCTAAAGTATTCTGTAGTCGGTTCGAATATAATGTGCCACCTCTTTAGCATCAAACTCCCACCCTCAAAGTCCCACAACCTATCTAATATACACGTTGTGTCTTCCGGGCTCTTAAACACAAAGCCGAAACACCCTCTCAACATGGTCAATAATTCAGGGGAATAACCCAACAATGGTTCCCAAGTCCAACGCATCCACTCCGAAATGGGCATTTTACATTGCGACCGATAGGTCAACCTCCCCACCAGATCATAAAGAGAAATATTGCATGACTCTTTGAGTCCCATGTCCATTCCCAAAACCATATTTTGTTTAGTATTATTTGGATTCCACACCCGCGCAGGGCATTTTTGTCTTCCCCGATTTCCCTTTGAGCAACCCCCCTGATACTGCGTTGACTGTGCATCAGAAGGATTATTAAAAAACTAAGTCTTATTCTTGTCAACCTGGAAGCCCTTCACCTGGTCTCCACACTCAACGGATAATCCAACATGAACCACACTAGGCAGATAGGTAGTATCCCGACACTTTGATGAATCCTTAACTCTACAAGGCTAATGGTTTTGCTTTGATCCGAAGATTGGGGATTTTTGTAACTCCGCCGAGTTTGTTAGTGGAGTATTAAATCTCTAATTATGGAGGCACCTACTGCCTTTACTCTTGCAGAGCTCGTCCACCAAGGAATACAAACCCACCCTCTCCCAAAGCTCCTCATCAGCCGCACCCATGAGTGCAATGACCTCACTATCCATACATAAGTTTCCACAAGCTTTTTTGTGTTTGCCACCTCATAGAGGAAGTCGTATACAGTCAGTAGAATAGTCTCATCAGTTAAGTAAAGTAATGGGAATCGGTCAGTAATAAAGGAAGAGATGAAGGATCGCCAATCACTTCAGGGTCTTCCTGCCAGAAAATCGGTGCAACAATAAACACTATGATGCTAGTGGTTCCAAGGGATAATTTAGCAGAGGAAAAACTGTTATCCTAACCACTAAACCATCATGGAAGGAGAATGTACTAGCTAAAATACTAACTTCACTATCCAACGTAGCTAAGAATCACCCTCTACTAACGCGCAGATACTCGTAATCCAGGGAAAAAAAACACAGACGGCCTAAGGAGGTCCATTTGAGACTCCGACATTAACCTTTACCCACCCTTAGTCTCTAGTAAAACCTATAAAGGTACATGGTCGACCTCCATTAAACTTGCAACTCTTCCCAATTGTTCCTTTTCCCATAGTGAAGTGTGTAGAGAGGGTAGTTTCTTACTGCAACTACCCTCTCTTACTCTCATATAATACACTCAATTTACCACTTACATAGCATAGTGAAGTGTGTTATGTAAGTGGTAAATTGAGCGTATTATATGAGAGTAAGAGAGGGTAGTTGCAATAAGAAAAAAAAAGAAGGAAAGGTGGGGTGTGAAGGAGATATAGAGTTTACAAGTAATATAATGTATATATGTTAAGTGAAGAGTTGATAATGTATATAAACAAGAAGTGGAAACACATGTGATGGTAGAAGGAAGTGCGTAAAATGAATGATAAATAAGACAATACAGTATAAGGAATGTTTATGAACTCTAGAAAATATGTTAAGGAGTAATAATATAATGAAAATCTAAGTGATACCATAAGGGCCTATGTTGTGAACAAAGAACTTGAGTTCATAACAATAACAAAAAAAAGTTGATGATATATTTTATTACATCGTGGGTTGTGGTATGAAATTTGGATGAATTGCTAATGGTTGACATAATATTAACACAACTTGTGCTTAGTTATGCACTAATTGTTAAGTCGATTTGAGTTTATTACTAAGAAATAATGGCAGTGAGTGAAAGTGACTAAAATAATTACTATCTACCACCACCTTGTGTGAAGATGACCTTGCGGTTAAATAAAATTGCAAGAAGAAATGCATACTTGGTGTAACATATGCGATGTTCAATTAAAGGGGGAGTTACCTTACTTAAAGGAAACCAATTTACAAATCGAATGATAAACGATAAGAATATTCATCCTACTACTAAACTTCTTTTATAGTAAGATGAAGGAACTTAATGACTATTAGTGATGCAACCAGAAAGGGATAGAGGTCAAAAATTGGTTAGTAGCATGTAGGTATAAAGGATATAAGGTTGAGACGTATGAAGAGAAATTGTGAGGAAATAAATCCTTAAGGAAAAGTAATGATAGAGTGTGGAATGGACCCTAGTAGGAAACTTACTCTTGATTTGTGATGCTCACTAAAACAAGGTTGACATGGTGCTCGTTACGTATAGACACATTTGTAGTAGTAAATGTTGATATAAAGCATGATTTTACTTGAATTTGATGAAAGGAATCATGCAATAAACATTTAACTTGGTCAAGATTTAATTTTCGTGGCTTAAGAAGAAAGTTAGAATGAGGACAATGACCAAACTATGAAGTGATGAGATCACTTGACAATCAATTAGCAATATCTTAGTCAATATTCCTAAGAGAGGGAAACTTTGCGAGGGTGTATGTATTGTATCACTCGAGTTAGAGTGATAATTAAGTTAGTGGTAATTGGTTATAATTATCAATATATTATAGGTGGAATTGTATGTCTAGCTTAATGAAATTTATATCGAACTCAATAAAAGTTTCTTAACTAAAGAACCAATAATGAGGTAAGATTCTATTTGGATTTCAAACCAACGGACTATACTTAAATATGGAACTTAGGGAAGAATAAATCTATCAGAGAAGTGTCCTCTCATTAATTAAATTACAAGTAGTAATAATATAGAGTGAAGACACAATAAGATGCTTGCTGAATAGGGGTAGTTTCAGTCAATATATTAAAATCATCAAAACATTTTAATAAAGTAAAGGTCCAGTGGGACAAGTATATCCCGACATCTGCTACTTGGGAGGATACAAATACCTTAGGACGAGATCATCCCTCAGTCTTGTTTTTGACGAAAACCTTAGGACTATGTTTCTCGAAGGATGGGTGTATGTAATGCCTCGTTTTGACTTAGATAGCTAGAATTATTTATGGCCTACTCGTATCTTCATTTGCTTATTATCTATGGAACATTATTAACTTGAGACTTTAAATTTTGGACATATGAACCTATGTGAATGTAAATACTATGAATGATTATCGTTATGTGATTTATGAATGGATTATGCGACTTATTTCTAGCATGCAAATTTAAATTTGAAAGATATTGGTACATGGATATCGAGTTAATGATATGGTTAAATGCAATTACATGTTAATAGTGTATGGATATGCATGAGTTCGTGTTATAAACTAACCTACCGATTAATGAGCTATGTAATACCCAAAGAATGATGATAACAAATGGTTGATGTCGTGAACATTGACTGAGAAACAATATGAGATGAATCATTGTATGTTAATTATGATGTATCAAACACATTTCTATGATATGTGGGAAAGTGTAGGTTTTTCAGGTAGCATGACTATCTAAAACTGAATATACGATGACAAAATTCCCAACAAAACAGTGCCACCGTATGGTCCATGATAAGGTCTTGACCCTAGTTCTATCAAGAGGGGTGGAGGAATTCCCACCGTGTATCCTATGAAACCTAGAGTCATGGGAGGACAATGTTAGATCAAGCTTCCCTAGATATGTGATGATGAATGTCAGTTACCTATTGAGGAAGATTGGTCAAGGTAGTTGAGACTTCCGCTTATGGGTTCTATTTGGAGTTAGGTCAATATAGTTGACGCTCCAGGATAGTCCAACAGAGGAAGGATAGGGATGGAAGATGGAAGTAGGTTAGGGAGACAATATGTTAGAATTAGATGAGAGTGCATGGGGTTTAATCTTATAGCACAAGTGTCTAATTTTCTCTTTTCTTCTTTAAAAATAATAATAATTCTTAATTGAATTACAATTATCTAGGTAATTGTTGCCTTGCCATTTACAATTAATATTGTAAATGGTTGACTTATTAATTATGAAGTTAATTGCATTGTTGATTGGGTTGGAAGCATACAAGAATTGCATTAGATGTGATAATTATAGTCATTAGTACAAGCACGATTTATGTATGTGCTAGCTACGCATACATGCATTGCGCATGTACACTAGTATTTATGATTGTATTAAATTAATGATGTTGTTTGTCTGATCTAGATGTATCAATCATGTTATTATTATCCTTGTATTGTGAATTACTATAACTTCGGGACAAAGTTTCTTGAAGGGTGGGTGTATGTAACACCCCAAATGGATTAATTAATGCTTATAATTAAGTAATATAATTTAGGTCATTAATGTATTAAAATTAATTAAATAATCAAAATCATTAAATTAATCAACTCAAGCAAATTATTTAACTAATTAGAATTGATTATATTTTTTATTTATTTAATAGATTAAATTATGTAACAATGAATGAACTTATTATTGTTGGAAGAGATAATTTAGATGGGGAATTTATAAGGGTAGATAAGAATTTGATGAGGGATGGAAAGGAAGTCAAGGGAGACAAGTTATGTCAGATGGGAGGATAAAGGAGGGGAGTTTTGGTCATTTGGAAGAGGGGGGATTCAACAGAGAGGGGGAGGAAAAATCTTGGAGAAATAGGAACATTGTTGGGAAATTCTGGTTTGCATACGAGTTCTCAACTAAGATAACGATAACGAATTTATCAACTAATGTTATTTTATTAAATGGAAAGGGAGGCGATATAATCCAATTCATTTCAGTTCATTAAACAAACCTAACTATCAACTACTATAACTTCCCATCCAACATTATAAAACAAGCAACAAACAACAAAATAAAAGAGGAAATTTTTTGGAGAGAGGGATGTCTTGCAAAGCAACAAAAGGGAAAAAACAAGGATGATTTAGCTTGTGTTCATGAGATTTCCACCATGCTTTTTACTGCCATTGCTCTATAGAGTGTACAACTTAATCTTTCTTCATTTTCTTTTGTTCTTGGTCATTCTATTGTATGAGGTTGATACCATCTAGAATGGTTAAAGACAAGAACTCTTGTCAAAGTCTACGCAAGGGCTTGAAAGCTTCAAAGAATCCAAGAAATGTGTGGGAGTTACGTCTAAATAAAATATTTAACTTTCGTTTTGTCTCTGGAGTTTATCTCTCTGATTTTATTGTTTATTCTTTATTTCATTTAATGTATTTTTCAAAGAAAACAAAGAAATACAAACACATTTTTTAAATTTTGCATATAGCTCTTTTATTTCTTTGCTTCATTTTATTTAACTATTGTTTTGCTAATTGAAACATTAAAAAGAAAATAAAAAAACATAGCATTCCATTCCACTAACTTTTGTTGTAATTACACTTTTTTATATTATAGAAATCCTTTTGTTTAATCTAGTTTTTGTTAATATAACTAATCTTAAGTTTCTTTTAATTATTTTATGCTAGGCATTGGTAAAATTAATTATCTTTAATTTTTGTTCCAATTAACTTTCATTAACACTTCATGAAAATAAAAAAAATAATTTCAACATGTTTTTTAATTAGAAGTAGTTGTTTGAAACACAAACGGGATTAACTCTAGCTTGTATATTTTTCTTTTAAACATTTATTTTAACATTTGCATTAATTTTTCACACTAACTTTTCTTAATTCATATTTTACTCACAAAAGAAAATACAAAATAATACAAGTTTCAAAAATACAATAAAAATCAAATATTGGAAAATCATAGATACAAAATTCATGCTTAGACTTCTATGTTGTTAGGGTCTAATGTGCTTTATTTTTGGGGCTTAAAACCTAGGGTAACATTTCCGTCCCTTCCTACCTATCATCATGGGAGGTTGAGATGTTGGTTTTGAAACACTCTTGTTTTAGCATCAACAAAGTGGAATGATTATTGGGATATGCATGCTTGACCATTTAATTGTTTGTTAATTTTTGGAGTTTGGAATGGGATGATTCATTCTATGATTAACTAATGATTATTAGTTGATCTATTTTGGTTGAATTGTGACTCAAGGGTTTACAAAAATGGTGGCCTTGCTCGATTTTAGTGATTTTTATCAATAGAGGGAGATTCTGACATTATCCGTTGGGGATATTATTGCTTGTATATCTTGTACATTTGTGGAGAGATTGATCATGGATGTGATAGATAGTGTGAAACTAAGCTATTGGTGATCTTTTCATTTATACCTTGGTGTTGGAATAAATGATTGATTCCAACCTTGCAATTAATGGGAGTAGTGATGAGAACCAATGATAGGGTTGTTAGAATATGGTAAGCAAAGGGAGTCAACTGTGATAATACTCTTGCTTCAAAATTCTCACAATCAGAGGGAGGTGCCCTTGTTGATATTCTTGCTTTATTTTATAGAGGTTATAATGTGAATGAGAGGCATTCTCATCCTCATAGTTCGTTGATGAACCTTTATGGGTTGTTTTTACCTTTCCCTTGAGATTGCTATTTTAGGATATATGAGTTGAGATGTATGTAGATTTCATCTTGTTCTTTTGATGGATCCAATCCACTTGTCTCGGTCATTTTGGAGATGTGATTAACTTTACAAGATGTACATATCATCTCTTGGTGTGGTGCCAAAATATTTTGGCATGTGAGAATGACTTCATGGATGTTGGAATTTTCACAGGTTATTATTGATGTCAACCTTATTCTAGAATGATTTCAAAGTTCATCATGTAGTTATCCAAGGTTATTTTCCTTCAGTTTTATAAATGTTCATTGTTCTTTTGGAGTTCGTGATAGAGGGAAAGAGGGAGTGTCTTGGTTTGTTGGTGTAAACCAAGTTTTTTTGTTGTATTCTCCTTGTATGTTCACATTTTAGAGGCCAAGTTGTAGACTACTTGGTTGATTGTTTGGGGAGAAACACACCTTTGTGAGTGATGATTACTTGGATGCTAAGGCTTTCATACTTGTACTAATGGGTATGATTCTTGCAAGTAAGTACAATGTTATATCATGATGGAATAGTATTAATTTAGTGTTGTGGAGGTGCTACATCATGAATTCACTTCAATCTACCCTATATTCTTTTTGCCAAATGTGGACCTTCATATGAGCAGATTATGTGCCTCATTGCATCATGATGAGCCATTAGTGTGGTTATATTTGTGCTCACATATTGTATTGGACCATGATTATATGTTTTATGTATTGGTGGGGGGTGTTGGTCCTTAATTTTTTTTTTGACTCTTCAACTACTCTACCATTCCTACATCATTTTAAGCTTTGATTTTATCCCTCTACATTTTTTTAAAGTGTGCTTGGATTATCCTTTCTAAACATTTTATTGCATGCATTAGTGTGATTAAAGTTAGAATAATATATTTAGAATCTTTCCATCAATGTACAAGTCCTTTTTCTCATTTAAAATTTGAAATTATGCAAAGGGAAAAGGCGCTACAAGAATATTGTTATTCTTGTAGCGCTAGAAGTAATCATTGTTTCAAATGCGCCAGCTCCCCAGATCATGTCAGCAAATGTCCGAGATCATTGCCTAAAAGACAATATGATTTATGATTATGATCGAGTTTTGTTTTTAGTTTTGATCCTTATTCAAAGGGATCGGGTTTCGACTCAATAAGTCCGATATCAATTCATAGGTTTCATGTTATGATTCATAACATATGATACATGAGTCCTTCTTTATATCTTTGTATCAGTTTATACATGTTTTGTAGGAAAAAGAAATCTTCCACAACTTTCATATTTTCAGAGGTTCCAAATAATTAGATCGGAACCCTAAGCATTCATAGATATACATGGATTAAAATCAGTATCATGGCCCCTAAGAAAAATGGACAAATCACTCAATCTTGAAGAACATGGATTCAATCCTAAAGCCACACTAGAATATAAATCAAAAAATGAGGTGAAGAGAGTTCCTAAAGCTTTTGTCTCAGCAAAAGAAACTTCCCCTGTATCTAGAATAACCAGATCCAACACAAGGAAGTTGCAGTCACAATAGGATACTGAAGAATTACAGGAAAATTCCCCTGTAGCTAGGGTGACTAGAATGCAGAGAAAGAAGTTAAAAGTAGATTCAGGGATGGAATTTCAAATTCATAATAAATCTTTTGGTCCAAAAGACAAACCTAAAAATTGTAAAGGAATCCAGGTTAGAAGATCGACTAAGCAGAAGATTGAACAGTCCATACAACTTGAACCTGTAGCAGAATTTAAAGGTAAGAAACAGAGAAGTAATGAGAAAGGTAAACAAATTGCAGAGAACCCAATGAGGCATGTAACTAGGGAAACAAAAAAGCTAAGTCTAAACTCTGAATCTTTAACCAAGTCCTCTTTGAAATGAGACCATTTGACTTCTCTTAAAAGACAATCTAGAGAAGGCTGACATCAAGCAATAATTTGACTACATTCCAGAGACAAAAGAGCTACAAGATGCATCAACAAAGCAAATATCAAAAATCTGCATGAAAAGAAAGGCACTACTGAAACATTCTTGTAGCTTGTTGTTTTTTCCTGTTTTAGACACCAACTTTGGGAACGTTCTCCGAGAAACTAGAGATGAATTTTAAAAAGTGGAAAAGGTTTTTGTCAGGAATGGACTGATTTAGAAAAACCTCTCTCCTTTTTGCAACAACTATCATAGTTTAAGAGATTCAAATATATCTTTGAGGCCTATTTTTCAGAATTTCACAATAAATGATTTCCTATTCTAGTCACTAATTTTGGGAGGGGTTTCAGAGAAGTTGGAGATGAATTTTAAAAAGATGGAAAACATTTTTGTCAGGAACGGACTAATTTAAAAAAACCTCTCTCAGGTTTTATACAACTATCATGGTTTTGGATATATGAAGAGATATTTGGACCCTAAGTTTCAAGAATTTGCCAGATTTATTTTCCTAAAATAACTCATAAACAACAGTTGATGAGCCACCTCATCAATTCGACTTGGAGATCAAATATTATCTCCTCCTTGATTATTTGAAACCATAAAATAAAGATGGATGAGGAGGTTTTCAGATCCATTTGTTTTGGATCTTGGTAATTATGTACTTTTTCTATATAAACTCTGCAGAAGGAGAAATTATTGAGGGGGAAGTGGTGATATTTTTGAAGAAAACTCTATTTTTTATTGTAAAGACTAAGATTTATTACATTTTGTACTAAATGGAAAAGGATATCTTATGGTTAGACTCCTCTTCTTGTATTTCTTCTTCCTTTTCTTACTTGAATGCATATTTATCTTTTGTGAAGCATTTGATATATCTTGTTCATGATTTAAGCCAGTGAAGATTTTGTTGATTGCTTGTTCATAACCTAATTTGTGTTTAAGTACATGTTCTTGTTCTTGAATGATATTTAGGATCAAGTATTTCCTATGTGAGTGGACATTTTGGAAACTTACATATTGTTGTCTTTCATGTTATAATCGACTCTCTAATTCATCAGGTTGACTACCATTTACTAAGCAAGTGTGATAGGAATTTGTTCTTATTATCTAAGATTGATATTGTTATTTTACTCACTGCTTAACCTTAAACCAATTCAAAACCCAATACACAATATTTATCCATAAAATCCATTGCAATAATTTGATGATGCTCTAGCTTTCCCTTTAGCATTCAAGTGTAACTTTAGGGATTAACAACTTTTGGTGCCATTACCAGGGACGAAGGAACGAAGCCATCTTCCATGGGAAGAATGACAATGATTGGCTCTAGCTACTGATGGTGAACAAGGGTTGGACACAATTTATGACTGCATCATTCACTTGGTGACTCCATGAAGGAAGAATCCATTGGTGACTCCATTGATCCAGGATTTTGAAGGCCATGGAAGCCATTTTGGCTCGTAGGTTTGCTCCATTTGATTTCTCTGGTATTCCTGGTTTTCAAAATGTTGTGCCTACTATGCATGAATGGGGAGACTACCTTCCGAGGTTCAGAGGAGATGATCACGATCATCCTACACAACACTTGATCGATTTTCATCAATACATGGACCAACTTGATATCCATCATGAAAATGTATTGCTGAAAATGTTTATGTACTCCTTAGAAGGAGAGGCAAGACAATGGTACCGATATCTTCTTGTTTCCAGTATTTCATCATTAAAGGATTTCCATGCTACTTTCCATTCATATTGTAAGAGGATTTATCCTTTCGAGTGCCTCATGAATGATTGTTGTGAGCAATTTAAATCTCTTAGAAAAAAAAATCAGGAGGGCTTTAGTGATGAGATGAGTGAAGATATTTTGGAATGTTCTCATAATGCTCCTAACAGTTTTGATGACCATTTGAATGGGTCTCTTCATGAAGAATTTGCTGCTGGAAATATTTATGAAGGCCAGTATTTTAGTGAAGAAATTCTTGAAGATTATATTGATGGCGAACAATTTTTTTTATCATTATCAGTTGAAATCAATCAAAAGTCTCCAGCCTATGATGATGCACAAGATTTGATCATTCATGAAACTTTCTCTCATTCTTCTTTTCAAGGAGAAATTTTTCAAGATGTTGTTGATGATAGTGTCATGGATAATATGACAACAAATTTAATGGATGGTTCTAGAAGATATTTTCATAATGAAAATTGTGTTCCAAAAGGCCAGATTGTTCATTTGTGTTCTTTCTTTGAAGAACATCATGAAACAAATTTTTGTGAATTTCAAAATTCAGAAATTTTTTATAGTCAACCTATATATGATGAATACGAAAATGGAGAAGAGAAAAATTTCATATTACCCTCCATTGACTTGAGCAATAGTCAACCTCTCTTTGAAAACTTTGAATCTAATATTTTGGAAGGTAGTGAAAGAGGCAATGTTGAGCTTATTTATATAACAACAACAGAAAATGGAAAAGAGCGGAATTTCACATCAACATTCATTGACCTGTGCAACAATGAGCCCGTTTTTTATGAGTATGAATCTGATGTTAGAGAAATAGATGAAGGAAATCAAATTATACAAGATGTTGTTGTTCATTGTCATAAAACAAATGATATTTATGCACTAATTTCAGCAGAACAAGTATAGTGTAGCTTGACTATTGGATCAAATTCTTCACAAAAGTTGTATGTTCTTCTGAAGCTCGAAGATTATGTGTTTACTGTTGATTCAAAAGTAATGTTTCATGATATTTATATTCCCATGGCTGCATATCTGGAGGGATTTTCAAGTTCAAATATTCTATCATTTTTTCACTAGGATTATAAGGCTCGATTGTCTGGTGAGGCACAAATTTATTTTTAAGATTGTTTTTTGCTTAAGCACGTGCAAAAGATTCAACCAATCAATTTGTAACTTGAATGGTTCTTTTGGAGATTTGTATTCACCTTATTGGTTTGGTTTTAGATGATTATGAGTAGGAGATGTTTGTAAATAAGCTTATTAAGGACTAGTGTGCGGTAAATCAACCGGGAAAAATGACTCCATAGCTCAATGGAAGCACAACTCTGCAGTTTCTGGGTTTTTATTTTTTGGATTACAGAATAAATGGATGTCAGAGTAGGGAAACAAATTACAGTGAAAGTTTTATGACGATAAGATAAAAGCATTGGTCAGTAGGTTCTTAAAGTTTCACCATGAAACATTATCCCCAGAAGGAGCCAGTTTTAGTCCTTAATTTTTTTTTTACTGTTCAACTACTCTTTTCCCTTTTCTACCATTCCTACATCATTTTAAGCTTTGATTTTATCCCTCTACATTATTTTTAAGTGTGTTTGAATTATCCTTTCTGAACGTTTTATTGCATGCATTAATGTGATTAAAGTTAGAATAAGACATTTAGAATCTTTCCATCAAGGTACAAGTCCTTTTTCTCATTTAAAATTTGAAATTATGCAAAGGGAAAAAGGCGCTACAAGAATATTGTTATTCTTGTAGCACCATAAGTAATCATTGTTTCAAATGCGCCAGCTCCCCAGATCATGTCAGCAAATGTCCGAGATCATTGCCTAAAATCCAATATCATTTATGATTATGATCGAGTTGTGTTTTCAGTTTTCATCCTTATTCAAAGGGATTTGGTTTGTACTCAATAAGTCCAATATCAATTCACAAGTTTCCTTTTATGATTCATAACATACTATACATGAGTCCTTCATTATATCTTTGTATCAATTTATACATGTTTTGCAGGAAATAGAAATCTTCCACAACTTTCATATTTTCAGAGGTTCCAAATAATTAGATAAGAACCCTAAGAATTCACAGATCTACAGGGATTAAAATCAGTGTCATGGCCCCTAAGAAAAGTTGAAAAATCGTTCAATCTTGAAGAACAGGGATCCAAGCCTAAAGCCACACTAGAACATAAATAAAAAAATGATGCTAAGAGGGTTCTTAAAGCTTCTGTTTCAACAAAAGAAATTTCCGTTGTATCTAGAGTAACCAGATCCAACAAAAGGAATTTACAGTCACAACAGGAGACTGAAGAATTATGGGAAAATTCCCTTGTAGCCGGGGTGACCAGAATGTAGAGAAAGAAGTCAAAAGAAGAGTCAGAGATGGAATTTCAAATTCAGAATAAATCTCCTAGTCCAAAAGACAAACCTAAAGATTGTAAAGGAATCCAGGTAAGAAGATCGACTAAGCAGAATACTGAACAGTCCATACAACATGAACCTGTAGCAGAAGTTAAAGGTAAGAAATAGAGAAAGAATGAGAAAGGTAAAAAAATTGTAGATAACCCAATGAGGCATCTAACTAGGGCAACAAAAAAGCTAAGTCTAAACTCTGAATCTTTAACCAAGTCCTCTTTGAAACGAGACCATTTGACTGCTCTTAAAAGACAATCTAGAGAAGGATGGGATCAAGCAATAATTTGACTACATTCCATAGAAAAAATAGCTACAGGATGCATCAACAAAGAAAATATCAAAAATCTGCATGAAAAGAAAGACACTACTGAAACATTCTTGTAGCTTGTTGTTTTTTCCTGTTTTAGACACCAAATTTGGGAACGTTCTCCGAGAAACCAGAGATGAATTTTAAAAATATGGAAATGATTTTTGTCAGGAATGGACTGATTTAGAAAAACCTCTCTCCATTTTGCAAAAACTATCACAGTTTGAGAGATTCAAATATATCTTTGAGGCCTATTTTTCAGAATTTCACAATAAATGATTTTTTGTTTTAGTCACTAATTTTGGGCGAGGTTTCAAAGAAGTTGGAGATGAATTTTAAAAAACTGGAAAAGGTTTTTGTCAGGAACGGACTGATTTACAGAAACCTCTCTCACATTTTACACAAATATCATGTTTTTGGAGATACAAAGATATCTTTGGACCCTATTTTTTAGGGATTTTCCATATTTATTTTCCTAAAATAACTCATAAACAACAATTGATGAGCCACCTCATCAATTCGGCTTGGATATCAGATCTTATCTCCTCCTTAATTATTTGAAACCATAAACTAAATATGGATGAGGAGGTTTTCATATCCATTTCTTTTGGATCTTGATAATTATGTACTTTTTCTATATAAACTTTCCAAAAGGAGAAATTATTGAGGGGGAAGTGGTGATATTTTTGAAGAAAACTATGTTTCTGATTGTAAAGACTAAGACTTATTACATTTTGTACTAAATGGAAAAGGCTATCTGATGGTTAGAATCCTCTTCTTATCTTTATTCTTTTTTTTCTTACTTGAATGCATCTTTATCTTTTGCGAAGCATTTGATATATCTTCTTTATGATTTAAGCCAGTGAAGATTTTGTTGATTACTTGTTCATAACCTGATTTGTGTTTAAATACATGTTCTTCTTCTGTAATGATATTTAGGACCAAGGATTTCCCATGTGAGTGGACAAATTGGAAACTTACATATTTATGTCTTTCATGTTATAATCTGCTATCTAATTCATCAGGTTGAATACCATTTACTAAGCAAGTGTGATAGGAATTTGTTCTTGTTATCTAAGATTGATATTGTTATTTTACCCACTGCTTAACATTCAAACCAATTTCAAAACCCAATACAAAATCTTTATCCATAAAATCCATTTCAATAACTTGATGATTCCCTAGCTTTCCCTTTTGCAGTCAAGTGCAACTTTAGGGACTAACATGGGGTCTATTTAGTATATCTAGACCCCATGTGGTCAGTCATGGCTTGTCCTTTTAGTCCCCATTTCAAGATAGGATTTGTTTTTATGGCTATGCTCGACTACCCCTTGATGTTGATAACTCTTAATCATGTCGGTCATTTATGATCTAGGTTGGTATGCAACCATATTTGGGTGGATCTACTAGGACATGTGATCTAGGGGAGATACTAGTCCATCATACGCCTTTGTATATGATGTAAAATTATTTCTCTTTGTAATGGTTGTCACACCTATGTATAACACACATATTTTATACCTAATCATGGATCCTTGTCTTATATGTTCATCACACTTTGGTCATATACTATTAGATATTATTTTGTAGATGCTCCCTTAGTTTCACATTTCTCTATGCAATATCAATGTTCTCGAGGTAGTGCACGTATCTCAAGGCACTAGTCACATCCTCTAAAGCACATATGGGTTATTTATGTATGCATGGACATCCTCTACACATGACATGTTCAATATTCTATAGTTCCCTCATATTTCATCAATTTTGAGATATATTTTATTCACGTTTTGAGGGGTGACCCATTCTTTTGCACGTAATACTAGTTGTTGGGGGTTTTATGACCCATTTTTTGACTTGCAGGGTCACTTCCATGTTTCCTGGAGGTTCCTTGACATTATATATGGACATGCTCATGCCTTAGAGACATATTTCAAGGGTTTATTAGCATTATTTGAGGGGCCATAAACCTTTCGAGGCATTTATTACTACTTCCATGAGTTCATTCCACATTATGAGGCTAGACGTTGGACCTTTGCATTCTTGGGATGCCTATACACCATTATTTAAGGTCTTAACTACACTTCCTCCTTGGAACATTTAGATAATGAATAAAATTCCCCCCTCTTATATGGTAAATCCACCCTTCTCATGAGGGTTTTATGTACATGTGGCACATTTTACTTGTTTTGACTTCATGTGGATGGCAAGTCTTCTTTGTAAATCTCCTTGGCTAATTTTAGGAAGAACGAATTAATGAGAAGGATGTAGAAGCCTCCTATATAAATAGAATCTCTCATTTCATTCCAAATCGTTGTGAATTATTAGATATAAGTTGTGTCTACAATTAATAGAAGATATTCATCTTGAGGTTTTGGTGTCAATTCTTGGAACTCTTTCTTTCTTGTTTATCTTCTTGGTTCATTAAATATTTTTTATGGTGATTCAATACTTCTACTAGATTTTAAGATCAATCCATTTGAAGGGTTACTATACCACTTGGAGAGGACATGTTTTTATTGGAATACTAAGAGGGGGGGTGAATCATTATTTGTACTGTTATCGCACAATCTATACTTTCCCAAAGGCTAAAGGCAAGTAGGCCTAGATTGACGTAACACAGAGGTAGTCCTATCACTATCACCCCAATAGGATACCTCTTTCTATTTAGGAGGAGAAAAAACTCACTCCAAGGTAGATGTCCCAAGACCTAGTTGGTTGATGAAGGGAGATAAGACAAAGGTAAAACCCACCCCTCTCTCTAGGTCAATCTAAAGGAATAAGTCACTTGGTATTGTTTGGGGTTAAGGATAAATTCAAGTTGAATGATACCTGCCCTTTACCAATGAAACAAAAAACGTTAGCAACAATCAATGATATCGATGTTTCAAATTAGTGACTTCAAAATATAAATATGTGCTACTAAATACAAGCAAAGATAAAATTAGAGAAGCAACAATGTATTCAAAAATTGCAAGTTATGATGACAAGAATGATATAAAGAATTTGCAATTTGATAATACTTTGTCACTTACAATTTCAAGATAAAAAAAAATTCAATAAGTGACTTCAATGGGCTGTCAAAGTACTTGCAACAACGTTGAAATAATAATTATGACAACATCAAAACCATTTCAGAAAGTACTTAAATTAGGCAATTTAAATGGACACTTTAGCATATAATGATAGTAGTTTGCCTAGTACAAGTGCTGGGTGGTTTTATAACATCAACAACAACCTCAAACAACTTCAGAAATTTGCACTTAGAAGACTAGAGCCTTGAGATGATAGCACGTAGGCAAATGCAAATTTATGGGTTAGTTTTAGGGGTTAGTATGCTGATTAAGGGTGCTAAATAAAGGTTGTAACAGAAATTATAGTAGCAGTAATATCGTTGTTAGTGTTAGTGAAAGATTCAAGAAGAGAGTTTGAAAATTTGTTTGATCTCATTCATCCACAAGAGTGTAGAAACCAGTGCCTTTTAGGGGCTTATGGAGTCAATAATAGTAACAATATCACTTGGGAAATACAATAATGATAATGTTTAGCTAAGGGAAGAAGTAAATGAAAGAGGTATTGTCTCTTCAAGGCCTCAATCATTTCCCCCTTTTAAGGGAGGTTTTGCTAGAGAGTAGACACTTCTAGGCCCTCACGTACCTTCCTTCCTTAGCTTTTGAAAGACAATTTAATTGGTGACAACAATGAGATTACTATAGATCTATCACTTTAGGGATCTAATAACCACTCTCAATAAAATGTATAATTGGCAAGATCAAGCTAATAGAATAGTCATAGAGAGAAAGAAACATTTGTTGTTTCTCCCCTGGGGTTTAAACAAGCAATTTCATAATGTTAGACATGAAACAAGTAAATTTTACCACAAACATCCATAGCATGAATAAAAATGCATATTTTATACTTATTTCACCAAGAATAATCAAGTCAAACCCTAGTTCAAGACCATTCCACCATGAAAATTGCCAATATACACTACCATAAAGCTCTCCCAAGAGGTGTGCACTAGTTATTTCAGCCAATAACCCTCAAAGAGGGTGAAAATTTCAGACCACCTATGTGCGATGAGTTATGATGAAAATGAATGTCACTTTATGTCTATTTATACCAAAATTATGACCTTTAATTATTTCAGGTCAAAATATTAGGGTCGACCTGGCCAGTTTACTCAAAAATTACACTTTTCCCAAAATAAATTCAATTCGCATGTAATTAGGCCTCCAAAGGTGATGTCATTCCTTCCTAGGTGACGTTAGGCCTCAAGTGTGGAACACTGGGAAAAGGAGATGAAACGTTGGGCCTCCAAAGGCCTAAAATTTTCCCACACATGCCAATGGCCTTATGAATTCCTCCAAGGTAACAACCCCAAATGACATGTGATGTCTAGGGCTGCAAAAGTGACATCTAAGGCCTCCCAAGTCCAACATTCAGGTGGGAGGAGCATGATACCTTAGGTTTAGGTCTTCCACAGTGCTTCCAAAGGAAACATACTTCCTTCATCTGGTGCAAGCCTTCAATCCCTTCTTACCCTTGGCTGGGGTTTCAACATCCATCTGTGGGCTTTGAGCCCCCACGAAGGTCCGAGCTAATCAACACCTGTCCACCAGGAAAGGTCCTATAGAAACAACAAGTACACCCTCTAGGGGTTCATAAGTCACAAGGATCATAGCATGTAAATCACATCCAATAATTAAATTACCCAAACATGTTCATCAACCCCCCTTAACCCGAAACAAATTCTCAAAGACGTTATGCAATTTGACAATTTAGGTTTGGAGAAGGTCTCAGGGTATCCTATTGGGTTAACCTATCTTAATTTTGGGGTGTGTCCCAGGTGAAGTCTAGTCCAAGTCATGTAAGTGTATGAGGTGGCATGGGGTGCATGTGATAACGGGGAAATGTAGAGTCTTACCTGTAGGTGCCTTTGTGGAGGGCGAGTTGCACCTTGTCATGAATGCAATTTTTTCCTAGCCCATTCATTGACTTTTATTCTTAGCTTTGTTTATTTTGATCTTTTTCTCTTGTGCTTCAAGGAATAGTTGAGGGACACTGTCCTGGCTTGATGACCAGAGGTGCAATGTTATCCACAAACATTTCACGGAAATGAGAAGGTTGGCTTGTGATGATACCCCCTTTCTCTTGGCTATGCCACCAAGAGCCTCTACCCTAGTTTGGTGACCATATAGGTGGTAATGGCATACCGCTACATTCCCATGCTCATAATAGGTCGGCTCACGATGAGACCTCCTTCCATCAACTAATACCTTGAGTGTTTATGTTATCTTGTGGGTCCCCTTTTCTTACTGAGAAGATTTTCACTTCTTTCTCGAGGATACCTGGGCGAAGCATCTCTAAGGTTTCAAAATTGCATTTTAACTCTTGCCAGCTACTTTTACCCTCTGGGCCTTTAGCCCCTTCTTCCCATGAGGTAAGGTACAACCCTTTATAGTGTATCTAATCCAAATGCCCAAAAAGGAAAGGGGAGATGGAAGGAATAAAGATGGAAAGTGGTAAGTATGGAGGGAATGGATGATAACTCTTCAAATATCCACCCAGTAGAAACACATCCTAAAGGGAAATCAACTTACTAGGGCATTGTGTCACCCTTCCAGGTTTGAACGAGGAAAAGAGCATAATTACCAAGCAAACACCATGAAATGAAGAATGATTCAATACAACATGTTTAAGTTCTTCAAAAATCAGAGTCATACATTACATGATACCCAGACTCATTACCTCATGGAGAAAGACTCACTACAACTTTAGGCCCAGGCTGGTGTGATGGATACTACTGCTGGTGATATGTGGACTTCTCTGAAGAAAAGAGGGGCCCTCCGGGGCCATGCTTAAGTCACTTGTATCTCAACACTCCATGTCTAGGACCTGTGGGACTCGATACACGATCTCCTTAGTTATTCCTAGGCTAGGGGATAACATATGGCTCCAACTTGGGGACATGTGCTCACCGTAGAGCACATGAGAACCTCAACATCTCTGGTATGACTTGTGCCTACTAAATCTCAACAAAAGATACCAGTAATACCTAGGGTGGTGATATCACCCCTCGTTCATATATGATAAAATAAACAAATAAAAACATCTCTAGTCTAACATATGCTTATGAGCATACATATATACATAATGAAACACGATAATATGAAATATGCAACTACAACTATGCTAACATGTTATGCAATGGTATGTACAATGGATGCAAATGCCTACCTATTCTACCTCACATGTACTTACCTGTTAAATGCTACGTATAAACATACAACCAATACAACCACGCTAGCAATGTATCATAACACATGCCTTTGTGCTTCATCATAAACCAAAACAATGACAAGTTAAGCACAAAATAAACATGATTTAGATCATGCATTATATCATAGGAATTCATAAAGTCTAGCTCATGGAGGTGGGAGGGAGGGAAAAAATCATGCCAAGTCACCCTTCCAGAAAATTGATTAATCCATCTCAGAAAAGGATCGTGAGAGGTCAAGGACTCAAAGGGGTGGCTCAAAGAGTCTGAGGGTTGACTACCTTGGACGTCATCACTCCTTGGGGTTTGAGAAGGGATTAACAAGAGCTTAGAAGGAAACTGAAAACTTCTCAGGGGAAAGTTGAAAGATTGAGATAATAAACTTCTTAAGGAATTTAACCTCCCCTTGAATTCTAATGAAAAAAATTTCCCTAAAGAAAACTTGAAACACGATACATGTTCCCCAACTCCATACTTAGTGACATAATGAGGTAAAGCTATAAGAGGGAGTTGGAAAACCTTGTCACAAGTATCCTTCTTCAGGAAAGCGACATCCTCACCTTTATCAAAATTTGAGCACAACGGTAGTTGATAATATTCTTCATAGAATAAATCCAAGTGCTCAAAGGGTATGACCGGAAATCATCAGGAGAACATTGCACTGGGTCATCCTTGGGTGCTTGGAAAACTTCTGTAATTATATCATCATCTTGTTTCCAAACGTCAAAATTATTAAGAACATCATATGATTGTTGTAAAGGCAACATTCAAAGATATCCTTCCATATCATAAATGGGATCCTCATCAGAACCAATCGCATCCCACTTATGTCTTCCAACATGTATGAACTCATCAATATTATCAACCATGTCACTATGTTTATCATAACATGAAGGATTTAATGCATCCAAGGGCTCCTCTAATACTTCTTCACTTTCCAAATAATAAAATAAATCATCATCAAAATATTGGAAAGGGAAATAACTTACCATGTTCACTTCTTGTTGTGCAGCAGCATCAAAGGCTTGGATGACTTCATCAAATGGAATATCATCCAGTACATCATCCCCGAGACTCGTCTCTTTAATCATATTTTCACCTTCATCATTAAATGAAGGACATAGCTCTTCCAAGGGTTCCCTTACTTCTTCATAAATCTCTCCTTCTATATCATATGGCTCTTGGTATTGGGTATGGTATACATCCATGTGATCTTCCACAATCTTAGTGGTGAATCCTTCGTCCTTTAGGGCTATTGCGAGATTTTGAAGGGAATCTTCATATGTCTGGAATTGTGGTTTCACAAACTCAATAAAACTACTGATGAGGTCTACGAAATATGGTATACCCTTATCTTTGCAACAACCCTTAATCCAATCTTGCAAAAAAGACAACAGGGAAAGTATGAACAATTTTACCCGAAAATCCTCCCCTTCAAATTGTATCTCACTTATATACTTCAAGAATTATACAATGTGAGTAATTGGGAGGCCTTCGAATCTTGGAGAGTTGTTTAACCATTTTATATCAAAATAATGTGGGTATCTTTGAAAACTTTCAAAATCAATAGTCAAATACACTTGTTCCCAGGGCGCCATGATCCCATATCTTGGAAATATCACAAAGTTGAGAGTAAGGTGGCACCTTGGAAAAGGTCATTGGAGTCGCCAGATATCCTCTTAAGGATTATCAAATGGAGTGACGGAATCACTCTCAGTGGAGTCACTAGGTAAGCTTCATAAGATGAAGGATTTGAGGGAAAGGTTTACCGAAAAGTGTCATTGAGGAAAATTGATTCGATGTTCCCCGGTAATGGCACCAAAAATGTTATCGCACAATCTATACTTGCCCAAAGCCTAAAGGAAAGTAGGCCTAGATTGATGTAACAGAGAGGTAGTCCTATCATTGTCACCCCAATATGATACCTCTTTCTATTTAGGAGAAAAAAAAACTCACCCCAAAAGAGACATCCCAAGACCTAGTTGGTTGATGAAGGGAGCTAATACAAAGGTAAAACCCACCCCTCTTTAGGTCACTCAAAAGGAAGAAGTCACTTGGTATTGTTTGGGGTTAAGGAGAAATTCAAGGTGAATGATACATGACCTTTACCAATGAAACAACAAACCTTAGAAACAATCAATGATATCGATGTTTCAAATTAGTGACTTCAAAATAGAAATATGTGCTACTAAAGACAAGCAAAGATAAAATTATAACAAAAACAATGTATCCAAAAATTGCAAGTTATGATGACAATAATGATATAAAGACTTTGCAATTTGATAATACTTTGTCACTTGAAATTTCAAGATAAAAAAAGTCAATAAGTGACTTCAATGGGTTGTCAAAGTAATTGCAACAACATTGAAATAATAATTATGACAGGAGCAAAACCATTTCAGAAAGTACTTAAATTAGGCAATTTAAACAAACACTTTAGCATATAATGATACTATTAGTTTTCCTCGTACAAGTGTTGGGTGGTTTTATAAATAGTTTTAGGGTTGTTAAGGGGTTGCAATGATGTCTGTAACAGTAGTTACAACAACAACAACATCCTCAAACAACTTCAGAAATTTGCACCTAGAACACTAACAAAAGGAAGACTAGAGCCTTGGGATGATAGCACCTAGGCAAATGCAAATTTTTGGGTTAGTTTTAGGGGTTAGTATGCTGATTAAGGCTGCTAAATAAAGGTTGTAACAACAATTATAGAAGCAGTAATATGGTTGTTAGTATTAGTGAAAGTTTCAAGAAGAGAGTTTGAAAATTTGTTTGATCTCATTCATCCACAAGAGTGTAGAAACCAGTTCCTTTTAGGGGCTTATGGAGTCAATAATAGCAACGATATCACTTGGGAAATAAAATAATGATAATGTTTAGCTAAGGGAAGAAGAAAATTCAAGAGGTGTTGGTTCTTCAAGGCCTCAAGCATTTGCCCCTTTTAATGGAGGTTTTGCTAGAGAGTAGGCACTTCTAGGACCGACGCACCTTTCTTCCTTAGCTTTTGAAAGACAATTTAATTGGTGAAAAGAATGAGATTACTAGAGAGCTAGCACTTTAGGGATCTAATAATCACTCTCAAGAAAATGTATAATTGGAAAGATCAAGCTAATAGAATAGTTATAGAGATAATGAAGAATTTGTTGTTTCTCCCCTAGGGTTTAAACAAGCAATTTCATAATCTTAGACATGAAACAAGTAAATTTTACCACAAACATCCATAGCATGAATAAAAATGCATATTTTCTACTTACTTCACCAAGAATAATCAAGTCAAACCATAGTTGAAGACCATTCCACCATGAAATTTTCCAAAATACACCACCATAAAGCTCTCCCAAGAGGTGCACACTAGTTATTTCATCCAATAACCCTCAAAGAGGGAGAAAATTTCAGACCACCACTTATGTGTGATGAGTTATGATTAAAATGAATGTCACTTTATGTCTATTTATACCAAAATTATGACCTTTAATTATTTTAGGTCAAAATATTAGGGCTAACCAGGCCAATTTACTCAAAAATTACAATTTTACCAAAATAAATTCAATTTACATCTAATTAGGCCTCCAAAGGTGACGCCATGCCCTCCTAGGGTGATGTTGGGCCTCAAGTTTATAACGTTGGGAAAAGGAGATGAAACATTAGGCCTCCAAAGGCCTACAATTTTCCCACACTTTCCAATGGCCTTACGAATGCCTCCAAGGTAACAACCCCAGCTCACAAGTTATGTCTAGGGCTGCAGAGCTGACGTCCAAGGCCTCCCAAGGCCAACGTTTAGGTGGGAGGAGAATGATACCTTAGGTTTAGGTCTTCCACAATGCCTCCAAAGGAAACATCCTTCCTAGCCTCCAATCTCTTCTTACCCCTGGTTGGGGTTTCAACATCCATATGTGGGATTTGAGACCCCACAAAGGTTTGAGTTAATCATTCCCCCATGTGTACCTATCCACCGAGAAAGGTCCTGCAGAAACAATAAGTACACCCTCTAGGGTTTCATAAGTCACAAAGATCATATCATGTAAATCATATCCAATAAATAAATTACCCAAACATGTGCATCAAACCCCCCTTAACCCCAATCAAATACTCAAAGACATTATGCAATTTGACAAATTAGGTTTGGAGAATGTCTCAGGGTGTCCTATTGGTTTAACCTCTCTTAAGTTTGGGGTGTTTTCCAGGTGGAGTCTAGTCCAAGTCATGTAAGTATATGAGGTGGCATGGGGTAAATATTTGGGCATGGGGTGCATGTGATAACAGGGAAATGTAGAGTCTTACATGTGGGTTCCTTTATGGAGGGCGAGCTGGACCTTGTCATGAATGAAATTGTTTCCTATCCCATTCATTGCCTTTTATTCTTAGCTTTATTTCTTTTGATATTTTTCTCTTATGCTTCAAGTAAATAGTTGAGGGACACTGTCTTAGCTTGATGACCAGAGGTGACAGCGTTATCCGCAAACATTTCACGGAAATGAGAAGGTTGGCTCGTGATGATACCCCCTTTCTCTTGGCTATGCCACCAAGAGCCACTACCTTGGTTTGGTGACCAGATAGGGTAATTTCATACCGTTACATGCCCATGGTCATAATATTCCATATCAGGATGAGACCTCTTATCCATCATCTAATACCTTGAGTGTTTATGTTATCTTGTGGGTCCCATTTTCTTACTGAGAAACTTTTCACTGCTTTCTCGAGGATCCCTGGGCGAAGCATCTCGAAGGTTTCAAAATTGGTTTTTAACTATTTCCATCTACTTTTACCCTCTGTGCCTTTAGCCCCTTCTTCCCATGAGGTAAGTTACAACCCTTCATACTGTATCAAATCCCAATTCCCAAAAAGGAAAGGGGAGATGGAAGGAATACATATGGAAAGTGGTAATTATGGAGGGAACATGCGATGAATCTTCAAAGATCCACCCAGTAGAAACCCGTTCTAAAGGGAAATCAACTTACTAGGGCACTATGTCACCCTTCCAGGTTTGAATGAGGAAAAGAGCACAATTTCCAAGAAAACACCATGAAATGAAGAAGGATTCAATACAACATGTTCAAGTGCTTAAAAAATTAGATTCATACATACCATGATACTCAGACTCATTACCTCATGGAGCAAGACTCACTGCAACTTCATGACCAAGCTGGTGTGATGGATATTGTTGCTGGTGATATGTGGACTGCTCTCAAGAAAAGAGGGGCCCTCCAGGGCCATGATTAAGTGGTCTGGCTCTCGACACTCCATTTCTAGGACCTATGGTCCTCGAAACGTGATCTACTTAGTTATCCCTAGGCTAGGGGATAACACGTACCTTTAATATTTTTTAACCACAATGTGTATTGTTTACCTTATGAGAAGATTACCAATAACATCCAATATGAACAATATATATAAGAAGTGAACAATAAGAAACCACACATAAACACATTACCCCAATATTTTACGTGGAAACCCAATGCGAGAGAAAACCATGGAATGTTTTTCTTATATTTTCAAAATAAGTACATTCATAGGAAGCACCAACATCCTTATTTTCCAGCTACAATTGGAATGAAGCTACAACCCCTTGGTTTCTTAGGCTCCAACCTAAAGGAAGCTACAACTCCCTGATTCTCTGGCTCCAACCAAAAGGAGGCTACAACCCCTTATGTTCTCCGGCTACAACCAGAAGGTGGATACAACCACCTATCCTTGCCCCATCCAACCACCCTGAAGCATAAGTGCCAAATAACTAATGCTACCACTGTCACTCTATCACTGTGAAATATGTCACTGTAAAACCTGGACCAACAACCTGTATCAACTTGTACCAACAAACCGTACCAATAATCTCCTCAACCAATCATATATGATCACATAGATCTCATACCCACTGTCACAAGTGTATAGCTCAAACCATGCACAACTATGTCTCTCTAGTCACGTGCCATACAAATACAAGAAATAATAAACCAAGTGTAATGAACCCTCACATCAACCAAGCATCAAAACCTCACTGTTATGCAACCTAAATATGTACCAATAACTTTAGCAACACACCTCAACCAAAATCCCTCAAACATGTACCGATAAATAGAAGATATGCCTCAACAATATACCCAACAAATTGTGCCAATGACAAACAAAAAATTTACCAGCATTGTGCCTCTACAGATTTGTCTCATACAATATGTACCATACAACCAATAGTTCCTCTAGGGAAAATAATCAATCTCCCATAACCATATCTCACACAATCACCAACATCCAACTACAAACAAGCATATAACATACCTTTTGATCATGTAGATATATCTGTTGTACCTGAACATTGTCACACTTCCTGTAGCTTCTCTTTAGTCTCTGTAATATGAACCATGCATCATCCTTCAAATCTGATAGGGCCTCGTGTGACGAAGTTGAATGTGCCACAGAGCCTCACGTGGAAGGCTATAGGAAAACCACGTGGATTCATCACGATAATTTTACTTTCTAACCTGCGGGGATGACCCTAATCAAGGTTTTTTTCGATCTTCCCGCTTCCTTCTGCAACTACGAAACTTTATCATCACTCTTCCTTCTGCAACTGCGAAACTTTGTCGTCACTCTTCCTTCGCTACCTCAGGCTTGCACAACTTCAGATGTATCAATGAGTACCTGCAATAAACCTTTCACAATATAGATATCCAATGTGCTCAATAGGTGCTAATCTGAGTCTCTTGATCTCGTATATATACTCTCCAAGTGCATTCCTTTAGGGGTCATCTTCTAATTGTTTTACTCAACTTCCCTCTTTAGGGCTAACCCACTTTCTTGTTGCAACTACTTTACCCATAATTAGTAAACTCACCACTTCTTGTTGCAACTAATTTATTTTTAATTATTTTCTTATTTCAACAACTTTACCCATAATTAACTCCTAGTTGCAACCACTTTGATTAGTAAACTTCTTGATGAATTTCTAGGAGATTCTAGAATAATTGACTTCTTTGTTGACCTTCTAGGGCTTCTATAATATTCATGAGGGTCCTCCAACTTCACTAAGTTATATCTCCTCAATCGTGAGGAACCATGTGACGTACCACATATCACCAGAAACAACACAACATATAATATCCATCTATGATAGTATTACCTATAAATTCATTGATCTTGATGTATTTATTCCTCATACAAACTTGGGTTTCTTAACCACACCTATGGGGCTATTGAAATTTGCTACCAAACTTGATTCAAGGGTTGACATCAATGAAAACCAATCCAATCTATCAACAATATCCCCCTTTGGCATTGATGGCAACACTCTGCAATCTGATGCAATGTTGATGGCATGGTAACACTTATGCGCATGATCCCCCTGTGACCATCGCTCCCCCTGGAATCATGCCTCTATTCCTTCTCTTCATTTCCATCCATGCCTCTTATTACTCTCTCCCCCTTTTACATCAATGGAAAAGGGTATCTTCCCTTTGGGGTTGTTCCCCCTATATAAACTGTCCTTTGGGTTGCTCCCCATGTCTGAACTATCCTTTGGGATGATCCCCCTGTCTGAATTGTCCTTTGGGATGCTCCCCCTGTCTGAATTGTCCTTTTTGTCAAAATTGGTGCTTCCTCATGTAAATATATGACATATATGAAAATCATTCAAAATTCACTATGGGTTAGAAACTATTCCAAGTTTATGTCGAAGATACTCAAAGGATTCCTTTGGAAGCGGTTTGGTGAAGATATCTATGATATGTTCTTTTGTCCTAGCATACTCGACCCTGATGTTCTTTTATACAACCTGTTCCCATAGAAAGTGAAACTTGATCGAAATGTGTTTTGTCTTGGAGTGCATCAATGGATTCTTTGAAATACTGATGGTGTTGGTGTTATCACAAAGTATCGGAATGGGCTCATCATATTCAACATGTATATCCTTCAAGGTTTGTTTCATCCATAGTACATGGGTACAACATGTTGTTGTTGCAATGTACTCTGCTTTTGTTGTAGATAAGGATATCGATGACTATTTCTTGCTTAACCATGATACCAGACACTCACCCAAGTAGAAATTTGCTCCACTTGTACCTCTTCTATCATTAATGCCACCTACCCAATCTACATCCGTGTAGGCAATAAGTGATAGATCATTCCCTTTTGGATACCATAATACAAATTCTTCTGTACCTTTTAAATATTTAAATATGCTCTTCACTTCCATAACATGTGATTCCTTTGGCAATGCTTGAAACCTTGCAACCTATCCAACTACCTGCATCACATCCAATCTAGAATATGTCACATAGAGTAAACTAACAATCATTGATTTGTATTGTCTCTGGTCTGCATCCTTTGAATTATCATCCTTACTTAACTTGCAATTGGTCTGCATAAGAGTATTGACTAGTTTGCAATCTTCCATTCCAAACATTTTTATCATTTCTATGATATAATTAGTCTGAGAGATGAAGATACATGTGTTTCTCTAACATATCTGTAGTCCCAAAAAGAAGGACAAATCTCCAAGCAATGACATCTTGAACTCATTCTGCATGTATTTGGAAAATTTCTAACTCATCATGTCATCATCACTTCCAAAAACAATATCATCAATATAAAATTCAATTAACATGATACTATATTGATTTACCTTTATGTAGAGATTGATATCTGCATTTTATTTCCTAAACCCTTGTTTTTGTAAGTATTTGTCCAGTCTTGAATACCATGCTCTAGGGGATTGTTTGATACCATATATGGCCTTCTTCAACCTGCAAATAAAATCTTCCTTCTCTCACAACTGAAATACTTTAGGTTGCTTGATGTAGACTTCTTCCTCAATATCTACGTTTAGGAATCTTGATTTCACGTCCATCTGATACACTTTAATATTCTTATAACATGCATAATCTAGGATCAATATGATTTCTTCCATTCTAGCAACTGGGGAAAAGGTCTCTTCAAAGTCTATACATTCAACCTGAGCATATCCTTTACATACCAACCTTGATTTGTTCCTAGTAACCTTTCCATCATGTTCAATTTGTTTATGAAGACCCACTTTGAACCAATTACATTCTTGTTCTTTGGTCTTGGAACCAGTTCCCAAGTATCATTCCTTTCTATATGATCTAACTCTTCATCCATAGCTTTGATCCATAATTCATCCTTTCTGGATTCTTCAAAATTGCTTGGCTCAAATGTGGATAATAGTGTTAGGTGTTATTGTTCTGGTGAACGTATTCTTCTTCTAGTTTCAACTCTTGCATATTTATTTCAAATGTTCTATTTTGATGGATGATTCTTCTACACTTGTCTACTAAGTGTATTTGGAGGTACCTAAATATCTTCATGCTCTTTCTCTACTTCTAAATTATCTTCCTCTTCCTCTTATGCTTCTTCTTCCTTTAAATCTTCTTTGTGATTATGTTCCACTTAATCTTTGCTTTCTTCTTTTATCTTTCATCCATTTGTCTCATCGATCGTCACATTTCTGCTTTCCACTATTCTGTTGAGTCTTAGATTGAATCATTTGTATGCTTTCCTTTTTCTTGAGTACCCAACCAGTATTCCTTTATCAACTCGAGAATCAAATTTTCTAATGTTGTTTCCTTCCCTTTTGATATAGCATTTTCTTCCAAATACTCTTAATTTCTTCAAATTCACCGGTCTTCCTTTCCATAGCTCATATGGAGTCTTATCACTATTATTTCTGAGCATTCCTCTGTTCTGAATGTGAACTTCTATATGCGTTGTGTGTACCCAAAAGACATTTGTCAACTTTGAATCCATTAACATGGTTCTAGCCATTTCCTATACTGTTCTTTTCTTCCTTTCAACCACTCCATTTTGCTGAGGTGTCCTGGCTACTGATAATTTCCTCTTTATCCCATGCTCACTGCAGAATTACATGGACTCTTTTAATGTAAACTCTCCTCCATTGTCTGATATCAAACACTTGATTTTCAACTATGTCTCAATTTCAACGATCTCTTTGTATGTCTTGAATTTGTCGAATGCCTTTGACTTCTTATTGAGAAAAAAAAATGCAGTCATTCTTGTATAGTCATCAATCAGTAGCATGAAGTATTGTTCACCTTTCAATCCCTTTGTTCTTTCCAGTCCGACTAGATTAGTATGTACAATATCTAGTGGCTTTGTTGTGGAGTATTCCTTTGACTTGAACTTTGTCTCGGTCCGTTTTCCCTGTAGACAATGCTTGCATAGAATGTTTGTTGGCTTTGAGATCTTTGGAATTTCTCTCACTGCTTCCCTTTTGTTGACCTTGACGAGATTATCAAAATTTATGTGACCCATTCTTTTTTTCCAGAGCCAACTTTCATCTTCCTTTCCTAAGAAACATTTTTCTTTTCCATTTTCGTTTAATACATATATGTTGCTTAGAGTTCTTACAGTTGTAGCCACCAATTTTTATGACTCTTCTTTTCTTATTATGCATTTCTAAGAATCAAACACAAGTCTGTGTCCTTGGTCACACATTTGACTTACACTTAGTAGACTTTGTTTGATTTCTTCGACTAATAGAACATTTTCTGCTTTAACATCCTTGCTTCCAAGCTTAATTGTCCCTTTTCCTATAATTCTGGTTGAGTTGTCATTCCCAAATGAAACTAATCCATCTCTTTCCTTCTTCAAGGTTATAAACCTTTCCATATCACTTGTCATATGCTTTGAACATCCACTGTCAACATACCATCCACGTTTCTTGTGTTCATCTTGTAGAGAAAGCGTGCATTCTTCAGTGTTGAATTGATCCTGCTTCCTTATCCATATCCTTTGTGGTTCTTTTCTGTGACTATTGATATTCTGTTGTGATTCTCTAAGAGGAATAGTCAATTTTCAATATTTGGCCATGTGTCCAAATTCGTTACACTTGTAGCATTCTACTTTAGTGCTCAAAGATTCAAATCTGTCATAGCTTCTGCTCTGTTCTTCATGAGATATTCTTGAATAACCATTTCTTGTGTAGCCTTCATAGTTGTTCATGTTCTTGGTATTGGCTCTACAATTCACATAGTTATGTCCAAAATTATTACATGAATAACATAAAACAAGAAAAATAGTTTGATACCTGGGGGTGGAAGATCCTCTTAATGGTGCTTCTCTTTTGAATCATTCTTCTTCTCGAGGTCTCTCTATTGCTGGTTGTTGCTAATTCTGAAATCTGAACCTTCTGGGTGGTGCAGTATCTCTGTAATCCTCTTCTTGGTTCCTCTTGCCTTCTTCCTTCTTAGAGGAGCCTTTGACTGTTTCTGCATAGCTTCTCTATTATGTTTTCATGGAGCTTGAGCCTTTCTCTGTTTGGTTATATCCTAGTTCAGATTTGTCATGGTATGGCCTATGAATGTTAATGATCTAATCCAATACTTTGGTGTTGTTCTGCTGCATGTCCTTCTTCTAAAGAACTTTTCTTATAGTGACTATTTTTTCTTCCAAGCCCTCCATCATCTTGTCATTTTCATCTATCTGACCTATGAGTGCCTCTTTGATTCTTTTGTCTTCTTCTACTCATAGTTTTAACCTTGTGATCATCTGCTCGACTTCCTCAGAATTGAAATTCTGAGATCCTTCTTTCTCTTTTAGTTTTTCCTTGAGTGACTTGATTTTGTTTCTTTCAATCCTTATCTCTTCTAGTGCACTAATTAATGCTTCTCTAAGATCAAGTTCTCCTTCTTCCTTATAATATTCTTCAGAATCTTCTATTACCATGAAGAGAACTCTTTCTGTATCATTGTCACTATCTTCTTCCTCATCTGATGATGAACTGTATTCCTTGGTGCAAAGACTTTTCTTGAAAATTTTATTTTTGTTTCTTTTGATTTTTCTTTTTCTTTTTATGATCTTCTTCTTCATCACTTTCCTTATTCTTATGAGAACATTTAGAAGAAAAATGACCAACACCACCACAATCAAAACATTTCAATGGAAGCATACATTTATATTTTTCGGTTCCTCTTTTCAACTTTCTGAAGAAGTTTGCCATTTCTTCATCGTCTTCTGAATCATTGCTATAACCACAATCTGAATTTGGCTTTTGCTTGCTCTTTTTCTTTGTCTTATTGGATGCTTTGAATGTTGCTTCCTTTGTAACTAGGTTCTACTATTCTATTCTCATTTCATGGGTGGTGCGTATCCCATGTAGCTCATCCATTCTCAAGGTGTCTATATATGTTCTTTCTTCTAAAGATGAAATATTTGGATCAAATCTCATAGGTAGAGACCTTAGTACCTTTTGAACAATGATTGGTTCCTTCATTTCTTCTCCCAGACCATTAATAGTATTCACTACTTCATCAACTTGTAGAAAGTAGGTTGCAATGTCTTCGTCTTCCTTCATTTTCAATTGTTCAAACTTAGCTCTAAAGGTTTGGATTTTAGCTCCCTTGACTTTAGCATCTCCTTCATAAATATTTTGAAGCTTATTCTAGAGATATTTTGCAGAATCACAATGCATAACTTTAACAAATACTAAATTAGAAAGTCTATTCAAAATAGTACCTTTAGCCTTTGAATTGTTTTCTTCGAGTTTCTTTCCATATTTGTCTTTTGGGGGAGTGATTGGTGCTTTATATCCATGTACTGTTGCTCGCCATACATCAACTCTATGTGCTTGTAAAAAAAAATTCATCCTTATACTCCAAAATCCATAATTCTGATCGTCAAACATTGGTGCTCCAATCTTCACGTATTCTATGATCTCCTTCTAGTGGTTAGACTGCTTCTTAAAGGACCTACTCTGATACCAATTGTTGGAATAATG
>ML792166.1:631005-641771 GCA_009831015.1 Picea engelmannii | reverse complement strand
GGGGTGAATCAATATTCATACTTTTAATCCTTCAATAGGTATTTCTTACTTTATGAGTAGATTACCAATCACATTCAATATGAGCAGTATACATAAACAATGAACAATAAGCAACCACACATAAACACATTACACCAATATTTTACGTGGAAACCCAATGTGGGAGAAAACCACAGAATGGTTTTCTTATATTATCAAAAGAAGTACATTCATAGGAAGCACCAACTTCCTTATTTTCCAGCTACAACTGGAAGGAGGCTACAACCCCCTAGTTTCTCAGGCTCCAACCTGAAGGAAGCTACAACTCCCTGATTCTCTGGATCCAACCAAAAGGAGGCTACAACCCCCTATGTTCTTTAACTACAACCGGAAGGTGGATACAACCACCTATCCTTGCCTCGTCCAACCACCCTAAAGTATAAGTGCCAAATAACAGATGGTACCACTGTCACTCTGTCACTGTGAAATATGTCATTATAAAACCTAGACCATTAACCTATAACAACCGGTATCAACCTGTGCTAATAATATCCTCAACCAATCATATCTTATCACATAGATCTCATACCCATTGTCACAAGTGTATAGATCAAACCATGCACAACTATCTCTCTCTAGTCATGTGTCATACATATACAAACAATCATAAACCAAGTGTAGTGAACCCTCACATCAACCAAGAATCAAACCTTCATTTTTATGCAGCCTAAATATATACCAATAACTTCAGCAACACACCTCAACCAAAATCCCTCAAACATGTACCGAGAAATAAAAGATATGCCTCAACAATATACCCAACAAAGTGTGCCAATGACAAATAAAAAATATACCAACATTGTGCCTTTGTATATCTATCTCATACAATATGTACCATATTGCCAATAGTTCCTCCAGGTAAAATCCTCAATCTCCCATAACCATATCTCACACAATCACCAACATTCAACTACAAACAAGCATATAACATACCTTGTGATCTTGTAGATAGATTTGTTGTATCTGAACACTATCACACTTCATGTAGCTTCTCTTTAGCCTCTGCAATTTGAACCATACCTCATCCTTTAGATCTAATAGAGCCTCGTGTGACGAAGTCGACTGTCCCGCAGGGCATCACATGATAGGATATAGGAAAACCGCGGGGATGCCTCGTGGTATGTTAACTATCTGACCCACAGTAATGACCCTAATCCGAGTTTTTTTCGATCTTCCTGCTTCCTTCTGCAACTACGAAACTTTATCGTCACTCTTCCCTTGCTACCTCAGACTTGTGGAACTTCGGATGTATCAATGAGTACCTGCAATAAACTTTTCACAATGTAGATATTCAATGTGTTCAATAGGTTCTAATGGGAGTCTCTTGCTCTCTTATTTATACTCTCCAAGTACCTTCCTTTAGGGGTCATCTTCTAACTATTTTACCCAACTTCCCTCTTTTAGGGCAAACCCACTATTGCAACTTCTTTACCAATAATTAGTAAACTCACCACTTCTTGTTGCAACTAATTTATTTTTAATTATTTTCTTATTTCAACAACTTTACCCATAATTAACTCCTAGTTGCAACCACTTTGACTAGTAAACTTCTTGATGACTTTCTAGGATCTTCTAGAATAATTGACTTCTTTGTTGACCTTCTAGGGGTTTCTAAAATATTCATGGGGGTCCTCCAACTTCATTAAGCAATATCTCCTCAACTTTGAGGAACCATTTGACGTACCGCATATCACCAAAAATAGCACGACGTATACTATCCATATATGATAGTCTTACCTAAAAATCCATTGATTTTCATGTCTTTATTCCTCATACAAACTCGGGTTTCTTACCACACCTCTGGGGCTACCAGAATTTGCTACTACTAGACTTACTTCAAGGGTTGACATCAATGACAACCAACCCAATATATCAACAGTTTTAGGGTTTATCCCTTTTTCTCTTTTTATCTTAGGTAAGTGCTTAATCCATTGATTTGTTTTTCCTCTTGGTTCCTTGGAAAGGGTTTTAATTTTTTTTTTTCAAGTTATAGTTGATCTTGTTGGTGAAGGTTTTTTCCTTTGAAGAATATGTTCTTGTAGTGTCTTGGTCCTCTTAGCTTATCCTGATTAGGTTGGAGATTTTTCTACCCTTAGGTTTCTAATCTCCTATCCTAATCCTTAATATAAAAGCGACCAATTTATAGAAGGGAATACTTATTGACCCAATAATCCCTAATTGGATGAAAAAAGGCACTAATCTTATATCCAACAACCAACCAAAAAACTCTAAAAATAAAAAAAATTATCTTTTTTTGTTTATAAGGATATATAACAGTGAAAAATCAAGGAAAAATATTAATTTAGATTTATTTCATTGTCTAGTGAAAATTTAATGGATTATTTCATTTCCTAGATAAATTTATCCTAGGGTTTATGCTTAATTGTTGATCGCTAACCCTAAAGAGGAAAATCAGACCTATTGGATTGATATTTAAGGTGTTATCTAACATTTTGTACGATGATTTAAGATGTGATTATCAAATATATAAATTGAATTGCAACATTAAAAATCATATTTGGTGAAACCCTAAGGCTAGGGTTTGGTGCTTCAAGGTATTTTCTTTCTCATTCCTAACCTATATTTCATTTCTAGATTTTTTACGAAGATTATCTTAGATACCTATAGACGATATTAATCTCTAATGTTCTTATAATTGTTTATCCTTTACTTAGAGATTGATTTGGTGAATTCCAAGTGATAACTTGTGAAACCCTAGGGGATTCACCATTTATTTTGGATTTCTTCCTTAGTTAATGTTTATATATATTTAGAAATTTTCTCTACAATTGTTTGGTTTTTTTCACATAGAATATCTATTATCCAAGTGGAAACATCCAAGGCGTATTACTCTTTTGTGCTTAATATCTCTCTTGGATGGTATTTTCATGATCTAAATCTGAAATTTCTACATTTTTATTCATAAAAATAGATTTAGAAGTGAAATGACAACCATAATCTTTTCCTTTATCACCATATAATCAAGTGGTAAACACAAGCACACATAATTGCTCCTTTTATTTATGCTAAATGTCTTCACTCTTTGTGCCATGAAGTAGATTAAAGTGGTTCTAACCTCTTGTGAATTTTGTTTTTTGAGTGATAGACCTAATACAAATCTGAAGTTTCTAATGTTGTTTATCTTACACATCAGCTTTGGCACACACATCCACTATCTTCTAACCTTTCTTTGAAGTGGATATAATTGTGGTTCATGCAATTGTTTCTAGTTCAATATCTTTAGAGCATTATAGTAATTGATTGGAATCATAGTAAATATTATTGTTACATATTTTGTGGATTCATTAGATTAAATCAAATGATTGCATGATTTTATTTCACTTAAAGAGGTTTATTTTCATTATTTGGGCTACTCCCCATGGATTCTAGGAGTTGTTCTAAAGTGTAAGGGAAATTGTATTGAGGTGACAATGGTGCACTTCCTATCTTGTTTCCCCAGTTAGCACCTATGTTGGGACTTTTCACAAGGGTGCCAGTTAAAGTGGTAACATGTTTGGCATTGTTTTCGGGGACAAAGCCCGTATCCTGATCTTTGTTGGGTTTATTTTTGTATTTGTATCTTGATGAGATTGTTGTGAATGTTAATCTTGATTGTCTCATCTAGCGACTCCACCTAAATAAAAAATAACAAAGAGATATACTACAATAAATAATTCCCATAAAGAAAGATTAAAAGATAAAGATAACTTGGGATTTGAGTTGATCAAAGCATATGAATGTTATCTCTGAACTCAAATTCTCATAATCCTCAAAGTATATTGGTGACTCAACATCTTTGGTATTTGTATGATTGGTATCCATTTCTATGATTTTAATAAATCATCACCCTATATGTTTAAAGTATGTCTTCTAACAAGAGAAAAATGCATGCTAATGTATTTGTTCCTTTGTATATATCATGCATTCCGAGACATCCGCATATGTTCCCTATTGATATATTTACCCATGCCCTAATTTTTGATGGAAACCCTTGGTTGGCTTCAAGTCACCTTGAATATTTTATGAACTATGTGGTAAATACTAAAATTTTCTATGAAGATATCTTGCTGAAAACATTTACATATTCAATGCAAGGAGAATATGCATGGGATTGGTATTTCATTTTCAATCCTAAAGAGATAAAATCATTTTCGCAATTAATGAGAAAGTTTCAAAAGTGTTGGATATATGGTTATGAACAATTCAAAGATGATTATATCTTTATTTATGTGCAAATAATATTAGAGGAAAATATTGATGATCTAATAATGGAATTTGATGATAATCCCTCAAGTGAGTTTCTTATGGAAATAAAAGAAAGAAAGGATGCATATTTTTTCTTCTGTGATCATTTTGAAGCAAAATATGGTGATCCTTGTACACTAAATATTCATGAAGAGGCCTATCCCTCTCCTCCCTCTAATGATCCTTTGTTACATAATGTTTCAGAGTTTGAAAAATATGAGGAATGGATGCCCCATGTTGAAAAGGTCAAGGAAATGTGTGATGTGATAAGTAAAGATGACCCAATTGAAGATGAACCTAAAAAGGCACCTTATTCTCATCTTAAAGATAACGAGGCAATTGAAGATTTTTTTGAATTTCCTCAAGAAGAGAGAAATGGTGAATAATACTCTCATGCTTCCATTTAAAATCAAGAGGCATTTGAAATACAAGTCTATGAATAAATCCTTGATGACATCAGCATCCAAGAATCCGCCAGTTCTCCACCACATGAAAGCAATGGTTTGATATTTTATACTCCTTTCCAAGACTTTGAATTTTATGATACATCCTTTAGAAAATTGGAAAAGGAAAATCTAATTGATAAACCCTTATTTGATGAAGAGCATGATAACAAAGAGGTTGAGAATATTGATGCTTTTCTCCACATTGAAATACATAAATGGGATATAAGATATATTTATTTTTATGAGGATCCCATTTATGATACAAATGATGATGGTTATAAATATGAAATTGCAAATTTTTGGTCCATGGAAGCCAAACACAATTAGTGAATGTAAAGCCAACTTCACAATGCATGAGAAGCTATTTCATCCCACCAATAAGGCTGATTTACAAGTACACAAAGGGGTTTTCATGGCCAAATGACAATAGAACGTTTTCATCCATGGAGGTCCCAAACTCATGAATTTCATATTCGTGAAAATCCATCTAGTGACAATGGTTTTGAGGCTGCAAATTTTGATATACATAAGCATGTTCAATTTTGGGTATATTACAAAGATTTCCATCCTCATAAGCAAGGGAAGTTAGCCATGAGTCATGTATTTACATATTTTTCTAGATATGATGGGTTTTCTCATGTTCCATCCATATATATTATTGAGAGAAGCAAGGAGGGGCAACAATATTCTTGTAGGTTTCTATTGGAGCCGCCATTGAACCCCTTCTTACTTGACGGTTTGATGAGTAACCATGATGGTTTGTCCTATTCTTATGCTAAGAAAGATGACTACATCAGCCCTATTCATCTCTACATTGAAGAAGCTTGCAACAACACAAGTCAACCTTGGCATGTCTTCATTCTAATCTCATGTGATGATGGCCCTACTTCATATTTTGGCCAAGGAAATTTAAAGAAGATGTCAACATATGCTTACTTGATCCTTGATGTTTCATTGTTTTGGTTTATAACCAAACACAAAGATAAATTTCATGGTATTTATAAAGTCATGAAATGGTTTCATTGGCTTTGTGATCTTACTTAGAATTTTATGTTTATTATGTTAGAGTAGGTTAGAATGAATAATCTCTTTAGCATAAGCATTAAATTTACTTGTGTGTTTCATTTTATTGATTTCTACATTTTCATTGTTGTTTAGAATTAAAAGTAGTATTTTTCTTACATGTATGTATTTTTCTCTGAGATGTGGTGTTACTAACATGTTCTTGGATATATTTCGTATACGCATGCATTTATCTCTCTCTTAGGGAAGGGGAAAATTCACTTGTGTCTTCACCCTTCCTTATATTTAACATCCATTGGTTGAGAATGTTTTAGTTCTACAGGTTTTGCAGATTCTGGAGTTATCATTCTCTCTAGAGATGAGCACATGTCCCTAAGTTGGAGCCAGTTTTTACACCTCATATTCACTTCAGTGTACCCTATATTTTTTTCACCATATCTGGACCATCATATGAGAATATTGTGTGCCTCATTGTATCATGATGATCCAAAAGTGCGGTTGTATTTGTATTCATGTATTGTATTATACCATACTTATATGTTATACATCTTGGTGGGGGACCTATGAAGTATCTCCAAACCCCATGTGGTTGGTCATGGCCCATAATTTTAGTCCCCATTTCAAGATAGGCTTTATTTTTATCGCTACGATCAACTTCCCTGTGATGTTGGTAAATCTTCATCATGTTGGTCATTTATGATCTTGGTTAGTATGGAACCATCTTGGGGTGGATCTACTATGACACATGATCTAGGCGAGCTACTAGTCTCTCTTACGCCTTTGTATATGATGTAAAAGAGTCTCTCTTTATAAAGGTTGTCACACCTATGCATAACACACTTATTTGATTCCTAAGCATGGATCCTTGTCTTATGTATTCATCACACTTTGGTCATCTACTATCATATAATATTTTGTAGATGCTCTCTTAGTTTCACATTTCTCGATGAAATCTCAATGTTCTCAAGGTAGTACATGTATATCAAGGAATTGGTCACATCCTCTAAGGCACATATGGGATATTTGTGCATGCATGGACATCCTCTATGAATTCCATGTTGAATATTAGAGAGTTCCCTCCTATTTCATCACTTTTGAGTTGTTTTATGCATAATTTGAGGGGCGACCCACTCTTTTGGACATCATACTAGTCGTTGGGGGTTTTATGACCCGTTTTTTTTATTTGGAAGGTCACTTCCACACTTCATGAAGGTGCCTTGACACTATATATGGACATGGTCATGACTTGGAGACATATTTCAAGGGTTTATGAGCATTATTTGAGGGGCCATCCACCTTTTGAGGCCTTTATTACTCCTTACATGAGGTCATTTCACATTATGAGGCTAGACGTTGGACCTTTTCTTGTTTTGGATGCCTCTACACCATTATTTGAGGCCTTGACTACACTTTCTCCTTGAAACATTGAGATAATGAAGTAAGTCAAATACTCTTATATGGGATGTCCCCTCTTCTCATGAGTGTTTTATGTACATGTGGCATATTTTACTTGTTTTCACTTAGTCTCCTTTTTTATGTGGATGGCAAGTCTTCTTTGTAATTCTCCTAGGCTAACTTTAGGGAGAATGAATTAATAAAGAATGATTATGTAGAATCCTCCTCTATAAATAGAGGCTCTACTCTCATTCCAAATTGTTGTGAATTGTTGGATATATTTTGTGAGTACAATTAATAGAAGAAATCCCTTCAGAGGTATTGGTATCAATTCTTGAAGCTCTTTCTTTCTTGGTTATCTTCTTGGTGCATTAAAGATTTGTTATGGTGATTCAATACTTCTAGTAGCTTTCAAGATCAATCCATTTGAAGGGTTACTATACCACTTGGAGAGGAGACATTTTAGGTTTTATTCCTTCATTCTTCTCTTGTTAGCTTGGGTAAGTCTTAATTCATTGCTTTTTTTTCCCTCTTGGTTCCTTGGCAAGGATTTTGAGTATTTTGTTCAAGTTATTGTTGATATTGTTGGTGAAGGTTTTTCCCTTTCAGGAATCCCTTATTGTATGGACTTGGTCCCCTTAGCTAATATTGACTAGGTTGTATATTATTCTACCCTTATGGTTATAATGTCTTATCACAATCCTTAATACAGAAGTGACCAATTTTTAGAGGGGAATACTTCTTGACCCCATAATCCATAATTGGATTAAAAAGGGGCACTAGACTTATATCCAACAACCAACTTAAAAACCCCTAAAATAAAATAAAATTATCTTTTGGTGTTTATAAGGAAATATAACAGTAAAAAATCAAGGAAAAATATTAATTTCAATTTCTTTCATTGTCTAGTGCAAAGCTAGTAGATTATTGCATTTCCTAGACAAATTTTTCCTAGGGTTTATGTTTAATTGTTGATCTCTATCCCTAAGGAGGAAAATTGGCCCTATTGGATTGAGTTTTAAGGTGTTATCTAACATTTTGTGGGATGATTTAAGGTGGTTGTCAAATCTAGAAATTAAATTGCAGCATTAAAAATAGGATTTGGTGAAATCCTAAGACTAGGGTTTGGTGTTTCAAGGAGTTTAATTTCTCATTCCTAGCCTCTAATTCATTTCTAGATTTTTTAACAATATTATATTACATATATATACGTGATATTAATCTCTATTGTGCTTAAAATTGTTTATCGTTTACTTAGAGATTGATTTGGTGAATTCCAAGTGATAACTTGTGAAACCTTGGGGGATTCACCATCTATTTTGAAAGTTCTTTCATAGTTAATGTTTATATATATATATATATAGAACTTATCTCTAACACTTGTTTGTTTTTTATTGAATAGAATATCTATTTCCAAAGAGGAAACATCCAAGACATCTTATTCTTTTGTGCTTAATCTCTCTCTTGGATGGTAGTTTCAATCTCTAAATCTGAAATTTGTGTGTTTTTATTCATAAAACAGTTTTAGAAGTGAAAGTACAACCATATGATTGTCCTCTATTAGAATATAATCAAGTGGTAAACAAAAGCACACATTGCAACTTTCATTTTTCTAAATGTATTCATTCTTTATGCCTTAAAGTAGCTTAAAACAGTCCTAACCTCTTGTGAGTTTTGTTTGTTGAGTGATAGACCTATACAAATATGTAGTTGCTAATGTTATTTATATTACACATAATATTATGCACACACATCCACTAGATTCTAACATTTCTTTGAAGTGCATATAATTGTGGTTCATGCAATTGTTTCTAGTTGAATATCTTTAGAGCATTGTAATCATTGATTGGAATCCTAGTGCATAGTATTGTTACATATTTTGTGGATTCATTAGAGTAAATCATATTATTGCATGATTTTATTTCACTTAAATAGGTTTACTTTCATTATTTTGGATACCCCCCTAACTTCTAGGAGTAGGCCTAAAGTGCAGGGGAAAGTGTACTAAGGTGAAAATGGTGCACTTCTCATCTTGTTACCCCAATTAGCACCTGCGTTGGGAATTTTCACAAGGGTGCTAGTTTAGGTAGTAATAGGAGGCATTGGATTTGGAGGTTGTAATTTCAAAGGAAGTTGATGTGTGTTACAAAAAACACTTTTCTTGTAAAGAGTGAGTGTTATCTTTCGTGGTTACTCCAAAAATATTTTCACCTTGCTAGGAGAGGGTTATGTCTATTATTCCCTTGGTGATGCTTCATGGACATATGGATGGCTCAGTTTAAGAAGATTATTGACCTTAGTTAGAGTCTTAGCATGGCTCCCTTGTCTATGAGTTTGTCACCCTAATCAACATGTTGACTAACACATTGGTTGCACATAATGGGGAGTTAGTTGATTGATCGAGGGAGGTACCTACCTAGGAGGAGGAGTGTTGGAAAAATTGAGGAGAGAACTTAGCACTTGGATCTTGGAATCATGTGATACACATTTAAGATTTTGGAAATGTGACTTGAGGACACTTGGGTTGAGGATAATACTTCATGGAGGTTGGTGATGGACCTGGATACATATGTTGAGGAGGAGCATTGGATATTTGTGGCCATATTGGAATACACGAGAGTATTATTAGGCACATAAGAGGGAATGTGGCACATAGTTATAGGACGGATTTCTTACATGAGGACACTTGGATAACGAACCACCATGGAAGAGGGACTGTTGGACTGCCATATTTTTGGAGAGAAAACCATCTTAGAGGAGGGAAATTGAGCCCAAAATCACGACTTAGAGGGTGTTTCACTTCATGAGTTGGATAAAACCTATTTTGACATATGTGGTTCCTTGTATTTTAGAAAAATCCATGTGGGGTTTCCTTGTTGGTTACTTGTATGGAAACATGTCCTTATTTTATGTTAGCCTTGCTTAGCTACTTGTATATATAATGGAGGAGAGAGATCTTGTATTCATTCATTATCATTGTGCGCTTCTTAAATGTACATGTCTTTGAGACATTAGGGTTCATGAGGAAACCCTAGGAGATAGAAACTAGGGTCCATTAGGAAAAACCAAGAGAAGATAAGGGGATAGAGAGACACCTTAGATGTTCTTGGAAACATTGCTCTTCTGTGAAGTTAGGGTTTGATATTGTGATGAATAGGGTTTATGTTATACATGTTTAATCACTATAAAACAACATGAAATTGAAGATGATGATATTTTCTTATGGTTCTAGTTGTAGCACTAGGGTTTCTACCCTAGTAGAAGACATGGAGAGTGGAGATAATGCCTTACATGATTTTGGAGCCTTGCTATTTTGGGATGTAAGGCTAGGGAAAGATCATCGATTTCTTATATTCTTGATTATCCATGGAGTTCCTGGTGCTTGTGATGATACAAGAGTTGAATACTTAGAGTTTGAGGATTTAAACCCTAGGATGGACATATAGATTTGGAGGCTAGCACTAGAGTTATCTTGCCATGTACTTGTGTGATCCAACACCACTAGGGTTTGCAAACCCTAAGGAAGAAAACCATGATAGTGTGGAGATATTTTGTGATATAATCTTGTTGTTGAAGTCAAGGAGGAATTTCTAGTGTTGATGCTTTCTTGTTGGATAT
>ML792166.1:613863-630651 GCA_009831015.1 Picea engelmannii | reverse complement strand
TAGGATTTAGTTAGTGACATTTCATACTACATTCATGCATTTCATATTAGTTTCATTTCAAATAAACTCATAAAAAACCCAAATTACAATAGCAGGTGGTTTTGCAAACCAAAGGGCTCACCTTAGGGAGGAAGTTCTAGTTTCATATTTTCGCCTAGTGAGCCTGTCAGTTTGACAAGGGTCATTGCTTGTGTCAAACACACCTTCATCCCACACTCCCACCATCATATATGAGGGTGGGTATGGGGTGTGAAGGTTCTTATGAGAGTTAAAGGAGGAGCCACATTTACCCCCCATACCCACCCTCATATTAGGATGGGAGGTGACTACAGGGGCATGTGTACCCCCGATCCCTACCCTCATATCAATATGTAGGCATCTTCACCTCTCACCCACACCCTTACCTCACCCTTGTAAACAAGGGTGACTTTGGCCAATGAAGGTGCTCATCAAGGTGGGGTTTGAAGGTGGGAAAACCTTGACCCCCCACTACCACTTTCATATCTAAATGAGGTATATAAGGGTGAGGGGTAAATTTCATGACACCTTAACCCCCCGACCCCCCACCACTCTCATATCACTATGACCCTCAGATTAGTGGTACACATTAAGAACCCCACACCCACCATCATATGAGATTGGTAATGAAGGTAGGCCAATCGTTATCCATCTCCCAACCCTCACCCTCATATTAATATGAGGGTGGACATCTTCACCTTGCACCACCACCCTTCGATATGAGGGTGACAATTAGGGTGCCCTCATCTTCACCCCCCTTTTCAATATGAGGGTGAGGGTGGAGGTAGGGGTGGGGAGTGAAGGTGAGGGTACTTTCACCCACCACTTTTGTTATATCTTAAGGTGGGGGCACCTTCACCCTCCACTCCCATCTCCAAATCTAAGAGAGGGGATGAGTGTGGAAGGTGTCCTTATCTTGATATGAGAGTGGGGATTGGGGTTGAAGCTTAAGGCATCATCACCACCCATCCCCACGGGAATTTCCACTCTCACCTCCACCCTCACCTCAATATAAGGGCGGTGGAGGTGTGCATATTTATCTCCTATCACCACCCTCACCCCAACTCATATGACGAGGGTGAGGGGGTGAGGTTGGTGTTCTACACCTTTTCCTCCCATCCCTAACATCATGTTGGCTCATATGATGAGGGTGGGGATGAGGAATTCCCACCCCATCACTTTTACCTTCATTATCACCCTCCAATGCCACCCTCACTATCACCCTCATATCAAAATGAGGTTGGGAGTGGGGGATGAAGGTGCCTCAGTGAGGGGGTGAAGGTGGTGGTGTTGGGAGTCATAGGTTCCCACCTTCACCCCCAATCCCCACTCACATATCGATATGAGGGGTTGGTGTTGTACACCTTCGACTCCCACCCTCACCGCCACCCCAACTCATATGATGAGGGTGAAAGTGTGAGTGTTGGTTGAAGGTACCCACCTTCACCCTCCATCCTGACTCATATGCTAGGGGTGAGGGTTGGGGTGTAAGTGAAGGTTCCCACCCTCATTTCCCATCCCCTTCCTCATATGACAAACAGTAGCTCCAATAAAGTGGTAAATTTACATAGTTGACCTCCTATTAAGGTCTTTCACATTTTAGATATAAGATGTGCAACTTATGAGGTTTGGAAAATTGAGTATTCATATGATCCTTCCTTTGGTATTGTCATACAATTCATCCAATAACCAATGATGGTCAATAAGAATCCATTCCTCAACTATACCATGTGAGATGGTTCCTTGTACAATATGAATCACCTGTATGTCCCAAATTTTCTAGTTGACCCTCTTCTTCTCAAGGAAGGCTCACTCTTGATCCCATGGAGGATATCTTGGTGTGTAGTAAACTCTATTATACTTGTCATTCTAGATCCATATTAACCTTGGATCTATCAAGCACTAAGAGGGATCAAATTTCTTTTGGTGCAAACCTTTTTTAGAGTACAAAACTTGAAGAAAGGTTAAAGGTTTCCTAATAATTTTTCCAATAATTTTTAAACTGTTAAGATTAAACCTATAATTAATATTTAATATTAAACCTTAACCTTAACATAAATTTTAATTATAATTTGTCTTTATAATTAATATTTAATTTTTCTAATTAATATATATATATATATATATATATAATCTATATATATAATCTATATATATAGTCTTTATTACATATTTAGTCTTCCTCATATACGTAAGATTGAGTTGAGTTATAGTTAGATCTTAACTCAGAGGGATTTCTAAAAGAAGATATTTAATATTAAATTTTTATTATTAAAATGTTTACATTTTCACCTGACTCAAAATAGGCTTGAGACCTGTACCAAGATATTTTTCATTGCAATACCTTTTTAAGCCATAGGAGCCCATATGATTCTATGCATACAAATCATTAATACCTATTTATAATCTCGACACATGATTTTGTTTTATTTTTTTGGGTTTATGCACTTTCCACAATTGTTCGTTATATCCATATAAGTTAATTAGAATATGTGAGAAACTTAAGGTTACATGAAGCATGTGTCGATCTATTTATTTAGTTATTCCTCATTTATCCGCTTTGGAATTTTCATAGTTTATTTCTCAATTACTCGCTTCACAATTTTTGCAATTCATATATTTGAATTTCATCAATTATGTGTATTTATATCTACGTAATATGAAATGTTCCATTTATTTGTTTTTTTAATTGAGTCCTTAATTTCTTCTTATTATTATTGAGTCAATTTTAATTGTTTTGTTTTTTCATTATTATTATTATTGAGTCAATTTTAATTGTTTTGTTTTTTCATTATTATTATTATTGAGTTGATTTTTATTTTTTTTTAATTGAGCATTATCTAACTTAACCTAACCTAACGCCTCAACATCTCCCCCATATTGGGCTGTAGAGTGCCTCTTGGTGAAAAAATGTATTTATTTTGGCATTCCATGCTAAAACATGGAGAGGATTACACAAAGAGATGTTGACAATTGCACATAGAGTAAGTTTTTTGATAGGGACCTTAAGCATTACCAATATTTTCCACTAACCTCCAAACCATAAGATTCCATATTTACGAATTTTGTTAATGGTTTTCCTGCCTCTCAATGAAAACATGATTATATCTTTGCGACACTTTGTAGATTCTCTAAGATGGCGATTTTTATAGGATACAACAAACTTATTGATTCATATAAATAGGAAGAGCTTTCCTTCAAGCATGTTTGGAGCCATTTGTGTTCATCACTAACCATGATTTCCAATCGTGACTCTACATTTCTCAATCATTTTTTAAAATCCTCGTGGACGTTTTTGCATGGTCAACTATGGTTTTCCACTCACATCCGTATATAAATGGACAAACCAAGCTATTCAATAGGACCTTTGTTCATGCTCTTTGCATCTACAATCAACTAAACAAACAATGTTATTAAATCCTACATATTTTGGAACACATCACCAACAAAGACACTCATCTCTCTACAAGGCATCCCCTTTCAATCTTTATTTTGGTATTTAGCCTCTAGGTCCTTATGAGATTTTAGTTTCTCTCTCAATTCCCTCTACCTCCCACTAGCAAAAAGTGAACGTCAAAGTTTCTTATTTTGTGTATAACTTCACCCAAATTCATAGAAGACGTTGTGACATCTTCAAAAAACACATGCCAAGTACAAGGCACTCCATGACAAGCATTGAGTTTATCCACATATTTAAGATCGTGACAAAGTTTAACTTCACTTGGATAGGTAAAGCTTCAAATGTTAGCAAAATCACAAGATTAAGTTTATCCAATGCGCTCGTTACTCCATCACACAACAAATGGGTCTCAATGCTTTCAGGTTAGACCTACCACCTTGTTTTGGCATCCGTGATGTGGTAAAGATCAACCAACTCAAACTATATGAGCCAACTCACTTGGTGGAATCGGTTCCAAACACACATTACTAGATCCTAATTTCAAAATTTTATTGTCTTCTTCCAAAATACACTCTTGACATTTGCACTAAATCCACCAAGCAATGTCAAATCACCACTCAAATGGTGGGCAAAAATTATGCTTTGCCCATTTATGCTATGGGTTGTTCTAGTCAAATTTAGGGCAATAGTTCCCAAACTTCAACAAAAATAGGAGACATGATGAATCGTTGAGACTTAGTTTGGTGAACATGTGTGAACGTGTATTATAGGGGGTAGTCTAATCAATTAGAAAACAAACCCCTCTATATGGTAACTTGACAGAATTTGGTGCTGAAAAATCATGATTTTGAAAATGAAATTCTTCAATTTTGCAAATTCTACTAAAAATGGATTTCTCGAACTCTATTTCATGGGAACAATTCCATACTATAATTTCCGTAATTTTAACCCTAAATTTAAAAAAAAAAATCACTAGATTTAGAACACAAAGACATAGATAGAAAAGGAGATGAAAATTTCTAAAAGATTAGTGTGTTCCATATTATAGTTTCATTTTATCTAATTTTTTCATTAATACACTTTTTTACTTCATCTTTTGTAATTTTAGATGACATTGTCCAAATTAATCAATCACCCACTTTATTATATTTTATTGAAAACTTGATCACTTTCCCATATATTTATACTCATATATATTTAAAACAAATCAATATATTCCACATGAATATATTCCACATGCATAGTTTCAATAATTAATTGTGTTTACCCTTACTTGTTTACATTGTTGTTATTACATTGATATCAACGTTTCTCCCATAGACACATGTGCCCTCCTCTCCCTAGCTATAAAATAATCGAGCTACCTCTTTTCCTCAAATAGACAATATAATCCCCATGGATATGCCCTCTTGCTACCAATTTGTTCAAAAAAATTATGATATGGGAAATAATATGTTAAAATAATCACTTAATAAATATTTAGAGCTAATAATTTCATTTATTTCTTAAAAAAAATATTAATAAAAATATTAATAGTTTTAGATTATTTCTTGAATAATTACTTAATAAATATATAAACCCGTTCATTTCATTCTAAAAAAGTATCAAATAGTAGTTTTAGATTATTTCTGAAGAATAATTCATTATACAGTGTTGGAGATTAAAAACGTTGTGTTCCTAAAGCTATCAACACAACTTGACTACTTAAGATTGATATCGCATTTGTTAATCGATAGAAGCATTGTTTTCCATTTCAAAGGGGGAGAACCGTGCATGCGATATTTTTGTTTTGTTTAAAGTTAATATTTTTTATTAATCCTACATTACGCACACTTATATATATATATATATATAATAAATTTTAATTTTAGTATAATAGTTACATTAAGCAATTGGTCTTGTGTAATGCATTTATAAATTTAAAAGTTGATATTTGAAAAGTTATGTCACAAAGTTAAAATGAAAAGATATTTAAGACCTTAAATTCTAACGAAGTCACATTTTCTTTGGTAAATTTTTTCCAAACTTGAGTTGTGTATTCATAAATCAAATACAATAAAATGGGAAATTGTTAATGAAATAGGTTGATATTGTTATCTTTTGAGGTTAGTCCAAATTTGTTCACTATGTTTGGGGTGCTTCATGAGATTTGGAGTACACATCGTATGTTTATCCTTTGAATGGTTCAAGATCGTTTGGCGCATGGGAGATGGTATGTGATGGATTTTCACAATGAAGATAGATTGAACAATGATTTCTTGACTTAAGTTAGATGATATCTTGGTATTCTTCCCTTGGGTGTTGGAGTTCTCTTTCTTTCTTAGTGGATATCCTTCCTTGTGGTGACATAGAGAGGTTCACTTACTTGGACAACACCCTACTTGGGAGGAGGAGTGTTGTGCATCTTGGAAGAGGATATCGAGCCCTAGATAGCATGGGGTCGCTTGGATTATTGTTTGAAGGGTTGGATTCTTGTTTGGAAGTTTGGATTGGCTTGAGGGCACTTGGGCTAGGACAATGTTCTTGTAGGGGTCCACTATCTCGGTGGAGTACATTGCTTAGAAGGATCGATGGAGTCCATGGAGGCTTGAGTCGGAGAGGTGTGGACTTATCTTATGTAACTAATAATATTGGATCCCTTATTGTGTATGAAATCACCTTTGAGCATGACGCATGTACTTTGGAGTGGAGCACTTCACTTGTGTTGGCCTACAAGTGCTCATTGTAGGTTTCTTGTAAGGGATTGAGTCCACATTGTTTTGTTGGCCTCCCTTACCTCTCATATATATAGAGGAAGGAGAGAGTCATTTTATCATCATCATTGTACTCTTCTTTGTACTTGTCTTCTTGGAGTGATTCACCAACATTCATGAGGAAATGCTAGGAGAAATTGTAGATGGGAGAACATATTTCTTGAATATTGCTCTTGTCACTAGGGTTTTCTCTTGTGAGGAAGAAGACATTGGAGATTATGACCATTCATATATACCATTGTGTTCATTCTTATATTCACTTTTTATTTGAGATGCGACCTAGAGAAGAATGTGCACCAATCTTCACACTCTCTCTCAATCTTCACTTGTACTTGGCCTCTCTCTCTTAGAGTCCTTAGGATTTCTTGGTCTTCTTGGAGTATCTTGGAGCATCTAGGAAGTATAGGGTTAGGGTGTATCCCTTGGAGGTTTAAAATTAGGGTTTTATGATAAAAACCTATTGTATATTTGGTGAAGAAGAAGAAGAAGAAAAGATGATGGCCTGCTTTGTAGGACTTGTTGGAGTGATTCTTGCATGTTGGAGGTCCTTGCTTGAGCTATGGTTTTCATTGTTTTCCCTATCCAAGGTTTTGGAGAACTAGTGGTTTGCACTAGCCTTGACAGAAGGTTATGGTATGTACATGACATTCATCTTGAGAATATTGATTAAGTTTTCAGCTGTCCAAAACTTGCATGATTTCGATATTTGATTTTCAACCATATATGTTCTTCATGTATTTTTATTTACAACTCTATATGTCTTGTTAATTTGGCATAAGTAAAAATACAATTTGTTAAGTGATTTGAAATCATCATTGAAGAATATAAGGGTTGTTTTGTTGTTGCTATATCTATTGTTTTACTATTGTTATAATTTCTATAAAAGTGAATTTTCAGATCTAGTTTATGTGGAATTAGTTGCCCTAGATGGTTGAAACATATCTAAACAATTTGGTATCGTTTCTCCTTGTATTTCCTAGAATATTAGGTTGTTAGAAAGTGAAATATTGTTCTCTTTCCGTTGGTGTTTTATACTCTATTTCGTAACATCCCTAAGGCTAAAAATTCATAGGGTGAAAATCTAGGAAACCTCTAGTCAAAGATGGAATTTTATGTTTTGCATTAAATCTCCAACATTCGAAAATTTCAACATATATTGCACATCTATATATAAATGGGAATTAAAAGTATAAATATACCAATTAATATATATAATTACAACATCCTTGCCATCAACAATATGTTGGAACCTCATATTCTAATGGTTCATCCCACTCCTTCTAGAGACAGTCAGTCGGTCAATTGACTAGTCACTGGAGACAACCAACTGACTGTCTCCAGCTGCTAGGTGATTGGCCAACCGACTATCTCCAAAAGGAGAAGGATGAACCATCAGAACCTAAGGTTCCAACACCCCCCTATCAGCACATGGGTTTGGAGATTCATGAGGTGGAATTATGTTAGCAAGACACCCCCCCTTAATTGCAGCTTCCTGAAACCCAAACATATTACAAAGATTGATAAAATTAGCTTTAGACAAGGGTTTGGTAAAGATATCAACAATATGATCATCTATTTTACAGTAAAAAAAAGTAACAACCTTCTCTTGAACCAACTATCTCAAGTAGTGAACATGTAGTTTGACATGCTTTATTTTACTATGAGCAATAGGATTATCAGTGACCTGTATTTCACTCTGATTGCCACAATGAATAATGGTCAAGGCTTGAATGGGAAACCCGAGTTCACCCAAGAGTTAGTGAATCCAAAATTCCTCTATATCGACATTGACATCGCCACAATACTCAACTTATGTAGTCGACATGGAGACTACCCTTTGTTTATTGCATGACCAAATCAATGGTCTAGTGGTAAAACGAAACACATAGCCAGAGGTGGACTTCCGATCATCACTATCGCCTACCCAGTTAGATTCGATGAAGATAGCTAACAATTATAAACTTCGACAATATTTGATACCAAAATGAGAGGTACCCTTGAGATAATGAACAATTATTTTGATAGCTTTCCAGTGACTTTCTCGAGGATCCTGCATAAATCGATAAATCACACTAACAACAAAGGAGATATCAGGTCGATTGTGAGTGAGATAAATAAATCTCTCGACAAGATGTCGTTAAAGAGTTGGGTCGACTTTGGGAGTCGAACATGTTTTATTCATCTTAACTCCAAATTAAAAAGGACTAGCACATGGCTTATAGTAGAATATATGAAAACAATGCAATAGATTTGTTGCATATTTAGACTAAGAGAGAAACAAACCATCAGAGAGAGGTAAAACTTCAAGACCAAAAAAAAAATGCAAAAGACTGAGTTCGGTCATATCAAAAGTGTCAACAAGTTGTTTCTTCAATCCAAAAATGTGATCAATATTATAGCCAGTTATGACCAAGTCATCAACATATACAACATCAATTAAGGTATCACCATGAGTATGTAATACATAGAGACCGTGGTTAGATTCACAAAATTTGAAACCAAGATGGATAAATAAATGGTCGATCTTAGCATATCAGGACCTAGGAGCATGTTTCAAGCCATAAAGAGACCTTTGCAGTCGACAAACAAAATCAAAATATGTCACAAAACCAAGGAGTTGTTCCATAAAAATTTCTTCACATAAGTCGCCATGAAGGAAGGAACTTCTTACATCCATTTGGTGAATCTTCCAGCCAAAGCGAGCAACAAGGGAAAGAATTAGTCGAACAGAGTTCATATTTTCAACAAGAGCAAAGGAATCAGTGTAGTCGATGCCTTCTTGTTGAGAAAAGTCTTTCATGACCAAGCGAGCTTTATGACGTTCAACAACACCTTCAGATGCAAATTTGGTTGTATAAGGCCATCGACATTTCACAATGTTCTTCTCTTGAGGCCGAGGAACTAAATCCCAAGTATGATTCTTCAAAAGAGAATTCATCTCATCTTGCATAACTTGTTCCCATTTAAGTTGTCCTTGTACATCTAAGTAAGCGATGAGATAACAAGTTTCAAGAACATGATCCATCAATGCAACACTGATATGCTACTTGTGACTACACTTTTGTCGGACTGAAGAGACATCACCAACATCAAGTCCAACAACTTCAATCATTTTAGCAAGCCATCAAGGTAAGAAGGAAAAATGTGAGTTGATATATGTTGCAGAAGGTCGATCAAAAGAAGGAACAATTTTAGATGAAGAAGATGGAGGCCCAGTCGAAACATAGATCAATTGTCCAATTGACTTGGGAATAGAGGTTGATGGCCCAGTCGAAATAGGAAAAGAGTTTGACTACCTAGTCGAAACGCTGAAAAATGGAACAAGTGAACCAGATTTAGAAACAACTTCGAAGGAATCATCCTGTAAAAAGGAAATATTCAACAACTTTATGTCTGAAGGATTTTCATCAAAAAACACATTTTTTCTAATAATGATCTATCATTTGACAGGGTCAAACAACTGATAAGATTTTGATTCTTCTGAGTAACCCATCATGATTCAAGCATGACTCTTTCCATCCAGTCTCTTCCTCCAATCATATGGAATATGAGCCCAAGCAACACAACCAAAGATTTTGAGGTGACCAACTAAGGGCTTCTTTCCACACCATTTTTCGACTGGAATGACAGAAATGACAACTCTAATTGGAATACGATTTAGGAGATATTTGGCACAGTAAACAACTTCAACCCAAAAACGAGTTGGTAGATTTATCCTGTAAAATATAGCGAGCCATTTCAACCAATTCCAAGTTCTTTCTTTCGGTGACATTATTTTGTTGAGGAGTATGAGGAACACACCTCTGCCAGAAATACCATATCGAGAAAGGTATTCTTCCAACTATCAATTCACATACTTTCCACCATTATTAGATATCAAACACTTGATGGATCGACTGCATTGCTTCTCAGTCAATGCCCTAAATTCCTTGAACTTTTCAAAGACATGACTCTTATTTTTTAAGAAATAGACCCAAGTAAATCTAGAGAGATCGTCGATAAATTTCAAAATATAATTTGCACCTGCTAAGAGGGATGATTGATACAATAGATATTGTTGGTCGACGTTTGTCTTTAAACCAAAAGGTCAACCTGTTAGTTTCTGATACAACCGCCATAGTTAATGGATCCATAGAAGGTTGTTAAACCATGTCACCAGTCTTGAAGGAGGTGTTGATCACCAAGTCAACTATATCCCCCTCAGCACCAACTAAGGTACTCGGCACCAACCAAGAGAACTTGAACCCGCGACCTTTCACTTTGATACCAATTTTTGGCCCACGTTTGTCGTTAAACCAAAATTCCAACCTGTTAGTTTCCAACACAACCGCCAGAGTTAATGGATCCACGAGAGGTTGTTAAACCATGTCACCAATGTCAAAGGAGGTGTTGACGACCAAGTCAACAAAGATCACTGTGAATGAGATTCAGTGGACACTGTACTCGCCACGCTTTTCCATATTCGATTTGATGATTATTTCCCAATGCCCATCCTTTACAAACGCCATCAGGTGGAAGAACTTTGGGAAGACCAATTGTTGATGAATGCAGATATGTGAGACATTCTCCAGCTTACAAACCTATGAGGTGTGGATCATTGTAGCTATGTGAAGCCTTTCTCTTAGCTTACAAACCTGGGAGAAATCCCCTAAGAAGGGATCATGGTTCCTACCTGGGACAGAGCTAGGAACGTAGAGATGACCTCCTCCATGACGTGAGTGAGAAGAACTCCAAATGATTATCCAGTGGAAAAGCGGTCTGTTGAGTTAGGATGTGCCTGTGGCTGAGCACAACGTGAACGTGTGAAATCCCAAAAGTGTTGGGCACATCGTCGTGAGAATAGAAATGAAGATGATGTGATAGCCTCCTCTGAGCAGCAAAGTTGACGAGAAGACTCCAGATGATTCTCCTGTCGGTGACAGTGGGAAAGCAGATCTGTAGAGTGAACGTGCCTGTGGACGAGCACAGGTGAACGTGTGAAGATCTGGTTCATCTGTGTAATGCAGTGAGCCAGAGATATGGCATCCCTATAGATCTGCCCCTAGTGGATGAGCACTAGTGGGTGTATTAGATCATTTGCTATATGTTGTTTAAGAGTCAAAACTACCTGTAACCCTAATTGTTATCTAAAGGGTACAGGTCAGCCCCACCTTAATGTGATTAATAATAAATGTAAAAGATAATTAATAATAATAATAATAATAATAATAATAATAATAAAAAAGATAATTAATATGGAAATTATTAATTATGTTTTAATTGATTGAGGTTGTCCCTATTGTGCCAATAGACACATCACTTGATGTAACAAGTCTTATATAAATAAAGGTGAATCCCCATTGAGGAAACACACTTATCATTGTCTCATCTCATGATTTCAGATGTTGAAGTCTGAAATTATGAAAATTGCAACACCCTCTTGTGTGCTAGTTTTGGTGATGGTGTGGGAGGTCTTTCTCTTGAAGAATATAGAAAAGGATTTGGCTGGGTTTTCTTCCCTTGTTGAGAAGGGGTTCCCAGGATACTTCTTGTGTACTTGTGCATGGATCTTCTTCTTTTGATCTTGGTTTGTTGTAGTAGATATGGTTGAAGTAATTGTTGACAAAAAATTTAAAAATGTTTACATGAGCCATAGCTCACTAAAATCTAACACCAACAACCATATATTGTATGGTCATTGACTTTAGAATTCAAAAATTTAGATGTCTGATTCATTCATGCCAAATTTTGTTGCATTCATCAGTGTGAGCAACAAGAATAGTCGATCTAGGATCGGGTCGAGGGAGGTCACAGAAATTGTACAGTCCATCCTTCAAGTTGAGAAAACCTTCAACAACAATCAACTTGTAATTATTCAAATCCTTAACAAACAACCGATCTATCTACAACTCAACAATCTTACATGTCTATGTCAGTTGAGAAACCAACAACAAATTTGCACTCAAATTTGGCACATGATAGTTGTCAACAATCTTACTATGTCGACATGGAACATCACCATGACCAACAATGTCGAGTGAAATCATCAACAAAATAGATCTTTTGTAACATCTCCATTATAATCCCCAGTTTAATTAATGCATAATGTAGATACAATGTATGGTTGTGTCCAAACGATGTATATATGAATTGTATTTATAAATTTTAATAAATAAATATTGATGCCAGCTGTTGGGGGACATGGGAAGAAATGGGGGTTGAGTAATCCACAACAAAGGGGAGGGTCTAAGAGAATTTCTAAGAGGGGGTCCAAGGGGGAATTACCCATGCATATTAAATTCAAAACCCACTTCCTAAAATCATTGTTGGTATATGAACCTTCTAATTGTTTATTGAGTGTTCCCAAAGCCAATCATTGAATACATGTAAGAGAGTGGGTATGAGAAGTTACATCCCATAGTTATTGGAAGCATGGGGTTGAAGGTTAGTTTGGGAAAGAGTGTAAGTCAAACAAACAAGCAAGGAGATAAAATTTGTATGGCCAAAGGGGGTTAGTTTAGACAAGCACGTTTTTGCATGGGAAAGGGAGACACCAACAAAGGAGAGTGCATTGGAGCTGGAGAAACTATGGACAATGAATTCTTAAGAATTTATGGAGCTGAAGACTGAATAAACAAGTTGTCAAGCTTGCAGAAGAACTAGGTTGTTAGGCCTAAAGAGTGAACTCTTGTGGGTGTTTCACTGCATCAACAAACTTGCTATTGTTTTGTTTCATGGTAGTGTTTCTAGCAGTGAGTTCCCTTGAGTTTCTGGTAGTGATATTTCTAGTTAGCTACATTAGAGAGACCCTAATAAAAATATGGGATGCCCAATGGATTTAGAGTAGTGGAAGGGTACATTCATAGGGTTGATCAAGTCAAGAGGAAGAGAATTGGTGGAAATCGGGATAGGTGTAGGAGAATGCCAATGGGTTGTGGGAATATCTGAGTTGTGAGTGGATAGTGAGAGACACCCTCTTTTGTGGATTCCTAGCCTTGGATTAAGGGTGATTTTTTGTTGAGAACTGGAACAACAAGTCTATGCTTGGGTGGAATGTTCGTCCCAAGCAGTTGGTTGCACAACTGTTTAGAAAGATAAGTGTCTTATTTGTTTTCTGTGTTGCATTATGAGTTTTAACTATTGTGCAATTACTTTGTGTATCATAATGAATTATATATTCTGATGAATTTATGAGCTACATTCATGTTAGTTTAGCATGTCATAGTTACATTTAATTAATGGTATCAAAAAATGGTTAAATTTGTGTTTCTCTGTAGCTAGTAAGCTACAGGATATGTTAGCAGATTTTTTTTTAGTTTTATGTGTATTTTGCATGTAATGAACCTCAGTCAAGTTGAGGTACGTTACATATTGGTATCAAATCTATTGATGTTTTGGTAATTGCGGGAGGTATTAACCTCCACGTGCAACCTATGACTTAGAATAAAATATTCTCGTAAGCAAGTGAACCATTAAATAGATGTGTGGAAACCCTAGAAGACAAGTTGACCTAGAAAAATAAATAATATTAGAATATAATTAACAGAAAGTCAAATTGGCCCAGCAAGAAAAGTCATTGGAAATATTAATATAAATAGAGGATGTTTTAGCTCATTTATATACACAATCAGAGTGAAATTCTTGTGGAGAGCTACAGCTGCAACTGCAAGGAGGAATAAGGGTGTATGTTCATCTCTTGGTCTTGGTCTCTCTCTAGTGCTATCAAGTGATATTCTTGGTGATTCTCTTGGTGATATTCTTTCTAAGTATGGTGCAAGTCTGAGAGAGTAGTGTAGTTGTACTTGTTGCAGTTGTGTATGGTACTTGCTCTGTGGATATAGAGACTCTCTCTCTTGTGCGCTACCCTTGGAGAAGGAGCTCTCTACTTGTCTTGAGTTGTTGTTGTAGTTAGAAGCTAGGGTTTATTTGTTGGTTCTGGAGTAGGCTTGCAGGAATTATTCTAAGTAAAGGTTAGTGTGCTCGGGGGTGACATATGTGAATTCCTATGGTTGGGTGACTATGATGTGACATTGTCTATGGTTAAACGATCATAACAAAATTTAAACATGGTTTCGGAGCTAGTTTCCTTCGTAAGAGTCTAACCGCTGGAAGGAAGATCCTTAGTTTCCCCCATTTTCAAGCTCATTGAGCACATGCTGAACTCACTAAGAAGGTCACTTAAGTAGGGTACATCTCTTCCCCAGATCAAATCTATAAATTTCTGAAGTTGAGAAATTAGGGTTTCCTCATAAAACCCTAGGTTTGCATTACCAATTGCAGTTTTATTGCCATTGCCTTCGTGCTAGTTCCTTCGTGCCAGTTTCTTCATGCCAGTTGCAGTGCCAGTTGCAGAACCAGTTGCAGTGCCAACACCAGTTGTAGTGAAAGGTTATGTGAAGTGTTGGGACTAATATTTGGTTTTCCTAGTGCGCCTTAACCTAGCGCATCTCCAACTACCTTTAGATTACAAGTTGGAGCACCAATGAAGTTTTAAGGTTCGTCGTTGCTTGTCGCTGCTGATGGATGGTTCCACTGTCTGTCGATGTTTTCGGAAGTATGTACTTATATATATTTAAATTGTATCACTATTTTGAGTGTGATTGCAGGAGAAGGGATCTCTTACAATCGTAGATCCAGAGGGATCTCAGATCCAACACATTCAAAGGAACAATGCACTCCATGTTTGATTGTTTTCATATGCCTCTAGTTGTTAAGGAATTATTGTAACCTTATGAACATCTAGTTGTATTTTGATCTATTGAAGTTATGATTATCATAGTAACCTATGTTCAAAGATAAAGTTATAAGCTGACTCTAGTCAAAGTATTAGATTGATTAAGGTTGATATTTTTAGAGTTTATTTGCATTATATTCTCTAACTCCGATTTCTTTCAAGAAAGCATATTGTCTTAAGTACAGGGGACAGGTTGAAGAGAATACTTGTCATCTTGAGTGAAGGAGACTCGGAATAAAATCACAACACTCGTTATTGAAGATGAGACTCCAGGTTCCAAGTTTGATTGATTAAATTAATAACATTCCAATTTGCATATATCAAGTCTAATAATTGATACATTACTAGTTGTGACAACAATCCTTGAAAGGATCTATTACTGCTAGATACAATGAATACTTGGTAGCATGTGAGTACTATTTATGTAAATGATTATTGTACTTGGTCGCAAGATGAACTAACATCTCCTCTAGGAGATACTTCTTGTTTTTCTTCCAGGAAGGTCATCTTGATAATAATATGATGATTACCATGAGATTGTCTTTTATTCTTGTTGACATAGATATGTTCTTATGAAAATGCTATTATACTTTTTGCTCTTGTTTCTCTTGTCTCGGGCATGTTATTTTATAAATTCCATGGAGGTCACCTTGGAGGAATGATTGATCACAACACTAGAAGAGTGTTGTTCCTATTTCTTATTATTGTATTTTTATTTTGGCTCTTGTTCCAGGCATGTCACACGCAATATCTCTGAGGAGTCGTTGTGATTATTGTTCTCGTTCTTTCTTTTATTATAGGAGTATTATTCTTGTCTATTGTTTTCCCCTTTGTTGTCCTTGTTCCAGGAAGGTCACAGGTGATAACTCTGAGGGGAGTTATAGTGACGATTGCAGGAGGAAACATATTATATGGTCTCTAGTTTGATACATGGAGCATACTATCCAGATAAGAAGTTATATACACGACCATATACATCCATGTACCAAAGAAAAAGAAGACGAAGAAGGGTACTTTTGTGGGATACTGAGTATCTCATATAGAGATTGATTGCAAGGAGTAGAAGGCTCCAAGGATAACCAAACAAATCCCTCTAGTGAAGTTGATCACTCAGATTAGGAAGAGTTAGTAGAGCCAGAAGGGCCTACCCAGAATCATTGCAGTAACCAGGAAGAGACCAACATGGTCCTGTGACACTTTGCAGGATGCAAAGCCATATAGCATTGATGAGCCATATCATGAGGAGCAGTTGGCTCCAAAGATTATACAAACTTAGAAGGAGTCAAGCTTTAGAGGGAAAATGGAGACTCAGAGACTTTCAGATTCAGATGGAAGAGAGAGACGTCTTCCAAGAATGACATACATATGCCATGGGTTGAGAAGGCTAGATCGAAGCTTTAGACGATTCGAGGAGATATGAGATCTTATGGGAAAATTCCCTTAGAATTTTATACAATGACCAAGGAGGAATCTAGTCAGATGGACTGGGATATATATCTTTTTCTTGGTTCCGAGACCAGAAGGGAAGTCAGTGGTGACTTCCAAGTTGATCTACAAAGATCAAGCATGTTGCAAACAAATTGCCTAGAGATGTACAAAGCCTTATTTGTGTCCAGAGGATTCTCCCAACAAGATGGAGAAGACGACGACGAGACACTTGCTCCAGTATATTACTACCGACGAATAGGTAGCATATATGTTGACCAAGCCTCTGTCGGGGACAAGCTTGGAGTGGTCCAAAATTTTTTCTCCAATAGTCAGATGTGTTCCCTAGTAGTGGGAAGTGATCCCAAGTAGAGGGATGTGATGAGATCCCCGGTAGTGGGAGCTACTCTAGCGTAGGTTGGTACTCCAATGTAGGCTGGTATGATACCCCGACGTAGGTTGGTACTCCAACGCGGGCT
>ML792166.1:586889-613067 GCA_009831015.1 Picea engelmannii | reverse complement strand
TTATGTATGAATTAGATGCCAACCTGTAGTGTTGGAAATGATTCCCAATTAGAGTATCGATCTGTAGCATTGGAGGTTACTAGTTGGAGGGCCAACCAGTAGTGTTGTTGGTGTTTTCCAGCTAGATGGCTAATGTGCAGCTATGATGGTGATACTTGTTACATGATCTATTTGATCATATGATAGCTTATGTGGCTATGGTGATGCTACCTGTAGACTAGTTTGCAATACCATGTCAGTATTTCCCATGCCATGTGAGATGGATGGATGTGTTTGAGACCACTACATGAAGAACATCTTAGTTAATACCTCCCTAGCTAAGAGGAAGTGTTGATGTTTTGGTAGTTGCAGGTGGTATTAACCTCCACGTGTAACCTATGACTTAGAATAGAATATTCTGAAAGTAAGTGAACTATTAAATAGATGTGTGGAAACCCTAAAATACAAGTTGGCCTAGCAGAATAAATAATATTAGAATATAATTACCAGAAAGTCAGGCTGGCCCAACTAGAAAAGTCACTAGACATATTAATATAAATAGAGGACGTTTTATCTCATTTATATACACAGACATAGCGCAAGTCTTGTGGAGAGATACAGTGGTAGTTGGAAGGAGGAATAAGGGTGTATGGTCATCTCTTGGTCTTGGTCTCTCTTTAGCGCTATTAAGTGATATTCTTGATGATTCTCTTGGTGATTCTCATGGTGATACTCTTGGTGATATTCTTTCTAAGTATGGTGCAAGTCTGAGAGAGTAGTGCAGCTGCAGTTGCGGCAGTTGTGTATGGTACTTGTTCTGTGGACATAGATACTCTCTCTCTTGTGTGCTACCCTTGGAGAATGAGCGCTCTACTTGTCGTGAGTTGTTGTTGCAGTTAGCAACTGGGGTTTATCTGTTGGTTCTGGAGTAGTCTTACCAGAATTATTCTAAGTAAAGGTTAGTGTGCTCGGGGGTGGCATATGTGAATGCCTATGGTTGGGTGACAATGATGTGGCATTTTCTATGGTTAAACGAGCATACCAAAATTTCAACAAGAGAGAAATTCAACATTGGACCCACAAGGGCTAAGGACCAATGTGAATTTGACGAATTCGTTGTTATAGATTTTGTATCTATGACGGAGTTGGGAAAAATGATGAATTCCAGAGTGAAATCCCCAGATTTGTAAGAGAATTCGAGTTGAAATCGCTCTCACAACCGTCTAAGAGGTGATCAAGGGCATCAATTTGTAGGTTGCAGAGTTAAATTCAACTTGGAAGGTCGAAAGTTATGTTTTAATGGTGGTTGAAAAAGTGGGGAGAGTTTGATGGATCGACAATTGAGATCAATTTTCGAAGATGGAAAAATGTAGCAGATCGACGATCGAGATCCATTCTTGTAGTTTGGAAAATTGTAGAAGATCAACGGTTAAGATACATTTTTGTAGTTGGAAAAATGGATCAAATCGATGGTTGAGATCCATTTTCGGAGTTTGGAAAAATGGAGCAGATCAACAAACAAGATTTGTTTTCGGAGTTGGCAAAATAAAGCAGATCGACGGTCAAGACTCATCGACAGAGTTAGGAGAAATATGGTGAATCAATAGTCAATATCATTTTGACAAGGAGATTGATGACCCAGATTCATCCTGGATTTTGGTCGAAAATTTCTAATTGTTGGAGTTCGACAAAATTCATGAATGAATTTAGTTCACCCAAGATAAAACATCAATCATCGATGGTCAGGTTGGTGGAATCGACAAAGTGTTTAGTTCACCCAACAGAAATCACCAATCGTCGATGGTCGGTTCAACAAAGTGTTTAGTTCACTCATGAGAAATCGTTGATTTTCGATGGTCAGGTCGACAAAATCAACAAAGTGTTTTGTTTGTCAAAAAGAAATTGTTGATCATCAACGAAGGGAGAGAGGGGGATGGGGTGTCATGCCACATCAACATCCACGTGTCATGCCACGTCAATGCCCACATTTTGTGCCATGTCAACCATGTTTCCATGTCAAGATCCACATGTCATGCCACATCAGGCAAGAAATTGTCAATTGTCAATGGTCAGGTCGACAAAATCAACAAATTTTTTCGCTCGTCCAAAAGAAATCGTCGATCGTCGATCACTGATATAGTTTCAGATGTGGGGAATGGACAGACCAAATTGCTTCTAGTTGACAATCAACGGTTGAGATTCATCCGTGGGCCTGAGAAAAGTTAAGCGGATCGACGACTAGGATTACCCTTGATTTTGAGATCAACATCTTAGATTAAAATATTGTTACAACAATAAAACATTCAATTTTCTATGAAAAATTTTAGATTTTTGAAGGTCATCAACTTGTAGGGGCATTTTGAAGCCCCAAACAACATTTTCAAGTAGTCGAAATCGAGAGAAGTATGTGTACCTGTAATACACATGGTATTTGTATCTAGAATGAAAGTACTTAGTGAGATCTTTCCAACGAGATATTCTAAGGGGAAAACGAAGCTTGTATGAGGAAGTTATTGCTAAAACAACATATGGTATATTTTTGACACCATTTTACTTCCGGAGGGAATAACTCCTTGCCAAGAAGTCAGTTTGGGACATAGGAGCAATATGTGGAAATACCATGCATCATAGAAGACAACCATGGAGCCAAATTTGGAATCTCTATACCTGAAACTATACAGGATGAGAGAAAAGACACATGTAGCATAGAGGGCCAAAAATGAGAAAATAGTCTAAACTTCTATAGGCCATAACTATTAGCCTAGAGGCCAGTTAAAGGTGAAATTTTGATAGATAGTTCAAAATGCAATGATGAAAATACTCAATTAGGATTCTAGAAAAATTCAAAAGGAATTGGTGTACGAATGCTTAAACAAGGCTAAAAAAATTGTTAAGTCAACAAAAAGTGCAAAAGGGACAAAGTTGTCATTTCCAGATTGTTTCAGTTTTTTACTAGAGCATTAGTTTGACAATCTGATAGTTGTTGTGAATTTAGTATCAACAATATTATCATTGTCTCATACAAAAGTTTCATCGGTTCCTAATAGATTTATCTCTATAAGTATAAAAAGTTGTTGTTTAAAATTATTTTGCACCAGAGAGAAAGGTGCACAAGATTGATAAATTGATAATATTCAATTGACTATAACTTTCTGCTCATAACTCAGATTTGGGCAAAAATAGTCAATGGAAAATTAAGGAAGAGAATAATCATCATGTGCACCTAGAAAATTGATTTGAGTAGTAGAAATTGCAGTCAACTCAAAAGAAGATAACTGGTGGTTTAAAGAGCAGAAAAAATATGCATTCTTTTTTTTCCCATAACTATAAATATCCATTTTTTGTCTAACAAGAAGTTTATTTCATACATATTTTATTGCATAATTTAGAGGTTTAGGAGGGAAGTTTGGTTCCTGTATGAGAACCAAAGTCATGGAGGATTCTCATAGGTATTATGGCTATGAAGAAGAATTTAGAAAGCTGAGTGGCAACATGGGAAATGTTGAGACAAAGTCCAATGGAAAAAGAGGTGGGGAAGAGCTTGTAGAGTTGGCTAAAACTATGTGAAGCTTGCAGAGAGAAGTGCATAGATATAGGGCAGATAATGAAAGGATGATAAAATATCATGAAGAGATATTTCAGAGTCTAAATATGTTGCAAAGGCAAGCCAATAAAGACTTTGGTATAAAGAAAGCAACTAGAGCCAGACATGTAGCAACATCAGGATCCCATAGCAGAAGGGGTGATCATGGGAATGATAGGAAGTCGAGAAGCATGACCAGGCGTCATCATTCTCTAAGTAAATCCACTAATAGAGCTCATGCAAGTTCAAGGCCATGGAGCATCCCAAGTGTGTCTCCTATCAGAAGGCAGAGAAGAAGGCCCGAGTCAGACATCTTGTAGGATGAACTTAGGAAAATAAAGCCACGCAATTTCAGTGGTGAGCATCGAAAGGGAGAAGAGGCTGAAGCATGTATTTTGGAAATAAATAAATATTTCCAATTGTATTATTACCCCTCAATGGTATAAACAATAATTGCAACCTACCACTTGCAAGGAAATGCATCCATGTGGTGGAATCAACTTAATCAAGCCAAGCACCTTGATGAGAAGAAAGTCCCATGAACACAGTTCAAAATATTTTTACAACATAAATATTTTTTAGAGCATTACTATGAAAGGAAGATAAAAGAGTTATTTGAACTCAATCCATAAAGCATGACAATGGACGAATATGAAAAGAGGTTCTTTGAATTGTTGAAGTATGTGAGCTTAATAAAGGATAAGAAAGTCAAACTCCAAACGTTTATGAGTGGGTTACCTTCATTTTACAGTGACAATATATGATATGATAACCTCGGGACTTTGGAGGAGGCCATAAGGAGATCAAAACATATTTATGAGCAGAGCAGAAGAAGGTCAGTCTTCCAAAAAGCTTGGAATGACAAGATGAAAGGAAAGAAGGATCAAAGGCAGAAAGGTTTTAAGCCACTCTTTTTTAAGAAAAACTCCCAATCAAATCAACAAGGACAATCAACCCCAAACAAGCCCAGGATGGTAGATTCATTTGGAAATAGGCCAAGGCAACAACAACATGTAAATGTTGGGGGTGTGAGGGAGATAACTTATATAGGGATTTCCCTCACAAAGGAGAAAGAATGAGGCATGTCCACAACATTAAGGAGGCTGAAACAACAAAAAAAATGAGAGGAATCATGCCAAGGATATATGCAGCCTCAGACGACAAGAAAGCAAAGTATCAATCCCCCATGATTGAAGTGGAAGGTAAGATTGATAACCATCCAATAGCAATTTTAATTGATTCTGGAGCTAGTCATAGTTATATAAACTCTAACATTGTTGAAAGATTTTACTTACAAAGGAGTAAACATAAGAAATCTTAGTTAGTTCAGCTAGCCACAGGGGCTAAGAGGAAAATCAATGAGTAGGTTAAAAATTGTCCAATGGACATGAATGGACTCAACACAAAGGTAGATGTGAGCATCATACAATTGGGTTCATATGACTGTCTAATTGACATGGATTGATTGGAAAAACAACATGTTTTCCTAGACTATTAAAACAAGACAATCACTTGTCTTGATGAAGAAGGACAACAAGGAAAGGTTCAAGGCATTCCAAGAGTCGTAGTTGTGAGAGAAATTTCATCCATGAAGCTGAAAAAGAGTTTCAAGAAGGGATGCTAGATTTTTGCAGTCCATATGGAAGAGGAAACCACAGATAAAGTGACAAGCATTGAAGACCATCCTGTTTGAGGTATTTTGAATATTTTATTTCAGGAAATCACGGGATTTCCACCAAATAAAGACATTGATTTCCCTATTGATTTGGTGCTAGCAATCCCCCTAATGTCCAAGACACCTTACAAAATGGGCACACCAGAATTGAAAGAGTTATAGATGAAGCTTGAAGAGATGTTAAAAAAGGGGTATATGTGCCCAAGTGTGTAACAAGTTGATATTATGGTAGCTGCGGGAGGTATTAACCTCGATGTGTAACCTTTGGCTAGAAAATAATATTCTGGAAGCAAGAGAAACCCTAAACAGATGTGTAAAAACCCTAGAAGACAAGTTGGTTCAGTAAAATAATTAATATTAAAGTATTACCCTGTAGAAAGAGAAGTTGTCCTAGACATGTAACAAGGAGCACTATAAATAGAGGGCGCTTGAGATCATTTGTACTCACCCAATTCACTCACTCTCTCAAGCATAGCGTAAGTTTGGAGCTGCAGCTGCAAGAATAGAATGTGGATCTTCTAGGGTGATTCTTGGTCTCTCTCTCCAGCTCTATCTAGCCTAAGATATGTGCCCTACCTGCTAGTATCTCTTGGTGGTATACTTGGTGACATTCTTGGTGGTATTATGATATTCTTGGTGGTATTCTTGGTAACTGCAATTGCAACTGCTGCAGTTGAGTATTGTTCATGTTCTGTGGTTTTTGGGACTCTCTGTCTGGTGAACTATCTTTGGAGAAATATGCACTGTCTTGGTCATCTGTTGGTTCTAGTGTTGCTTTGAGAATCATTCTATCTAGCAAAGGTTATGGTGCTCGGGGGTCGTTGTGTGCCTATGGTTGGGTGACGATGGTGATATTGTCTATGGTAAAATGAGCACATCGAATATTTTAACAGGTTATGGGCCCACACTACCTTCAGAACAGTCTAATCGTTGGAAGGTAGATCGTGATTTCTTTGTCAAGCTCGTTGTAGCATCAGTTGCAGCTGCAACCATGGTTTCTGATTTTGCAGTTGCAACAAACCCTAATCCAACTCTTTGGGCACCTTAAGTGAAGTGTTGGACCTAATTTCTGGATACTCTAGTGTGCCCTAGCCTAGCACACCCTCTGGTGTCCTTAGCCAACAAAAACGTCAAGTTTGAGTTTTTTTTCAAAGTCAGTGAAAAGTTGACTGGTCAAAGTCAAATTCAAAGGTTGACTTTTGGTCAAAATTGATTTTGTGGTCAAAGTTGAAAATTCAGGGTTTCTAGCTTGTTCTAATCATTGAACCTTTTTTATTCAGTTTCTAACCTCTTCTTGTCAAGATGGTGTCTAGTTTCAGATTAGAAGCCAAGTTGAATGATGCTACAAATTTCAAAGGTATGCACTTGTATATGTTGTTCATGTTATATATCATCCAACAAAGCATGAGTGTGTTTTGCAGGGAATGTACAAGAGACCTTGGCCAAGTAGTGATCTTGGATTTAGTACATTAAGAGGAACAAGCAGTTGAGGCTCCAGGTTCCGAGTTTGATTGATCAAATTGTTAAGTTTCAATTTGCACATATCAAGTTTGATAGTTTCTATTGTTAGAATCTAATGGATGTGCTCATTTTACCATCGACAATATCACTATTGTCACCCAACAATAGGCCGAAGCCACCCTCCGAGCACCTCAACCTTGACAGAGAATCACTCCGGAAGCAAACCCTAGGCTAGATAGCCAAACAAAGGGTAGTGCACCTTTCCCTAAGGATAGTGCACCAAACAAGAGATGATCAGATAGTCCAAACCATAACCAAGAGATATTCCAAGCCAAAAACGAAATATGCTAGCTGTAGCAGCTGCAATGACAGCTCTCCTCCAAACTTGCGCTCAAACTGGGCAACTGCAGTGCACACAAGTGTTGCTCTGCAATCCTGAGAATGCCCTGCCAGAATGAATATTGGCCTCCTGTATTTATACTAATTCTGGCTAACTGCCTGGGCCGACTTCTTATTCTGGGTGTCTATTTACTTAGTATATAATATTTGTTCTGGTCGACTTCTTCTCTTGTAGGCTAATAACCTAATACCAATTATCCTCTTGAGTTGACTTGTATTCTAGGGTTATTAGCCAACTCATTAGGGTTTCTTATTGCTTCCCGAAATATTATATTCTTGTCAGGTTTACACGTGGAGGTAAATACCTCCCGCAACTACCATAATATTAACACTCCCTCCTAGCTAGGGAGGTATTGAAGGTAATGGTCTTGAGCATAGACATACCATTTACCCAGTAGCATCAACATAGTCGTATAGACTATATCATGATTAGATTATGAGCACCGTCATCACTATCAATGTCATCAATTGCATCATCTCTCAAAACCATACTCCATCTGAGTAATTAGACATGATGTTGGATAAGTCACTTACTCCATATAGTGACACAAGAACCATTCTTCTAATCCGGACATATGTCCTAGAAGAATAAATGGCCTGGACCATTTTCCGTCTGGAAAATCTCTATTCATTGATCATTCATCTAGCTGATAATCATTTCCAACACTGTTGATAGTCTTCAAGGAAATCGAAACAATATCATTCAATAGAACACAAATGTGTCTATCCATAGTAGTACTCAACTACAATCCAGTAGTAAACTGCCACACCAAGTAGCACACAGTTACTTGCCCAGTAACATATAGTCATAATCAGTGGATCACAATCCACCACAGTAGCATACATCTACTTTCTAGAGACATACAGTCTCCATAACAATCATCTAATATCAACTTGCACATAAAATATTGCTATGATATAAACTGAATCATCTAGGCCATTCTTCCACTCACAACTGTGAGATCTGGAAGAGCATTTGCCCTCAGAAGGTAAAACATCAATGATGAGCTATCTGGACTATTCTTCTCAAGCAAGGAAGAATAGTTGTCCTGATTTCTGAGCCTGGACCATTCCCCATCCTGGGCCATTCCTCCGGCACTAAACAAAGTGCAACTTGGAAAGAATGAATCTGCCCTAAGGAATGCATGTCCCTGATTGTTGAACCTGGACCATTCCCCACCCTGGGCCATTCCTCCGGCACTAAACAAAGTGCAACCTGGAGAGAATGAATCTTCCCTAAGGAATGAATATCCGAACCATTTCCAAAGGAAATGACTGTCCTGCACCAACCTCCAAAATAGACCATTCCACATGTTAACCACAATGGGAAATCGTTGTCTATGGTACATCAACAATCCATCGAACCATTTTCATTACGAAAATGACCGTTCGATCTGGATCATTTTCCGAACTGGAAAATGCTTGTCCATCAGAAATCTCAAACCACTTTCCGAACTGGAAAGGAACTGCTCATCTTGGACCATTTTTTGAGCTAAAAAATGATTGTCCATAAATCAATAATACATCAGTGCTCCCTCCCAACCTGGGAGTCATCTCTTCCTTTTTCAATAAGAAAGTCGTCTCCATGAGCTCCAATGTGAGTACGCAAACTCTTTCATCTTAGACAAAAGATTTACCAAAATGTCTACTTATCTGCTCATTTGCGGAGATATATATTGGAGAACCACTTTCTCCTTTCTGGACTTCATCACGGATAATGTAATGCTTGATCTCAAATGTACTTTGATCTTTCTGGAACATTAGTTTTCTTTGAAGGATGCATATAGCTCTGATCAATAAAGTATATCATTGTTGGATTCCTCTTTGTTTCCTGCTATCTCATAACATCGTGGCAAGACTCAAACTGGAACATATCAAGTGGCACTTATTTTGTCATCATAAGATCTTTGTCATGGATTAGCAAACCATCATCCTGAGTTTCTGAATAACCATTCTAATACAATAGCTCTGTTATAGGAAGTCTTCACCACGCTTATGTTGTGCATTGGAGGTTCTTCACTAAGTTGTCTTCTTCCATCTGCATACAAGGGTCTCTTTCTGGTATACCTCAAAGCCTTGAAGTTGCTCTTCATACGCTCTTTGTTCAATTTCTCTAGAGAATAGTCTTTGCATTCATCTGATGTAGAACTCCAACCCATGGATATTGCGGATGATGTAATGACTCATGTAGAGGTATGTTTGGTTTAGTAGAACAAGTAATCATCATAGTCTTCTCCCTCCATCTGGGAGAACCTCTAGTTATGGATCTTTCAATGCTTGTATTCATATACACTGTTCTTCATCACAACTTTTAGTTCCTTTGCTTGATTGATTTTAGTGAGTTCATATCAGGCTGGTAGTCTTGTGATTCTCGATACAATGACTGGTTGTTCTGGTGTCTCTTTCTTTCTTGGAATATTCATGTTCTTCCTCATGTTTTTCTTTAGCTCTTGGGTCCATGGAGTTTATAGATTCCATGCCCTAAAGATTCCACTTCTTTCTTTCATCATAGGATCATGGATGTGGATGGACAACTAGGGATACTTTGAGGCTTCTCTTCGAGGAAGACTTCTTGTAAGGTCGAACTGAACACGTACTTCTTTTCATGGATGCTACCATGGATGCTACCATGGATATATACTTCATCATCTTCAATGGATCATATAAGGATTAGCTCCATCATAATCCTTGCTTCATGTATGAGTACATGTTTTTTTTTTTTCTTTTTTTTTGAAAATATATAATCGGCTCCCTCCATCTAACAGAGTCCACGCTTCCGTTTGTATCCTTATTGTCTTCTGCAAAGTGTCATAAGTCTTTCTCTGACTTCTTTCTGTCTTTGCTTCTTCTAAGTTTCTTCAAGATTGATTCTGATTTCGGCTTATCTTGTAATAGCTTCCACATGATTTGTTTGATGTATTTCATCATTTCATGTGTATTATCTGATTTGTATAATGATAACAATCCTTATCTTGTTTGTTATTCCATAGGTATAGTTCTTCTTGGAACATATTATTTTCTAAGTAGATATGCATAAAACATGGTATGTACAAGAACTATGAAGAGTATTGTTACCTTGTCTTAGAAGAAGAAGTTTGTTTTATCCTGATTGGTCTTATTTGTAGGTTCCTTTTCTTCGACAACTGATGCTTCGTGTGTCCCCTTCCTTTTCTTTAGCTCGGGACAATGATTCTTGTAGTGACCATACTTTCAACAGTTGAATCATTGTATTTCTGACATGTCTTTCTCTTGATTTGGCTTCTTCCTTGAACCAAACTTCCTTTTGTTTATGAAATTCTTGAATCTTGTTGTAAAGGCTTGATCATCGTACTTCTTTTGGGTTTACTCTTTTGCACTGATCCTTGATTCTTCTTGAACATAGCAAGTCCAAAGTTCTTCAAATGTAGGATACTCCTTCTTTGTGTTCATGCTTGCAACAAATGCATCCCATGTCTTGGGAAGACCATTGAGTATTATGTTTACCAATTCCTTCTCTGAAATGATCTCTTCAATAGCTTGTAGTTGATCTCTTAAATGAGAGATCATCACAAAGTATGATGTTATGCTATCATCATCATTCATCTTCATGTCACAGAGATCATTCTTCAGACTCATTACTTGTCCAATGTTTCTAATTGAGAAGAGGTTTGTTAGGGCATCGTACATCTTATTTGATGAGTCAAGATGGGAGATGTAGGGTATCAAGTGGTCTTTTATAGAGTCCACTATGATACTCATGGCATTGATGTCACCGTCTTTGAACTTTTCCATCACTGCAACGTTCTGTGGTTCTTTCTCTTTTTCTTCTTCAAACTCTGGTTTTACGATCTTTCCTTTCACGATATCCAACACTTTATTCTTGGCAAGGATGAGATCAATCCTTGTCTTCCACGCTCTGAAGTTAGAAGCTCCATCTAACTTTTTTTTTGACTTCATGGAATAGGTCATGGCTTCTTTGACTTGGTCAACCCTAGATTTGACCAAAAACTCAAACTTGACGTCTTGGATTGCTGAGAGTACCAGGAGATGTGCTAGGCTAGGGTGCACTAATCTATCCAGAAATTATGTCAATCCCTTCACTTAAGGTGTCTCAATGAGAGGATTAGGGTTTCTGCAACTGCACCTGCTAGTAACCCCAGCGATAGTGTTTTGGTGATTGCTCCTACTAGAAACCCTAGCGACAGTTCTTCAACGAGCTTAATATCCTTATGGCTATGCTTCCTTCTAGCGGTTAGACTGAATGAAGGAGGTGTGGTCCCATAACCTGTTAGAATATAATGGATGCGCTCATTTTACCATCGATAATATCACTATTGTCACCCAACCATACGTCGAAGCCACCCTCTGAGCACCTTAACCTTGACAGAGAATCACTCCAGAAGAAAACCCTAGGCTAGATAGCCAAACAAAGGGTAGAGCACCTTTCCCCAAGGATAGCACACCAAACAAGAGCTGATCAGATAGTCCAAACCATAACCAAGAGATTGTCCAAGCCAAAACCGAAATCTGCTAGCTGCAATGACAACTCTCCTCCAAACTTGCGCACAAACTGGGCAACTGCAGTGCGCACAAGTGTTGCTCTGCAATTTTGAGAATGCCCTGCCAGAATGAAGATTGACCTCCTGTATTTATACTGATTCTGGCTAACTGCCTGGGCCGACTTCTCATTCTGGGTGTCTATTTACTTAGTATATAATATTTCTTTTGGCCGACTTCTTCTCTTGTAGGCTAATAACCTAATACTAATTATCCTCTTGAGTTGACTTGTCTTCTAGGGTTATTAGCCAACTCATTAGGGTTTCTTCTTGCTTCCCAGAATATTCTATTCTTGTCAGGTTTACATGTGGAGGTAAATACCTCATGCAGCTACCATAATATTAAAAGTTATAGTACAAGTAAACACTATAGTTGGGACAACAATCTTTGAAAGGTTCTATTACTGTCAGGTATAATTGGTTGCATGTAAGTACTATTGATATAGATTTCTATTTCACTTGTTTGCAAAATGAACTAACTTCTCCTCTAGGAGATATCTCTTGTTTTGCTCCCGGGAAGGTCACCTTCGTAACTCTATGATGACTACCATCCTTGTTACCATAGATGTGTTCTTATGCAAATGCTATTGGAAATAATTTTTCTCTTATTGTTCTTGTTTCGGGCATGTCATATGTGATAGCTCTGAGAAGGAGCTACAGTGACAGTTGCAAACATGGAGCAAATGACTCCATCAAGTGGTGAGACAAGTGATCTCACCAAGTACCAATTCTAAAGGAAGTGTGTAAAGCAAAAGAAGTTTTGGACATCGTTCACTCAGATGTGTGTGGACCAATGTCATCCTCCTCACTAAGCGGAAGAGTGCACCTCAGATGATTTCAAGACATTCTACAGAGAGGCCAGGATTAGGAGGGAGCTCACTACTCCCTACAATCCTTAGAATAATGGTATAGCATAAAGAAAGAACGGACCCATTGAAGAATCTATCAAGGCAATGATGAATGACCAAAATCTATCCATGTTTATATGGGGAGAAGCAGTTATGACAGGCGTATATGTTCATAATAGAAGTCCTCATCATATATTGAAGAACATGACTCCAAAAGAAGTTTTCTCCAGAAGAAGTCAAGTGTTGAACACTTGAGGATCTTTGGTTGTCAGTCAAGAAGAAAGAATGGAAGGAAGTTATGATGGAAGAATATCAATCCATCATGAAAAATGATGTATGGGAAATCATACCTAGATCTGAAGGAAAGTCTATAGTCACTTAAAAATGGGTATACAAGATAAAACATGCAATAGATGGAAGTATGGATAAATACTAGGCAAGATTTGTGGCTAGAGGGTTCTCCCAGCAAGAGGGAGAAGACTATGATGAGACGTTTGCTCCAATTGCTAGATATACCTCTATTAGAGCCATCATATCTCTTGCATCATCCATAGGTTGGAGTTTACATCAGAGGGATGTAAAGACCGCTTTTCTCAAATGGAGTAATTGAGGAAGAAGTATACATAGAGAAACCTCAAGGTTTTGAGGTACACCCAAGAGAAACCCATGTATGCAAATTAAAGAAGGCCTTGTATGGAATCAAGCAAGCTCCAAGAGCTTAGTATGAACGATTTTCTAGTTACTTGACGAGACTTGGATTTTCCAAGAGCTATGTTGATCCAAATCTTTATTACAAGGTTGTGAATGATGCACCTATGATCCTACTACTATATGTTGACGATTTGTTTCTGACAGGTGCAGAGCCTCTCATTATTTAGTATAAGAGGGATTTAGCCTCAGAATTCGATATGAAGGATCTTGGTCTCATGCATTATTATTTGGGACTAAAAATATGGTAGAAGCATGGTGAAATCTTCCTAGGGCAAGGGAAGTATGGTGTAAATATCCTTTAGAAGTTTGGGATGATGGATTGCAAATCCATGGAAACTCACATGGTGATAGATCTGAGGAAGTTGAGAGACTTTGATTCTGATCCAGTAGACTCGTCTCTGTACCGACAGTTGATTGGCTCATTGATGTATTTGGTTAATACCCGGTCGAACATTTGCTTTGTTGTGAACACGTTGAGCTGGTTCCAGGTGGAACCTAGACATGAGAATTGGATAATTGCAAAGAACATTTTGAGATATCTTTGTGAGACGCTAAATTATGGTTTGAGATATGCCTCAAACAATGACGTACAGTTGCATGGATTTACTGATTTAGATTGGGTAGGGAGTGTAGATGAAAGAAATATTACTTCTGGTATATGGTTCGGTTTGGGCTCTGCTATGATATCATGGGCTAGCAAGAAAAAAAATTCGGTTGCACTCAGCACTGCAAAAGTAGAGTATATTGCAGCTTGTGATGTTTGTACAGAAGCAATATGGCTCTGTAAGTTGATTTCTAGACTATTTGATCAGGTGTTGGATTCGACTTTGATATATTGTGATAATCAGAGTTGTATGAAGCTTTCATAGAACTCTGTGCTCCATGATAGGTTGAAGCACATTAAGATCAAGTACTATTTTATCCGTGATAAAGTTCGAAACGAAGAAGTAGTTCTCCAGTACATCTCCACCGATGAGAAGACCACTGATATTTTTACGAAGCCTTTGTCCAAGATAAAGTTTACATACTTGAGGGACAAGTTGGGACTTGTGGAGATTTCTCCCTTGGTTGAGAGGGAGTGTTGATCTGTATCATGCTAGTACAACTTAGATATGATACAGATGTCTTGAGACACATCATGCTAGTACATCTTAGAGATGATGCATATGCCTAAGTCACATCATGCTAGTACAACTTAGATATGATGCAGTAGCATCATGCTAGTACAACTTAGAGATGATGCAGATGACTCGCATAATGCCAATACAACTTAGATATGGTGCATTGACACCATGCTAGTGCAACTTAGAGATGATGCAGAGACATTGATCGACATCATACCAGTACAACTTAGATATGATGCATTCGCATCATGCTAGTATGACTTAGAGATGATGTAGATGATACTCAACATCATATCAGTACAACTTAGATATGATGCATTCACATCATGCTAGTATGACTTAGAGATGATACAATGGAGATACCTCCCTTGGTTGAAAGAGAGGAGATGAATTCCTCGGTTGGGAGGGAGTGTTGATATATGGCATCATGGATAGTCAGTGTGCTGGTGGACAGACATTCTCCAGACAGAGAATGGTTCAGGCATAACAAATTGTTGGTGGACAGAGATTCTCCCTGTGGAGAATGGTCCAGGTTGACAGATTGTTGACGTATCATGGAATGGTATTTTCCTAAGGCACAAATTGTGGCTCGATTAGGAAAATGGTCCAGGATCGATATTCTCCTAAGGCACATTTGATGGCCCGATCAAGTTGAGTAGTCTTCCCCCTAAGGACATGGTGTCTCGATTAGGGTGGTTGATACGAGACCGATATTTTCTAAGGCACATATGGGTAGAGATTGATCTCTATGGTACATGTGGTGACTCGATTAGAAAATAGTCCAAGACTGACATTCCTGTAGGAATGGTCTTTGTAGCCCATAGAGTGGCTTTCAGCATCTAGGAGGACAAACATTCTTCTAGGACGTATGTTCGGATTAGAAGAATGGTCCTTGTAGCCCATTGAGGGGAATTCAACATCTGTTGGGACAATCATTCTTCTAGGACATATGTCCGGATTAGGAGAATGGTCTGTCTATCACTTTGTTGGGTGGGTGACTTATGTGAGACACTATGTTGAGTGCGTTGAGCCCATCATATGACTTATTCATCACCATGACTGATTACTCAGATGGAGTATGGCCTCGAGAGATGATGCAGACGATGATATGATTTGATGCCAAGAGACTGTTGTACTACATGGTGATAGCTTGTAGTTGATTGCAGTTGAGACTGTGGGTTTCCGGACAATAGCTATCTGCTACTGTGGTGGATGTATTCCACTGGTAGTGACTGTGTGTCACTAGATAGTAGTTGTGTGCTACTAGGAGTGGTTGCGTACCACTGGATAGTAGTTGTGTACTACTATGGATCGACATTGTTGTGATCTATTGGATGACAATATAGTAATTGTGTACTACTACTGGATTTCCATGGAGACTACTAGTAGTGTTGAAGGTGTTTCCTAGGATGGTGTGCCAACCAATAGTGTTGGAGGTGTTTTCCAACTAGATGGATAGTGATGATGATGCTCGTGACTTGGTCTGCATGATCATGATATAGCATGTGTGTCTATGATGATGCTTGTGACTTGATCTGCATGATCATGAGATAGCATGTGTGGCTATGATGATGCTACCTGTAGAATGGTTTGCAAGAGCCTTTACCATACCATGTGAAATGGATGGATGTGTTTGAGATCATTACAATTAATACCTCCCTACCTAGGAGGGAGTGTTGATATTATGGTAGTTGCGGGAGGTATTAACCTCGATGTGTAACCTTTGGCTAGAATAGAATATTTCGGAAGCAAGAGAAACCCTAAACAAATGTGTAAAAACCCTAGAAGACAAGTTGGCTCAGTAAAAGAATTAATATTAAAGTATTACCCTCTAGAAAGAGAAGTCGGCCTAGACAAGTAACAAGGAGCACTATAAATAGAGGGTGCTTGAGCTCAATTGTACTCACCCACTTCACTCACTCTCTCAAGCATAACGCAAGTTTGGAGTTGCAGTTGTAACTGCAAGAATGGAAGGTGGATCTTCTGGGGTGATTCTTAGTCTCTCTCTAACGATATCTAGCCTAAGATATGCGCCCTACCTTCTAGTATCTCTTGGTGGTATACTTGGTGACATTCTTGGTGGTATTATGATATTCTTGGTGGTATTGTTGGTAACTGCAACTTCAATTGGTGCAGTTGAGCATTGTTCTTGTTATGTGGTTTTTGAGACTTTCTGTCTGGAGAGCTATCTTTGGAGAAATATGTGCTCTCTTGGTTATCTATTGGTTCTAGTGCTTCTTCCAGAATCATTCTATCTAGCAAAGGTTATGGTGCTCGGGGGTGGCTGCGTGCCAATGTTTGCGTGACAATAGTGATATTGTCTATGGTAAAACAAGCACATTGAATATTTTAACATCACCTTAGGGAGCCCCGACGCTTTTTGTGAAGAAGAAAGATGGAACCTTAAGGTCGTGTATTGATTTCATACAACTGAATAAGGTCACCATAAAGAACAAATATCATTTGCTAAGGATTGATTATCTATTTGATCAGTTGAAAAGCGCAAGAATCTTTTCCAAGATTGACTTAAGATCGGGTTATCACCAAGTGATAATGAAAAAAGAAGACATCAACAAGACAACATTCAAAACAAGATATGGGAATTAGGAATTTGTGGTAGTGTCATTTGGACTATCAAATGCCCCGACTATTTTTATGTTCTTGATGAATGGAGTGTTCAGGGAGTACCTGGACAAGTTTGTGATTGTGTTCCTCGATGACATATTCATCTACTCAAAGACAAAAGAGGAACATGAACAACATTTAAGAATGGTGTTGCAAGTTTTAAGAGAACACAAATTGTATGCCAAACTAAGTAAGTGCATATTTTATCAAAAGAAGATTCACTACTTGGGGTATATTATTTCAATAGATGAGATAACAGTTGATCCCGAGAAGATAGAGGCCATTAGAGGATGGCCACAACAAAAAATGTGTTAGAGGTCAGATCACTCATGGGTCTTGCAAGTTACTACCAAATATTCATAAAGGATTCTCAAAGATTACAAGTCTCATTACTTGTTTGCAAAAGAAGGGAGTGAAATTTGAATGGACTCTCGAATGCGAAGAAAGATTTCAGTAATTGAAAGACATTTTGACAAGTGTGTCAATATTAAAGATTACATATCCGAACGAAGATTTTGTTGTGTGCATTGATGCGTCCAAGGAAGGGCTCAGTGGAGTCCTCACACAAAAGGATCATGTGGTATGTTATGAGTCTAGAAAATTAAAAGAACGTGAGAGAAATTATGCTACACATGACTTGGAATTAGCAGTCATTATTCATGCACAAAAAATGTGGAGACATTACCTCATGGGGAGAATATTTGAGCTAAGGACATACCACTATGGCCTGAAACATTTATTTGAACAACCGAAATTAAATATCAAACAAACTAGATGGCTTGAATTTCTCAATGAATATGAATTCAAAATTAAACACATCAAAGACAAAGAGAATCAAGTGGTTGATGCACTCAACAGAAGGACGCATGAGATGCATATTGCAGCCATCAACATGTACAAACTGATATAAAAGATAGAATTTTAGAAGCTACAAATTCAGATCAACACTATTTGCAAATAAAAGAAACATTACAACGAGACAATTTGCAACAAAAATTTAAATATTATGAGCCGAAAGATGATGGAATCCTCAGGTACAGAGGCAAGGTATATGTGTCAAATTCCAGAGAGATGAAAAATATAGTGATGAGATAAATGCACAATGTGTCATATGTTGGACACCCAAGATATCATAAATCAATTGTAGTTATAAGAAGCCAATACTTTTGGCCCGGAATGAAGAAAGAAATGGTTAATTATATAGCCAAATTCCTAGAGTGTCAAAAGGTGAAGATTGAGCCTAGACATCCATTTGAGCTATTACAATCATTTCTCATTCAAGAATACAAGTGGGAAGTAGTTATAGTGGATTTAATTACTAGGATGCCCAAAACAACAAAGCAACATGATTTCATCATGGTAGTGGTGGACAAATTGACTAAGGTTGTACATTTTATTCCAGTAAAGACTACACACAGTGCAACAAATATTGCATAGATCTACATGAATGAGGCTATCATGCTACATGGAGTTCCCAATGAAATAGTTTCAGATAGAGATCCTAAGTTTACCTCCAATTTTTGGAAGGGTTTGTTCAAAGGATTTGAGACAAATTTAAATCTTAGTACAACGTATCACCCAGAGTCTGATGGGAAAACAGAGAGGACCAATAGAATAGTTGAAGACATGCTCAGAACGTATGTGATAGACCAGCCATCAAAGTGGGAGGATTATATCCACTTAATGGATTTTGCTTACAATAAGGGGTATCAAATCTCATTAAAAATGAGCTCATTTGAAGCATTGTATGGTAGGAAGTATAACACACCAGTAAGCTAGGATAACCCATCAAACATAGATGTCATTGGGCCATATTTGTTGAAGGAAATGTAAGAGAAAATGACAAAGATCAGGTAGAATTTAAATGCTACCCAGGATAGACAAAATAGTTATGCAGACAAGAACATAGTTTTCAGAGATTTTAAAGTGGGCGAACATGTATTTTTAAAAGCGAAAGCAAAAAGAAGTTTGCTAAGATTGGGTTGTTGCCCAAAGTTGGTAGCAAGACACTGTAAGCCTTTTGGAATCTTAGAGAAGACATGGCCAGTTGCATATATGCTAGCTTTGTCTGAATCCATGAGAGTGCATAATTTATTTCATGTGTCCTTATTAAAGAAATATGTGTCTGACCCTAACCAGATAATTGATTGGGTTATAATCCAGGTGGAACACGAAGGAGATTTCCAGGTGGAACCAATGCGTACCTTGGACCGAAAACTCAAAGTGCTTAGGAAAAAACAATCATCCTAGTAAAGGTCCAATGAACCTGCTACGGTCTTGAATATGTCGCATTGGAGCACGACGAAATTGTGCAAGAAGAATACACACAATTTTTTGTCAATTTTGAAGAAAACAAAAGCTAATAATCAAAGACTCCATTTTTGGGCAACTCGAGTTCCAAAACCACATCTCAGAATTCCTAATCACCTCCATTGACAACCCTAATAAAAGAATGGTGCAACTCAATGGACTAAGAGCAGTGAAGGGGGCACATTCCTTGGGTCAACGGGTTGAAAGGAACATGAGATTACGTTCGAGACTATTGTTGGAGTTATAAATATTGCATAATTTTATTTTTATAAATTTTATGTTGTAAATTTGTGTATGTATGTCGACATGGTGCATTGCACCAAGGACGGTGCACAATTGTAGGGGAGGGGGAATGTAACATTCCCACTATAATCCTCAGTTTAATTAATTCATAATGTAGATATAATGTATGGTTGTGGCCAAGTGATGTATATGTGAATTGTATTTCTAAATTTTAATAAATAAAACGCGATGTCAGTTGTTGGGGGACATGGATAGAGATGGGGGTTGAATGATCCACAAGAGAGGGGAGGGTCTAAGAGAATGTCTAAGAGGGGGTCCAAGGGGGGAATTACCCATGTATATTAAATTCAAAACCCACTTCCTAAAATCATTGTTCATATATGAACCTTCTAATTTATGATTTTGTGTTCTCAAAAACAATCATTGAATACATGTAAGATGGTGGGTGTGAAAGTGTTAGGATATTTAGACACTTATGAGTTAGTTAAGATCTACTTGGTCTATTGTGTCGTTAGGTAAAAGTGTGTTTTCTAGTGTGTTTCATTAGTATGCATTGGTATGCATTTGTAGTTAGGAAATCTGACGGTCACGATATGTTCCCGACATAGAGTGATCTGACGATTAATACTCTCCTCGATCTTAACGGCCATTGATCCGTGGCTTAACAACCGATTGGTCCATGATCTCTATTTAAAGAGCATGGAGGGTCATTTATCGATGATCGATTCTGAGAAACTCTCTTGTAAAATCTCTCGGTAATCTTTTTCTTTTCATTAATAAACTACTCCAAGTGGTCGCGTTGGTTGGGGTCGTGGATGTTTCCTCGTAGGGGTTTTACCACGTGAAAACATCGGTGTGTTGATCTTTGATCTGGTTATGTGAGTGGTTACTTAAGGTGTTTTTCCTCTGTTGCAATACTTGTGTTGTCGAACATGGTATCAGAGCATGTTTGAAGACCCGCTCATGTTGTAGATCGAGATCGTGAAGCCAAGTTGTCTCATCTCCATTTTATGTCATTTTCATACATTTCTGGGTTGAGAAGACTGTTCCATTGCGTCTGGAGCACTCGTTTCATTCAGGAACACTTTTCATTTCACTCGAAAAGGTTTCCGTTTTCCCAAGATACGACCATTACAATCAGATCCGGAGGTATAAAGTTTGAATACGCATTTTTTAAATTTTTTTCAGAGAAGTATTTTGGTTTTATTTCGGTTTTGTATTTTTTTATTTTCGGGTTGCTACTTTTTTAGATCTGTGTATGCTCTTTTCCCTACACCCTGTGCAATCTTGGAAAATCAGAAACAAATAGGAAAATGTGCAAATTCCGGGTAAGCTAACCGAGATCTAACCCTTGTTGTCATCGAGAAGCGGAATTTTTTTCTTGTGTGAAAATAGTTTTTTTTTTAGCACGCTCTCAAAGGTCGTCTTCAACAACAACACCCCCAATCATCTTTCTGAACATTACAATATGTTTTGCTAGACCATTTGGTTAAAAGTTGTCTTATTAAGCAAGAGGTCTTGAGTTCAAGTCTCTCTTTTGTTGTTTTTTTTGAAAAAGTTCATGCTAAAATTGTAAAGTATATTTCACTTCAAGTATAAAAGTGAATCACTATAAGTAGCTTTAATATTTTATTTTAGAGTTATTTATTTTGCATGCAGTTTTTCTTTGTAAAAGTGAACCCCACTTCTCTTTATAAAAGTGGGTCACTTCATAAAACAACTTACACTACCACGTGGTCCTTTGGTTATCGTTTATACCTTTTTTAAAAATGGCACATCTCTCACATCCAAAGTCCGTTTTCAGTGCCGTTTTTTTTAAAAACCACATAACTTTTCGATCTCTTTCCATTCAGATCATCAATTTCAGTTTTTAAATCTGTATTATATGCATATTTAATATGACCTCTACAAGTAATCTCTTACTTACCAACACCAACTACTTCCAATGGAAATCTCATATGGAGGATTTATTAAGAAGTAAAAGCTTGTACCGGATTACCTTGGGAAATGAAACAACACCCACTGATGTTGATAAGAAAGCCAAATGGGATAATAGGAATGTCGAAGCATGTGGATTAATCGAAATGTCCATCTCTCCCAATTTAAGGTTCCACCTTCAATCAATTGATAAACCCAAAGAAGTTGGGTAAAATATTGAATCTGTGTTTGGTAAACACAATATTATTCGAGCACAACAGTTAGAAAATCAAGTACTAACTTTAAGTCCAAGTGATTTTTCTTGCATGGAAGACTATCTATCTAAGTTTAAAACACTTAGAACTTTATGTAAAGAATGCAAGATAAAGATAGATGAAGATCACTGCATCTATCTTATTCTTTCTAAGTTAGGTAGTGCATATTATGTGTTTGTATCTACCTTTTATGCCATGCAAGAGGCTCTAGGGGCAGCTTATCAAAAACCCAGTTTGGAGAACTTTTGTGATGCTTTGATTAGAGAGCAAGATAAACTAGTACAACTTGGAGTGATCAACACTGCAGGTACCTCCAACAAAGCCTTAGTTGTCCATCAAAAAGATAAACCCAAGAATGTCAAGAATCGACATCCTCGCCACAACAACAAGCAATATAAGAGTCCCAAACCCACTCATACAGCTTTTGTTCCTAATGGAGACAAAGGAGAAAAATATAAAAGTAAGAATACTAATAGACATTGCAACTTTTGTGATAAAGATGGTTATGATGAGTCCTAATGTTTCAAGAAGATGACAGCATTAGAAGCAACGATGAAGATGTTAAATTATGAGTTTGATTTCTTATGCAGATTAATTCTTTTATTTTCTTCGACACTTTGATTCCAGCTCAATATACTTCAACAATACCAAATCATAATCAAATAGCAATAACTATGTAGATAAGTAAGATTGCACATCAACACCACATATACCTTAGGGAAACCCTGTACAGGGAGAAAAACCCCAGCAAACAATATTCCTTTATTGCATTAATAATGTAAGATCTCTTACAAATATCAACCATGAATGTTTTGCTCTCAAGGAGCTTGCCAAGATGACGTTGACCTGACAAAGACTTAAAAGACCTTACTGAAATACACCTCTAAAATGTTTCCTCTTTATCATTGATGTGCTCCTCTATTACTTCACCCTTAACTTGCATATGAAAACTGTGTTTCAAAAAACTATATTGAAGAGAGGGTTCGACCTCTGCTTATATAGGCTGAAGAGGGGAAGAGGAGAGGCTCGAAATAGTAACATGTTTGCATGCTTTAATCATAACTCAGCTTCATACTTTAGTTCGGACTTAGAACTAGACTTGAGATTGGTTACAACTCAACATTACACTTTAGTTCGAAAATAGAACTAGACTTGAGACTGGTCTGCTTTAGTTCGAACTTAGAACTAGACTTAAGACTTTGGTTGCAACTCAACATTACACTTTAGTTCTAAAATAGAACTAGACTTAAGACTTTAGTTGCAACTCAACATTACACTTTAGTTCTAAAATAGAACTAGACTTAGTACTTCAGCTACAACTCAACATTACACTAGACTTAAGACTTCAGTTACAACTCTTGACAAGGAAATTCGAAATTCTCTTCATGGTGGATAATGTTTACACATGCCAACGCACTAGATCAATACAATTACATCATTTGCAATATTATGAATATTGTTTGTTTCTAACTCATAGGAATTTTATATTCAACCTAACTTTTGCTAGATGCCTTGACTTTTGCTCATGGCTCACAAGGTTTGACTAGGCTCATAGAGGTTGTATGTTCCCTCTAACTTTTGCACTAGTCTGTCTATGCTCACAGAGGTTGTGTGTTCCCCCTGACTTTTGCGTTAGACTGTCTATGCTCACAGAGGTTGTACGTTCCCCCTGACTTTTGCATTAGACTCACATAGCATCTCATTCATCCTGAATTTTGGTTTGACTCACAGAGGTTGTACGCTCCCCATGGATTTTGTCAATACCTCACAAGACTGGTTGATTCTCCAAATCTCCCTGGCTAGCCTTAGGGTGGCCCATACGGCCTCTCATTGGAGAATGACTGTCGATGCTGCCAAATTTAACACTCCCTCTCAGCGAGGGAGTCATTCTCAGCCACACCAAGCTTGCCTCTCAGCTACACAAATTATCTAGAGGTCAGAGGCTTGGTCAGGATATCAACTACCTGCTCGTTCGTGGCTATGTACTTTAACTTTACAGTTTTTCTTTGGACCAAGTCTCGGATGTAGTGGTACCTCATGTCAATATGTTTTGACCTGTCGTGAAATACCGGGTTCTGTGTTAATTTTATGCGACTTTGATTATCACAGTGAACCACCGTTGTCTCGAGCTTGTCCCCAAACAACCCAGAAACCAATTTTCTGAACCATACTACTTCCTTGCTATCATCACTTGTTGCAATGTACTTAGCCTCTGTTGTACTTTGTGCAATGGATCCATGCTTCTGTCTTGACCAAGAGATCATAGCGGATCCTAAACTGAAGCAGTATCCAGAAGTACACTTCCGATCCACTGGGCTTCCTTCCTAGTCAACATCTGCATACCCATGCAGAAATAAACCATCACTGGATGTATATCTCATACCATAAGTAATGGTCCCTCTGAGATATCTCAAGATGTTCTTTGTTGCCACTCAGTGTCTCTGTTTCGGTTCAGTCATGAACTGACTCATTGCAATCACTGCATAGCATATATCTGGCCTAGTGTGATTCATGTACATCAATGATCCAATCAGCTGCCTATACATGGTGGGATCCAACAAATCTGAACCTGTATCAGAATCATGCAGCTTCCCCAGGTTGGTAACCATCAGAGTAGACATTGATTTGCAATCCATCATACCAAACCTCTTTAGTACATCCACTGTGTATTTTCCTTGTGTCAGAAATATCTCGCCCTGTCTTTGCCACACTTCCAATCCTAGGAAGTAATGCATCAAGCTTAAGTCTTTCATCTTGAATTCTGAGGTTAGCTCCCTCTTACACCAGGCTATTAGCCCTTCATCTCCTATTAGAAAGAGATCATCAACATACATGATTAGTATATAGGTTGGTTACCTCTTACCTTGAAGTACAGATTTGCATCAGCATCACTTTTCTGAAAGCCCAGGCTTTTAAGAAAGTCATCAATCCTATCATACCAAACTCTTGGAGCCTTCTTAAGATAATACACGGCCTTTCTTAGCTTGCATACATGAGTGCCTTTGTTATGCAGTATAAAACCATCTGGTTGTTCCACAAAGACCTCCTGTTCAATCTTTCCATTCAAGAATGTTGTTTTTACATCCATCTGATGTAGTTTCCAACCAAGTATGGAAGCTAAAGAAATAATAGTTCAAATGGAGGTATACCTGGCTACAGAAGCAAAAGTCTCTTCGTAGTCGATTCCTTCTTTCTGAGTGAAACCTCTGGCTACAAATATTGCTTTGAACTTTTCCACACTTCCATCAACTGCATGTTTGATCTTATAGATCCATTTGGAAGAAACCACTGATTTGTCTTTTGGCCTTGGCATAATGTCCCAAACATTGTTCTTTATAATAGACCTGTATTCCTCAAGCATGGCATCCTTCCATACTTGTAATTTATCTGCTTCTTCAAATGAAGAAGGTTCGGCATCACTAATGTTGCTCATCAATGCAACATAGCCTCCAAACCTAGGAGGCTTCTTCCTTTCCCTGAAAGTTCCTTTGGGAGCAACTATCCTTTCYRATTCCCACACTATTTATTTAAGCCACCCYGGCTTCCTTTTGGCTGGAGGTTCTTCAAGAGTTCTTTCTAACATTTCAGYAGGTTCTAGGGGCTCATTACTTGGCCCTTCACGAGGTTCCTCCCTCTGATCATCCGACTCTTCATTTTCAGAAGAGGGTGAAGTTCGTTGAACTTCTTCTGATTCTCGTTGAAGCTCTCTGGATTTCTTAAATGCAACTTCCTCATGGAAAGTCACATATTTTCTTACCTCTATTTGCCTCTGACCAGGTACATAAATCCTGTAAGCCTTGGAGTTCTCACTGTACCCCACAAAAACCCCTTTCTTTCTTGAGGGTTCCATCTTTGTCCTCTTTTTCTTAGGGACATGAATATATATAGGACATCCAAATATCCTTAGATGCCCTACTTCAGGTTTGATCCCTGAGAAGACCTCTTCAGGAGTCTTGTCCTTCAAGGTAGCATGTGGACACATGTTCTGAATATACACGGCAATGGAGGTAGCTTCTGCCCATCAAGAATTTCGCAGATCTTGGTCAAACATCATTGTTTTCGCTGCCTCACAAATTGTCATGTTTTTCCTCTCAACAACTCCATTTTGTTGAGGGTTATATGGCACGGTCAACTGTCTCTTGATTCCTACTGAGTTGCAGAAATCCTCAAACTGGAGAGATTCAAACTCTCCTCCATTGTTTGTTCTAAGGATTTTAATGTGTTTCCCTGTCTTCTTTTCAATTAAGGCTTTATACTCTTTGAATTTATCAAATCTGTCACTTTTAGCTTTAAGAAAATATATCCAACATTTTCTTGAGTAATCATCAATAAAAATGACATAATACAAACAACCATTGAGTGAGGGAGATGACATGGGACCACATACATCAGAATGAATCGGATCTAAGATGCCTTGATCTTTGTTGTCACTACTAGGAAATGCTTTATTTATATTTTTACCTAGCATGCATCCCTTACAAATTTCATTTTTA
>ML792166.1:557375-575175 GCA_009831015.1 Picea engelmannii | reverse complement strand
TGATATGCATCTATTTGTTATGACATTATTTTGATCTAGGTTGCATGTTGAAGCTATGACCATCATACTAACCTTTGGTCAAAATTAAATTCAAGGTATTAGATTGATTAAAGTTGAGATCATAGAGTTTATTCTCTAACCCATCTTTCTGTCAAGATAGCATATGTCTTAGAACAGAGGACAGGTTGAAGAAAGCACTTGTCATCTTAAGTGAAGGAGACTTGGAAGAAAAGCAACACACTCATTCTTGAGGACAAGACTCCAAGTTCCAGGTTACCATGGAGGAATGTTTGATCACAACACTAGAAGGGTGTTGATCTCATTTCGTATTGTATTTCGTACTTTTGATCTTTGTTTCAGGCAGGTCACAAGTGATAGCTCTAAAGGAGCTATTGTGATGATTATTCATGCTATTGTTTTATTACTATTATCAAAAGAGTATTATTCTTGCCTGTTGTTTTGTTGACCTTGTTTCAGGTCACAGGTGATAACCCTGAGGAAGATATAGTGAAGGTTGCAGAAGGAAACAGATTAGATGAGACATGAAAAAGACTATGTACATGACCATATACATTCATGTACCAAAGAAGATGAAGAAGAAGTTATTTTTGAGATCCAGAGTATCTCATATGGAGATTGATTGTAAGGAGCAAAAGGCTCCAAAGATGACCGAACATTAGAACAAGAACTCACAGTAGACTTGTTCAAAGGATAATGAAGCCACCTTGACAGGAAGCATAATTCACTTGATGTCTGACTCAACTTTTCATATTTAGACTTGGTATTCAACACCAAGTATACCCTGTAAGAGATGATGAAGTCCTTGTAGAATCAGAAGAAATCAAGAGTAAGCATGATCTCAGAAAGGATCAGATGAAGAGACAACTTCTAGGGCTGGGAGACAGATGCCATGAGAAGACTAGATCGTAGCTTCAAAACTTCTAGGAGATATGAAATCTCCTGGGAAGATTCCCTTGTTTCAGTGACAGAGAAGGAAGCCAGTCAAAAAGACTAGGATATGGATTTTAGCGTGAAACTAGAAGAGAAGTTAGTATTGACTTCCAAGATTGATCTAACAGATCAAGCATGTTGCATATGTACAAAGCCTGATGTGTGTCTAGAGGATTCTCCCAGCAAGAGGGAGAAGACTATGACGAGACACTTACTCCAGTAATTGAAGAAATAGTTCCAGTATTCATGAAGATAACCAGAACAACCATGATTCATATATAGTATGAGATGCAGGGGGAGAAATCCCCATATTTAAAATTGAGTGGCAGTTGGTGCAGTACATTAGTTGGACCATGGAAACATGACTACAATAAAAGATAGAGTTACCTCCATGAAAGAAGAAGAGCTACCTTCAGTATCAGTTATTGAGCCACTCTTAGTTTCAGATGAAGTTGTTCCATGGTGGAGTAGAGGAGTTACTCTCAGATTTCAGCAGTCACAGTGAGAATGGAGCAACCATTCTCAGCTTCAGAGCAGTTGCAGGTGCAGAGTCCCAGTTCCAGAAGGAACAATTGCAGAAAGAGGAGAGGACATATTCTCAGGCAGTGAGACAGATAGTGCTTTGCAGAAAGCACATAGAGCTAGCACATGATTGTGAAGATTGAGTTGCAGCTGAGCAAGTGCACCAGATTGGTACATAGTGATATGAAAATTTGATTTGAAGTTGAAGACATAAAGAATCATGTCTGCAAGTTGAAGCAAGCTCCAAAAGCTTAGTGTGGCAGGATTGATAGTTTTCTGAAGAGTTTGGGCTTTACCAAGAGTAAAACTGATTCTAACCTTTACTTCAAGATTATAAATGTTGAGCCAGTTATATTGTTGTTGTATATAAATGACTTATTCTTAACTGGAGAAGAAAATCTCATCACAAATTGCAAGAAGAAGCTCGCTACAGAGTTTGATGAAAGACCTAATGCAATATTTCTTAGGTCTTGAAGTTTGGCAGAGCCCAGAGAAGATCTTCCTTAACCAAGGCAAGCATGTAGTTGAAATAATGAAGAGGTTTGACATGTTGGAATGTAAATCCATGAACACACCCATGGAAACGAAGTTGAAGCTCCTGGTAGATACCTCGTCATAATTGGTTGATGCTACTCTGTCCAGACAGATTATTGGTTCGGTGATGTATCTGACGAATACCAAGCCAGATATATGTTTTTCCTTGAGTCAGTATCTGGTAGAACCTAGGCGTGTTCACCTTGATGATGCAAAACATGTGATGAGATAACTTAAGGGTACATTGGACTTTGGTCTATGTTATAATGGAGATCATGACTTCAGACTGAGTGGTTATACCGATTCAGACTGGGCTGGAAGTGTTTCTGACAGAAAGAGCACTTTAGGATGTTGTTTCAGTCTGGGGTCATCCATGACTTCATGGAAGAGTAGGAAGCAATCCAGTATTGCTCTCAGCACGGCAGAAACAGAATATATTGCAGCATGTTCCGCCAGTTGTGAAGCCATATGGCTTCGGATGTTGTTGATAGATCTATTTGATCTGGAGATGGAAGCCACCGTGATCCTATGTCATAACCAAAGTTGTATAAATATGATGTGTTCCATGATGAATCAAAGCACATAGAGATCTGATATCACTTCATTCATGATATGATGCAGAGGGGAGCTTTAAAGCTCCAATATGTTGGCACAGATGAGCAGGTTGCAGACCAAGCCTCTATCTCGTGTAAAGTTTAAATACTTTCGAGACAAGCTTGGTATAGTCCGAAAGGACCTCCCTCGAAAGGGGGAGTGATGTTGATGATACTATGGTATCCTGACCAACAGCGGGTAGCTCAATTAGGATTTTATATCCTAGGGCACAGATCATCCCTGGACAAATCCCGAAGGTCCGGTAAGGACGGTCTATCAGAGTACTTGTGCATGTATATGCTAGTTGTGGTCAGTAGTGGTAGCTCCGTTAGGATTTTTATAATCCTAGGCAATCTTATGATTCCTGGGAAGATCCTGAAGGTCCGGTAAGGATGGTCTGTCAGAGTACCACGTGGTAGCTCCGTTAGGATTTTATATCCTACGGAATCTTATGATTCTTGGGCAGCTCTTTAGGGACTGTCAGAGTACCACAAAATGTTGTAACACCTGCCTCATTTTGTTGCTCCATGATGATGATGTTGTTGCTCTAGCCTTCGTGCTGTGATGACATTGTTGCTCCAACCTTTTTGTTGTGATGATGATGCTATTGTTGTTGATTTTATTGATGATGATGATGTATTAGTGTTATACTAATCCATGTTGATGCAGATGATGATGATGTCATTCCAACTCCTTGTTGTGGATGATGATATTGATGATGAGAAAAACTTTCGATGATTTATAGATATGCCAATCAGTGTTCCAGATGCTGTTGATGTTGTTTCCCTCTCTCTCCTGATGATGTTCTCGAATACCCTTCTTGTTAAGGGGGAGTGTTGAAATATTGTAACTGCAAAGAGTATTCTATTTATTATTGAGTCGTTATTAATTAGATCAATCCCCTTTTGTGGATTGATCATGTCGGGCATTGTAAATGACCAAATCCCCTTTTGTGGATTGGTCAAACCCTAATTATATTATGTTAATTAAGAATTCGGCCCCCAGGCCTTATTAAAGTGGTTTTAACCACTAAGAAGAGAAGTCAGCCCTGCCCAATGAAGATACACCTTTCCAGCGTTTGCCAGCTAGTATAAATAAAGGAGGCTAGTGCCTCATTTGTTCACTCACTCATCCACTCATCAAGTGCGCAAGTTTGGAGAGCTGCAGTTGGGAGAAGAAGGAAGAGAGAGGTGCATTGCTCAGTGTTGGATATTTTCTAGTGTTTTGGTTTATTGTCTTGGCATTGTATTGGCAATCTATATTAAGGAAGTTTTGTTGGGTTTTCTCCCCCGTGAGGGTTTCCCAGGATAAATGTTGTGTATCTTGTGATTGTGTTTCTCTCAATGATCCTACCTATGCTATGGTTATCTAGTAAATTGAAAAGAAACCTAATAATAGCTCAAAAGTTAACAATGCGATCATAACTGCAAGAAACAACGCATTCCTTTTACAGTAGCTTTGGTCATTAATGTGACATAATTGGTTCAGTCACAGCATATGCAACATCTAAACAATGTTCATTGTTAATTGCCATGCCCATATTAATGGTGACAAGACCTGACTCTTTACACAGACAGACAATCCCCCTAATTATATGTTTTTGATGTAGACTGCCCCCTTGCAGATACCTTACCCTATGCAGACACACCCCTCTATTCTATAGCCCATCAACTCCTCAATTTCCCAAGATCCCATGACACCCATACCATCCCTTCTACAAATCCCTAGTTACCATCGACTCCCTGACCATAGAGATTTTTTGTTGTGAAGCAATCTAGCCTACATAATCGTAGCCCTATTTTTCTTTTTATTCTTAGACCTACAAAGCAACAAACAACAAAACAAAAATTAGAACTACATTGGAACTGCTAGAATTGAATTGTTGGAATTAAATTGCTACTATGGTACATTAACACCCCCCATGCCCCCAAAGCCTCAAGGTGGTTTCAACTTCGGTTGAAGCAGCATAGGACTTCAGGCATGCACCATTCACCCATCCTTTCTTCAACTGGTCATCCAATTGAGTCAATTGGACTGCACCTTCTCTTGTAATCTACATGATCCTATAGGGTCCTATAAAATACATCCTCAATTTCCTAGGATGTTTCCAAACTCATTGGCATACATCAAAACCATATCTCCATGAGAAAATTCCTCGTTCCCTATATATGATCTTCTCATGCTTTCTATCTCCACTTTTGGACCATCTAGTATGTGTCCCTCTAACTGAACAAACATATCCAATCTTTCCTGCAACTACATCGTATTTGATATCCTTGTAGCAATAGCGACCCGTAGGTTCGAGATCAAGTATTCTTAAGCATCACGACTTCTTTTCCATAAACTGGGTTGAAGGATGTGTGCTTGGTAGGTCTTTTATAGGACGTGCAGTATGCCAATAGAATTGTCAGGATTCTCTCATCCCAATGACCTTGGTTAGCTACATAGACTTTCATCAACCCGCATTCTAGAATCTTGGCTAAAGCTTCCACCATACCATTGGCTTCGGGGTGATACGATGTGGTTTTATGAAGGTGGATCATAAATTCCTTAACCAAAGTAGCCACTGCTGATTCGAATTGGATCCATGCCAACTTTGTAATTAGCACCTAGTTGCTTTACGTTTTTGTAAATTTTGTAAACATGTCCTTTTTTATTTTATTGTCTTTTTGTCAAAATTGGAAGTGGAAACAAACCATTGTGATGGTTGGCCTTCCAAAGGCAGCTCATTAAAACAATGAAGGCTATACCGAGGACATGAACATGGAAGGCAAGGAGAACTGAGGGAACACAGTGGCTGAAATGAGAGCTTGAAGAGGGTAACCTGCTTGAAGATCGGTGGACAAAGGAGTTAAGGAGCCTATCCACGATGAGTGATGGTGCCTTTGAGCCATGGCCATATACAACTTTTTTTGTTGTCCGTGAGTAACAATACACATCTGTGTATAACTCACCCCTTTGTATATATCTCCCGAGCTTAATAAAATGCCCATTAATGTTGAAATCTGGGTATAATTGCTTCAATTCCATGGCTCTGCACACACACACACACACACAAACGCACACACATATAGTTTTGGTTTGAGCTTGATTGATCAAGGAAGACAAAGATCTATGGGCATCCCTTATTAGGATTCCAGTTGGTAATTGTTGTTTGGCACTATTATCAAATGAATCGATTTGGTGTGAAGGCTTTATGTAGCTGGATGGCATTGAATCCCCTGTCATTGCTTGCTCGCTGGGAGTATTAATTGGTTGTTGGACTGGTGTGAGTTCTCTTGTTCGAACCACACACTACAACGAATCTTGCCTTGTGTTCTCTATTAAAACGTTGGAGGATACACCTACAGCCATACCTTGTTTGTTGGTTGTTCCAATTGATAATTACAGTGTCAATTTCCCTTGAATTGTTGGCTGATCAATTTCCCAATCAATTGTGTTTGCTGGTATGAAATAATACTTGAGCATTGCTATCGAATGGTTGACTCGTTTCGACTGTCGAATCAACTAGAGCCAGATGCTTGGTTGGTTTGGTTATGTTGCTGAGTAATATCACCACAGCTCTGAAATCCTTTTAATGGTTCCATTGCTATTTTTGGGCACTAAAACAAAATTACCTACAGAATTAAAATGCCTAAGAATGCTTAAGTGACTTGGGTTGTATTAGTGATTTAGTGAACCTTTTCTTGTTATGTCGGTTGGCCATTGCCTATATCTACAGGCTGACTTCTTTAATCTCTGAATTCTTACCCTACAAATTATATTTCTTCTCAAGACAATGTTATATTAGTGGTACAAAATCAAAGTTCTTCATCTAGTTTTTATTTTTCACCATTTATAATCTAACCTTCATCTACACGATTTGTTTAGTCTATGTATTGGCCGGTGCACTATGCAATAGAAAACATTCTCAATGGTCACAATGGTATGTGTTACATACAGAAAAGGCCATCTTCTATATAATTGAATGATTGGTCAATTGTTTGGACACATGGGTTTCTACTTGAGCAGTCAATTAAAACGCTCTTCAGTCTCGGGCGATTTGTCATTTTCCCCACAGCGTTTCCCATCCATTGACGCACTGGATTTGATGCTCACACTCTTAATACAAAAGGTGTAAACAGAGTCCCAACTAATTGTTAGTAAAGTTGTGAAGCCAAATTGAAACACAGAACACTGAAGTGACAGATGAGTATTGGCTTGGGCAGCACAATTCGCTGAGGAAGCTTGAGAAGCTATTTCAAAGACCAAGTAACGATAGAGTCCTTAGTGAACAAAGAAATTGTAGAGAACAAGAAGCTTTTGCACTTCGGTTATGGTTTACAAGACATTCAAATTGCTTAGGTATAACCATTTAAATTCCGCTACATGCATCCATGTTGAAAAAACAAACTGGCCATAGGTCCACTGTTTACGGATTAGATGATATTGGAGCAGGTTTGTCAGAGACCACTGCCATGGGCAAAGCCTTGAAGAGGGAGAAACTGGAAGAGTTGAAAGACTTCAATAGGCAGATCCAAGAGGAAAGTCAGTATTGGAGATAGAAAGCGAATGAGTCGGAAAAAGAGCTTGCCAAGCACCAAGACACCTTCACCACCATGAGGGAAAAATTAGATAGGAGCAGATTGCAGCTCTTGCAACTAGGGGAGAAATTCACTCAACTAGATAATTGGAAAGATGAGAGGTTCACTGAAGCAATTACTCATCTATATTGGGATTTGGTAGCAAAGGAAGAGGCCTTGAAGAGGCTACAAGTAGCTATCCAAGAGACCAAGCAAGTCCCTTCTATTGCCACTGTGGAAGCCAGCACCATGATGGAGTCAAGCCTGCTAAACTCACCTTCCAAGATCCTTCCTCCAAAGACCTTTGTTGACTTTGAAAAGCATACTAGAGGCATCGGTTCCAAGCTCATGAGGCAAATGGGCTATGATGGCCAAGGGCTAGGCATGGAAGGCCAAGGGATTGTTATCCCCATTATAGCTCAACAGAGGCCCAAGCATGAAGGCCTAGGATTTAGTGGACAATGAGCCAGCCCAAGTTCAGCTCAAACCACTTTCGTCAAGGCAAGAGGAACTAGAAGAGAAGGCATCCCATGGAGGAAAAGGAAACTAGAAAGGAGTGTGCAGCAAGCCACTCAAATTTGTTGTAGAGGCTTGGAAGAGGGCAAGAAAGAGATGATTCCACCATCTAGATCTGCTCCAACTCCTGGGGGACCAAGCAACAAAGCTAGCAAGCATCAACATAAACCAAAAAGGTATGACATAGTTTGTTTTTGTTGCAATAAAGGGGATCATAAGGTTAACGATTGTTGGCACTCTAGAAGGTCAAGCAGCCCATGCAAGAATGATTGCTAGTATTGTTGATTGATTGGACATTAGGAGGCCAAATGTTGGAGGCTTCACCCAAAACTCCATCCCAATAACTGGACAACCAAGAAGAAATCTTAGAGAGTCAAGATCAAGGGGAAAGAGGAGATGCTTGCACTTGCAGCCCAAGGAGCAGCAGTTGTCCAACAACCCACTGCAGAAGACAATGCCATCTCTAGTCATAAGATGGTCAGCAGGGTTATGCCAAAGGAAACCCCTACTCAACGCTTATTTTCCATTCTATAGGGGAGGCAACCTTTCTAGGAGATTTGTCAGAGTCTTCTTGATGAGTAGAGAAGAAGAAGATTGAAGGGAGTTGAAGTTTTTGGGGACCAAAAGCCTACAAATGGGGAGGTGTGATTCGAATTGGATCCTCAGCAAACTTTGTAATAAGCACCTAATTGCTTTACCTTTTTGTAAATTTTGTAAACATGCCTTTTTAAATTTTATTTTGTCATTTTGGAAGTGGAAATGAACCATTGTGACGATTGGCCTTCCAAAGGCAGCCCATTAAAACAATGAAGGCTATAGTGAGGACATCAACAAGGGAGGCAAGGAGAATTTGGAGAAGACAGTAGCAAAAATGAGAGCTCAAAGAGGGCAACCTGCTTGAAAATCGGTGGATGAAGGAGTTAAGGAGCCTGTCCATGATGAACGAAGGTGCCTCTAAGCCATGCCATATGCAATTTTTTTTATTGTCTGTGAGTAACAATACACATTTGTGTATAGATCATTGTCTGTGAGTAACAATACACATTTGTGTATAGCCCACACCTCTGTATTTATCTCCTAAGCTTAATAAAATGCCCATTAATGTTGCAATTTGGGTATAATTGCTTCAATTTCATGGCTCTTCATATATATATATATATATGGTTTGAGCTTGATTGATTAAGGAAGACAGAGATCAATGGCATCCTTATTAGGATTCCAGTTGGTAATTGTTGTTTGGCACTATTATCAAATGAATCGATTTGGTGTGAAGGCTTTATGCAACCGGATGACATTGAATCCCGTCATTGCTTGCTCACTGGGAGTATTAACTGGTTGCTAGATTGTTGTGAGTTCTCTTGTTCGAACAACATGCTACAGGGAATCTTGTGCCTTGTGTTCTCTATTAAAACATTGGAGGATACACCTACAGCCATACCCTGTTCGTTGGTTGTGCCAATTGATAATTATAGTGCCAATTTCCCTTGAATCATTGGATGATCAATTTCCTAATCAATTGTGTTTGCTGGTATGAAATAATACTCGAGCACTGTTATTAAATGGTCGACTCATTTGGACTGTTTAATCAAGTAGAGCTAGATGCTTGGTTAGCTTGGTTATGTTTCTCAGTAATATCAACACAGCTTCGAAATCCTTTCAACGGTTCCATTATTATTTGTGGGCACTAAAACAAAATTACCTATAGAATTAAAATGCCCAAGAATGCTTAAGCGACTTGAGTCGTATTAGTGATTTAGTGAACCTTTTTTTGTTCTGTCAGCTGGCCACTGCCCATATCTACAGGAGACTTCTTTAACCTCCAAATTCTTACCGTGCAAATTATATTTCTTCTTGAGACAGTGTTATATCAGTGGTATAGAATCAGAGTTCTTCATCTCRTTTTTATTTTTCACCAATTACAGTCTAACCTTCATSTACATGATTTGTTGAGTCTATGTATCGGTCTGTGCGCTATGCAATAGAAAACATTCTCAATGCTCGGAATGGTATGCATTACATACAACAAAGGCCATGTTATATATGATCAAATGATTGGTCAATTGTCTAGACATGTGGGTTTCTATTTGAGCATTCAATTAAAACGTTCTTCAGTCTTGGGCGATTTGGCATTTCCCCACAGTGTTTCCCATCCATTGACACACTAGATTTGATGCCCACACTCTTGATTCAAAGGGTGTAAACAAAGTCCCAATTGAAACACAAAACATTAAAGCGACTGGTGAATATTGGCTTGGGAAACATAATTGGTAGAGCGAGCTTGAGAACAAAGAAATCGTAGAAAACAATAAGTTTTTGCACTTGGGTTATAGTTTACAGTACATTCAAATTGCAGAGGCATAACCATTTAAATTCCGCTACAAACATCTATGTTGATGAAATGGACCGGCCATAGGCCCACCGTTTACGGATCAACTACGTCTCCAATAAGATGTTTTCCTTGGTTGCTAGTTAGGCTACAAGGACACCCAAACCTTGTCACAATGTTTTAAAAAATAAACCATGTAGCTATCTTTGTGGAGAGGTCCCTAGTCAATGTACCCTCCACCCAACAGGTCAAATAAACTATCATCAACATGATATACTTGACCAAGAGAGTACCACACTAGTGTGTTGATCAACCCAACGAAATCAAACAACCACCACTCAAACAGCTCCCCGACCACAATGGGTCATAGCGGCATCTTGTTGTGGGAAAAAGGTCATCCCACTTGTTAGCATGCGCTACACTGTTTAGCATGTCCGCATCATCTGCAAACAATGTTGGCCACTAGAATTCTGCATGCAGTACCTTCCCAGTTGCGGCCTCCCCAATGTAGTGTTGGTTGTGTTATTGCACAGTTTGTACTTGGATGTAAAGGAAAGGTGAATGAAGAAAAATTGATGTAACGTGAGACAATCCTATCACCATCACCTCGATAGGATATCTCTTTCTATTTAGGGTGGTAGGCCCAGGGGAGACGTCCCCGGTGACTTGGGGTTTTGAGAAGGCAAAGGGTAAAGGCCAAGGTAAAAGTTTCCCTCTCACAAGTCACCACCGATCAGAAAGTCCGGCTAAACAGCCAATAAAGCTAATAATAACCAGAAATGTACCTGCCCGGAACAAAGCAACATAAAACTATATTTTGCAAGATCACTTGTTGGTTAGTACTTCATATAATCGGAGACTTTCTCAAATAAAGCAATTTGACTAATATATTGATGAAGCAATCAATGATGTATAGCAGCAATAATCACAATACGTTACTTCACAATAAATGCTTTTAAAGAAGCTTCGAAATGAACAGGAATGATTTATCATCAATGTCACAATATCAACATTCATTAGAAGCAAAGACTACTATGCGTTAGCCAATCTTTCAATTGTTTGAAGAAGCATTAATTTGCTGCAAAGTATGACTATAACTTGAAAGAATAATAGCAGCAGTAGGGTTAGCAAGTTAATCTAAGCTAGGGTTAGAAGGTGTTAGTAATTGCTCAAAGATTTGGATGTTTGTAGGTTGTGATCAAAGCACTCAAACAAGAAGTCTAAGACTAGTGCATTCATAGGGCAAATGAAGTCAAAGATAGCGGCAAGTATTGAAGGAACAGGATGATAATGGTAGGGCCAAAGACAAGAGGAACTTGATGGATGAAGTGTTGGTAAGCCAAGGCTTCAACCATCAAACCCTAGGGGAAAACAGTTTACTAAGGTGTAGGCAACCCTAGGCCTTAGCACGTTTTCCTCCTTCTTTAGCTCAACAACAAAGTAAAATCGGCTAGGGTGAAGAGCAAATGATAGGGTGTTGCAATGGCAAGGCCCTAGCAATGTCCTCAACACCAAAAACGGATAGGATGAAGAACAAGAGATAGGGTGCTGCAATGGCAAGGCCCTAGCAATGTCTCCAACAGAAAAAATGGCTCCTTGGCACAAATTGGTAGGGAATTAAAATAAGGACACCAACATGTGCTTATTTCCTAGGGTTTATTCCAGCAATTTCATTAACAAAATGCAAGTAAAACACTATAACCATTCAAGTAAGGGAAGGATTGCAGAAATTCACTTACATTCACCAAGTATTCATCAAGCCAAACCCTAGTTATAAACCTTCAACCAAGAAAAATGCCAAAGGCACCATAAAAAGCCTTCCTTCAACAAGTGCGCACTAGAATTTCAGACAATAACCCTAAGAAGGGCGCAAATTTCAGACCTCACCAAGTGGTGAGTGAAAGATGATGAGAAAAAGAGAGTTTTAGCTCTCTACTTATACAATAGCAATGACCTTAATTTAATTTTTAGGTCACAAAAGACCGACATGGCCAAAAATACATAATAATATTGTTTTACATTAAATGTCATAATTAAAACCCTAATCAAGCAAAAGTGATGACGTCATGCCCTTTTAGGGTGACGTTAGGCCCCTTTAGGGCAACGTTGGCCTCCTAGAGCAAAACGTTAGGCCTCCGAAACCTGCCACATGTGCCACTTGGCACATAACTGCCTCCCAAAACCTCCACAAGTGTTTGATGATGTCATAGGTGTCCTGGGTGATGTCATGGGCCTTCCAAGGCCAACATCCTGGTGGAAAGGGCACAACCCCCCTGGGTACAGGTCTGCTAAGTTGCCTCTGGTGGAACATCCTCCTCTTCTTCAGTGCAAACCCTCTGATCTGTCTTTGCCCCCTGTTGGGGTCTCAACATCCATCTAATGGGCTTCCAGCCCCATGGAGGTCCGAACTAATTATCTCCCCATGTGTACCTATCCATAAGGGTACCTGTCCGTCGGGTATGGTCCTGCACATCAACAGATACGCCCTCCATGGGCTCATAAGTCACAGGGATCATAGCAATGTTAATCACAATCTAATCATCAAGTTTATTAAACATGTGCATAAAACCCCTTTTACCCAAACAAGTGCTCAAAGACTTTATACTAATCTACAAGCCAAGTTTGGAGGAAGCGACAGGACGTCCTATTGGGCTAATGCTCACTGGATGTGGGGTGTTTCTGGGAGAAATCAAATCCAAGCCATGTGAGTGGATGAAGTGGATAAGGGATGTCTGGGCAAGGGGTGTAGTGATAGTAGGAAAATGCATGGCTTACCTATGGGTGCCTCTGTAAAGGGTGAGTTGCACCTGTCATGGATGCAAATGTTTCCAAGCCCATTCATGCCTTTTGTCTTTTTCTTATTGCTTTTTCTTCAGGAGGTTGGCTAGGGGACACTGCCCTGGCGTGGTGACCAGTGGTGGCAATGTTACCCACAAGCATTTCATGGAAATGAGAAGGTTGGCTCGTGATGAGACCCCCTTTCTCTTGGCTATGCAACCAAGAGCCACTACCTTGGCGTGGTGACCAGAGGCTAGTAGTGTCATACCGCTATCTGCCCATGGACCTAATAGGCTGGCTCGTGATGAGACCCCCTATCCTCTAACCAGGTCTTGTTTTATTATTTTTATGTGTTCCTCTGTTTCTTGCTGAGAAGCTTTTTACTACTTTCCCGGGGATCCCTGGGCGAAGCATCTCGAGGTTCATTCTTTGGCTTCTATCTTTTGTCAGCTACTTTTACCCTCTGGGCCTTTAGCCCCTTCTTCCCACAAGGTAAGGTGAAACCCTTAAATATTTGGCCAACCCAATGCCCGGACCAGTGTAATGGGATGGATGAGCAGGAGAAAGATGGAAAGTGGTAAGTATGGTGGGAGCGGACAATGGCTTCTCATGAATCCCCCCAGTGGCAACTCAAAACCTATGGGCACAAGCTTACTAGGGCACCATGTCATTCCCCCTAGATATGGTCAAGTGGATAGGTATAAGATTAAAGCATCCATTAGAAACAAAAAGAATCAAATGCACATATTCAAAGGTTTTGAGGATCAGAGTGACACATACCATGATACCTGGACTCATTACCTCATGGAGCAAGACCCACTTCTGCTACAGGACCAGGCCGAGATGATGGATGTTGTTGCTGCTGACAAAGTGGAGGCGTTGAAGGAAAAAAATATGGGCCCTCCAGGGCCATGCTCAAGTTGATCCGACTCTCGGTACTCCATGTCTAGGACCTGTGGGCCTCGAGACATAATCTCCTTAGTTATCCCTAAACTGGGGATAACAGGTTGCTCTGCCCATCACGAGTCTTCCATAGCATCGTCGATCTTTCATGGTCGAACACACACTTGCAAAGAATCCCATCTGTGGCTAAATAGTATAGTTGTTCTATGATTAACTAATAGATCGTAACCCAAACAACCAACTGTCAACCCTGTCGCAGATCATATTCTTCTGGCATAGATCCAAAATTGAGTAATTCAGCAATCTCAACAAAGAAGTGAGGAACTACTACTACACAAAAGAGATTAACATCGAGAAGTTCATCAACTATCCCCGTGTCCTCCCCTTTGTGTACTTGGATAGTGTTCAATAAAACAGGGCATTTCCATATAGGACGAACCCCTTAAGCAATCACTTACACAACTAGATCAAAGATCAGTACACTAGTGTTTTACATGGTTAAAACCCTCAAAGAGGGAAGCAGTCCATGGCCCTCGCCAACATAGCCACTTCAGGAAATATATTAATGCAAAAGAAAATATTGTACATAAGAGTTTCTCACAATCAATCTTCAGCAAATGACCCTCCATGCTCTTTAAATAAAGATCACAGACCAATCGGGTGCTAAGCCATGGATCAATATAGTCCTTAGTATTGAAGAGAATATGAACCGTTGGATTACTTATGTCTAAAACATATCATGACCGTCATGTTACATAACTACAATGCATACTTATGCGTACTTATGCGTACTAAAGAAACACACTTTACTGAAAGACACATTAGACCAAGTTGATCTTAACTAACTCCTAAGTGTCTAAATATCCTAACATCCCCCCTTAAGAACAACTTGGGATAGGATAAAAGGATTTACAAAGGTGAAACAATAGGAGAAGGAAGGAGGAATTAGAGCCTATCCCCCCTTAATGACGACTTACAAAACTCCTAACATAGATCGAACTTTGGAAAACCTTGATTTTGTAAGAGACTTTGTGAAAATGTTTGCAACTTTATTATCTGTAGGGAAAAAGAACACTTCAAGAATGTGATATTGAATAATGTTTCGGATGAAGTGCATGTGTAGTTCAATGTGTTTTTTGCGTTGATGTTGAACTGGATCTTTGGTGAGCTTGATGGCACTCTGATTGTCACACAAAAGTGTGGTTTGGATATTGCTGCTAGAATCCAAACTCTAAAAGGATTTGTCGAAGCTACAAGGCTTCTTGACTTGCATTAATCACTGCTCAGTACTCTGCTTCTACTAAAGAAAGAGAAAGAGCTTGTTGTTTCTTACAAGCCCAAGTGACGGATCTAAAACCGATATTGAAAACATATCCTACAATAGACTTTCAATCATCAAGGTCGTCAGCCCAATCTGAAATATCCCAGACCTCGGATCTGGATATAAAATGCTAAATATTGGGGTCTCGGTTGTGGATCTGATACTCTGGGGGTTTTTGTTTGAGTTTCAAAGGTTTTTGGATGCATTTTTGTTGTGTTTAATTGTTTTATATCATGCATGCAATTATATTTGGGACCAAAACGAACTCAACAACTTCATTAAGGAAAATAACAGTGATTACAAGCAATATGCCGAAAATCAAATAAATGTCTTCAGTTAGATCTGAACAAGAAGCGATCTTAACCGGAATACAAAATATGAGACTGAGAAATACCAATAATAACGTCGGATGTATGGATCCGATGCATGCGCTATAGATCTACAACATGCAAGGAGGAATGTGCTGCATGCAATTGCAAATATGTCGGAAGACTGTTGCTGCAGCTGGGAAAATGCGCCCTGGTGGCTATGCTCGCCCGATCGACCTGAAAACTGTCTCAAATGAAGCACCCTACTCTCTAACCAACTCTCCATGTCTCTAATATGGAATATCAGTCATATGTTTCCCTGTCGGAACCTCGGATCGACTCCTCAAACCCCCACGCACTTCCTAGCTAAATGGTGCGTTTTGGGTGTTTTACCCAGTAGAAATCTGTGGGATCTATTTCACTGAATGCGCCCTGGCCTACTCTAAACTGGCTCGGAAGGGATTTTCTTCCCCTGATCTGGTTGGGCATAGTGACCCCCGAAGGTTGGAAATCCTCCTCAAACCCCCACGCTGCACTGGAAGAATTGCGCACTAGCATGTGTTGGGTCTCTCTGTTGTTGTAGATAGAAACTGAAGCTCGATGAAGAACCTATATGGTCCCTCCAACAGACTAGGGTCTGTCTTTCAACACCGAACTCCGTCAATGGCTGTGGTTTCGTCCAAAACTCCACAAAACATAAGAAGGTCAACTTCCTCCTCTCTGATTTCTATTTTCCAATTCACAAATCATCATAATGACCAATTAGGTCGACTTTTCTCCCTTTATACCTCCTCTCGTCTAATTCTTCATTCATTTACTTAATTAAATGGATTTTCTCCTAAGTTATGATTTAATGTTCACTTAAGTCATTTAAACCCCCTTTTTGTTCGAATTAGACGTTCACTTTACCACTTAAGTGACTTTTTCCCTAAGTTTCACCTCAATAATTAATTAAGTCACTTAAACCTCCTTTTTCCTCCTTTTACCTTTTTAATATCACTTTTCATGTCAGACTTTGGTGAATGACATTAGTTAGAGGTGTTATTCCCCTTTTTGTCTCAACTATAGTCTACAAGAACATATAGACTACTAAGTCGCTCCCTGTAGTGACCATCACTGGGAAAGGGACATTCCACAATCAAAATCAATGAAACCAACCAACAAGGAGTCCCACCTGAACTATAATGTATCCCAAACTGAATTGTACCCCGGATATACCGAAGTATCCTCTTTGTTGCTTTCCAATGGCTCTCCTAGGGTGTTTTCATATATCGAGCAACAAGACCAACAACAAAGGAAATATAAAGACAGGTATGAGTCAAATATAAGAGGCTACTAACTAAATGACAATACAAAGTAGCATCTACTTCCAATGTAGTACAAGTGGCAACAAGTTTGACTCCATACTGGAAGGTAGATGGGGCTAGTTTACAATCTTCCATGTGAAAGCGACGAAGGTCACATGCATACTTAGACTGGGAGAGGGAAATTCCTTCCTTGGTTTGCAACACATGGAGACTGGGAAACAATGCAAATAACCTAAGTCTATCATTTCAAATTTCTTCTTAAGGTTGTATTTCACATGGTTTAAGAGTTTGGGGTCACTACCAGTGAGGATAAGGTTATCAACATAAAGAACAAGTATTATGAGATGGTTTCCTACTTTCTTGGTATAGACATTGGGGTCAGAATGACATCGAGAAAAATCGATGACAAGAAGAAAGTTATCCATTTTAGCATACAAATCCCGAGGAGCTTGCTTAAGACCATACAGAGATTTCTTAAGGCGACAAGCAAGGCTAGAGTCATTCTAAACATAGCCAGGAGCTTGTTCCATGTAAATTTCTTCTTGCAAATCCCCATGCAAGAAGGTGGATTTAACATGCATCTGATGGACCTCCCATTTATGTGAGGCGACAAAGGATACAACAAGGAGGATGGAATTCATTTTGGCTATGGGGGAAAAGATTTCATTATAGTCAATTCCCTTAACTTAAGAAAATACTTTGGAAACTGATCGAGCCTTATGTCTTTCAACACTTCCATTTGATCCGTACTTAGTTCTATACACCCATTTACATCTGACAGTTTTTTTCCTTTCGGAAGAGGTATAAGATCCCAAGTATTATTTGCCATTAGGAGCGATAGTCTTCATTCATTATTGTGTCCCAATTTGGATGGCCAAAAGCTTCTGCAAATGTTTCTGGATCATGAGTCTTGGAAACTTGAGCCAAAAGAGAGGAGGCTCACTGGCACTGTGAACGTGTACACTGCTAATCTGTAGGATCATCGGCAGGACCACCGGTTGTTTCTCATGTTGTACGGACCCATCTGCAAAGCAATGGTACTAGTGCAAGTTCATGTTCAATGGACCCAATTGGAGGAAGGTGAGCAAGCAAAGATGGATTTTCATCCTCACTATCATCATCTAAAGAAGAGACCATAATAGAATCACTAACAAAAAAGTTGAGAAGAGAAGATGGCA
>ML792166.1:505092-525191 GCA_009831015.1 Picea engelmannii | reverse complement strand
GACGGAGTGTGGGTAGAGAGTGGGGGAGTGTGTGAGACACACTCCCAAATGGGACGTGTATGGGTAGAAGTAAAACGTACGAGTGGAAAGGGGAAAGAGTGAAGTTTAGAAGAGGAAAGTGTGAGCTTTCATGAAGAACATGGAGGGATGCGTGAGGTGAGTGTGGGAGGAGTGTGGAGTCCACACTCTTGAGTGAGGTGGATGGGTAAGAAGGAAGGGCGCACCTCATGAGGAGGGGCCCTCAACCAAATATTAAACCATTTACTAAGTAAATGCGTGGGTGGGGACGTATTACCCAAATGGGTTACGTAGGCTTTAAGTTGGAAATAAAATAAAAGGTGGGTAAGGGGTAGGTAAAGGGTTAGGAAAGGTGTGGGTAGGTTAGGTGGGGTCCCTCTCAACATTATTTGCCACTTACTTCACCTTATTAGGTCCATTATTACAAAAATGGCATTTGCCCATGTCTTGGGTTTGGCAATTAAAATCGTCGTTTTCCGAAAAAAACTCCTAAGTGGACAGAAAACCTAGCAAAACTTGTCCGACTGAGTTGAAATTTGGTCCACAGGTGTAGGGGGTCTCATTAGCTTTCTTTTGAGTACAAATACCCCTATCAGAAATCCCGGGACCTAAATTTTACATTAAATACCCAAAATTAATTAATTAATTAATTCCGAACCTTAAAAAAAACCTAGTTAGACTTGACAGAATTTCGCGAAATTTCGCGTGTTGTCTTACATGGTCATTTATATCATTCCTAAACACTAGCTACCTAGGAATGACTTCATTAGAACTCCTTTCACCACTTTGGAGGATTTATTGGGTGGGAGTGAAAAACTCAAGAGAGATTAACCCGGCTGGTTAGGCCACATTAACCTCCTGAGGATTAAAAAACACTCAGTGAAAGGAACTCTCCTAATGAAGAAACCCTAAGGCAACTGACCTAACATGATCCATGTAGACCTATACATTATAAACCCGCGCAGGGGTGCGTAAATCCAGCTTACAAAACTGTGTGTTGGAGCAAAAATTGCCATGTAGAACCAAATAGTCTTCGACATGTTTGCATCTGATAATGCATATCTTCATGGTACATGGAGTTGACCCCCTAGTTGAAGAGGCGGTCAACAGGAGTATAAGGGCATACACCCTCCATCAAGGAATTTCTCTTTTATTGTTATTGAAAAGGCTTGAGGGTTGCTACAAGGAGTAAAAGGGCTTACACCCTAGTAGCTTAACCTTGCTAAGGTTTATCTTCTCTAGGGAGTAAATAGGCTTACACCCCTAGATGAGTGCTAAACCCTAACTCAGAACAAGAGACTCCATCACCCAATAGATAAGACACTAATCTTTGCATTGGAGATTGAATATTGTGCATTGGTAAACGTGATTTCAAAGAGATTGAAATGTTCAAGTTTGGAATTAAGTTTTACATGCTTTAAGCTATCTTGTGCCTTGAGGGCATCTTGATTTGTCAAGTGATTAAGTTGTTGTAACAAGCGTTAAGCTACATCCATTAGGGCTGCGGAAAACTCATTCTTTTATCACTCCTTACTCACTTTTCTACCGCTGAAATTTACGTGCAAGCTGTCATAATTAATCTACGGCTTAAAGGCTATTGTTTGGGTGGATTGCTTGTTGATTTTAGTGGCTAGAACTTGTTGCTGTAGAAAAAGTTTTCTACAGCCATAAGGCTATTATAAAACTCTGCTGATAACACTTATTAACAGCCCTCTCTTACTATCAAAGTCTTGGTTTAAATATTGGAAGGTTGTCTACTAATTGCTAGCTTAATTTTCCAACATCATACACTTGATTTTGATGGTTTAATTTGCGGCTGTCATAGTCTCTTTTTACTGCTGATATATATTTCCGTACTGCTGCAATTTTGGGACAGCAAGGTTTATTGTTGATTCCCCACTGGTTTTGAGGCTTTAATCATCATATATTGTCTTGTTCCAAGCAGGTCTAACATTGTTTTGCAAGTACACAACCTTGGCAACCATTTACCGGCTCATAAGACTTTTTCTCAAGCCTCTTTCCCATCCTTGACCTTGACCTATAGGGGCACTCTTCAAGCTCTTTGCTTCTCCCATCACAATCCCCCTACGGTCACCCGGGAAGCCTCCCTTGTGTTGGACTTGTCCTTCACTAAAACGAGGGGGACATCTATTGAGTTGACAATGATAGGTGTTCCCAGTTGTGTCACACATTTGTGGCTTAGGTTGGGCTTTGTCCAAACCTAAAAATTGTGCGATAACAGGTGTGAAGCCCCAACACAAGCCCACAAAGGCCATCATCAAGCCCATGAGGGCCTAGCTCCATTCCAAGGGAATTTTCTCTGAAACAAAAGTACAACATGGTGTCAACGACGATTCCCACATGCCCGACACCAAGGCCTCTTGTGGGAGTACCTCCCGAAGCTACAAAACATCTGCAGTTGTCCCCCAGGTTGTCCCCTATCACTTACAAAGCGGCCAAATGCTAGGGCATAGTGTGTAGGATGCACCTTCCTGCGCCACTTCAGGCCTTCAAGCCAGTTCTCAAACCAGAAGGAGGGTACCCTCAGCTTTTCCTAAGGCAAGAGTCCTTATCTGTCACTCAAGGACAACCTATTTAAAAGATGAAGCTCATACTGGATTTATCACAGAGAAAGTGGTGCATGGAGTCAATATCCACTATGGAATTCAAACAAAATGAAGGTGTTGGGTTTTAAGTTTGGAGAAAATTCAAAGACGGGCCAACCAGCAGGGAGGGTTTTGACAAGGTTTCTGCCATAGGAATGATCTTTTGAACCTTGGGCATCAAGATCTAGTTAAGCTTACTCAAACGACTCAAAGAAAAAAAATATGGGCACGAGAGGAGGTAGAACTACTTTCCTAGCACTTATTTATCAAAAAGAAAACTAATGGGCAAGACACATCATAGATCCATTGGCTAATTCAACATAATCTAAGACAAAAAATGAAGAAGAGATACACATCATAACTTGCTTGAATTAATTATAAACTAGTGGATACAACCTTGTTCCCGATTTCACAATGAATCCAATAGTTCATTTAGTAAACATAAGTTTCAGGGTTGTGAACTTTAAAAGTCTCAGATCTAAAACAACCATTATAAAATATGCCAAGGGTTGGGATTACAAAGAACGATATCCTCGAAACTTTATTCTCCTCTACAAAGCCTACTACTCAGAGAATGCTTACAATCAGAATGAGAATGGAGAAGATGAGAAGTGGAAGGAAGAGAAGGCCATTTGTTGCTGCAAAATTGTGATACTCCAGAGTCCAGGCAGATCTTAGATTTTTGATGACTTCGACCCTATTCAATTGTAAAAATTAAACTCTCAAAATGAATAACCTCCCCATGAAACCGTTAAATCTTGGTATTTATACAGTGTTGGGAAAAGCACGCCCAATATTCAGTTCTGATGGAGCTTTGGGCCCACTAATTTCGCTTAATCCTTAGATTTAGCGACCTGTTTAACTAAACCTCCAGCTAACTCAAGCTTAGGGGCCCTCCACTCTATTAATTTCACGAAATTTGTGAACTCCCCCTAGCGAGCGGTTAAGTTGCATACATGGAGGTACTTTCTAGGTGTCTTCTTCTTATTGGGCCATTTGAACCTTTGGAGTATGGATATTTGCCTGCCAATGTAACTAAATCCTGTGAACTCGTTTGGACTCTGAAATCAGTATAGACCAACAGTTCAAACAGTGTACAAGGGGCATGATGGAGAAATCAGGCCTGATCTAGAAATTAGTAGTTCGAACAATGTATAAAGAGCCTAAGTAAGTGAGCTCGGGGCATGATGGGGGCAATGGGCCTGATCTTGGAATCAACCTTCATGAACACTTAGAACACCTCAAACCTTGTGCAAATATTCTCTGAAGATTCTCAAATGACATGGAGATTCTCTCTTAGCGTGAATATTTTTGTCTACGGTGTGTCTTCCTATAGGGCCACCTATAACTCTCGAACTCCATGTGGCAAGCGATGATGCTATCTGTTATCGCGCAATTTTTACTTGTCCAAAAGGGAAAGGCTAAAGGAGGGAAAATTGGCGTAATGGGAGGTTGTCCTATCACTGTCACCTTAATAAGACACTTCTTTCTATTTAGGGTTGAAGCCCAGGGGAGACGTCCCCGGGGACCTAGGGGTTTGAGAAGGCAAAGGTTTGGATATCAAGAAAAGTTATCCCCTCTCACAAGTCACACCGATCAGGAAGTCCCAAAGTTTTAACAAGTGAAGCAATGATATGCTTAAGTGTACCTGCCCAGAACAAAGCAACAAGAAAACACTATTTTTTGCAAGTACAATTTGATGTTAGTGCTTCATAAAACCTTGGACTTGTCAATGAAAGCAATAAGTTGATACAAGATGAAGCAAACAGAAATTATATAACAGCAATGCATATATAATGATGGCTTCACAATCAATGCCTTAAATAAGCTTCAAAATGACCAAAAATGGTGATCTAACAATAGCAATATACTAGCACTTGTCAGAAGCTAATTAGGCAATGTAAAAATCAGCTATTGTAATTGCTTTTAAGCACTTTTACTGCTGTAATAATTGGTTGTAGCTTACTTTTGTAATAGCAGCAAAAATGTTAGTGGATTAGTCTAATCTAGGGTTAGGAAAGGTTAGTAGAAAGCTTGAGGTAAAAGATTTAAGGGTTGTTCTCATCAATCAATCAAATATAAGGTCTAGATCAGTGTCTTTAGGGCTAATGGAGTCACTTTTTGCAGCAGCAATATTGAAGGAATCAAATGATAATGTGTGAGCTAAGGACAAAGAGGGATGATGGTTGAGGTGTTGGTAACCCAAGGCCTCAATCAACAAGCCCTAGAAGGAAAACAGCTACTAGGAAGTAGGTAACCCTAGGCCCTAGCGGTTTTCCTTCTTCTTTAGCTCAAGCTTGAAGTAAATAATGGCTTGATGAAGCAAATGATGTTAGAGTGCTACAATGGCAGGGCCCTAGCACATGCTTCAAAGGGTAGGTTTTCTAGCAAAATCTAGTAGGTGAAAAGTTATTGAGACAAGGACAATAACATGTGCTTGATCCCCTAGGGTTTTAAGCTAGCAATTTCATAATCTTAGTAAAATGCAAAGTAAAGATGTTATAACCATTCAAAGGAAAGAAGAATTGCAGAAATTCACTTACATTCACCAAGAATAATCTAGCAAATACCCTAGTTGAAGACTTTCCACCAAGAAAATGCCACAAAACGCCAAGATAAGCCTCCTCCAAGAGTTGTGCACACTTAATTTCAGCCAATAAGCCTTAAAGAGGCCGAATTTCAGACCTCACTTGTTGGAGTGAAAGAATGATGAAAAAATACAAGGACAAAATCCCTTATTTATACAATCAAAATGACCTTTAATTACAAAATTAGGTCAAAAAGGCCGACATGGCCAGTTTACATGAGAAAATCCAATTTTACATAAATTTGTCAAATAAAACCCTAATTTAAGCTTTTTGGGGTGACGTCATGCCCCTCCTAGGGTGACGTTAGCCTCCTTGCTGGAACCTTATCCCTCCAAGTGGAGCGTTGGAGCTCAAAACCCCTCTGGAACTGCCACACGTGCCAACCAATGTCGTCCTCAAGATGGGTGCCTCAACTGGGTGACGTCAAGGCTCTGAGATATGACATCAAGGGCCTTCAAGGGCCAACATCATGGTGGGAGGGCAAGACCCCCCTGGGTCCAGGCCTGCTAGGCTGTCTCTAGTGGAACGTCCTCCTCACTCTCCAATGCAAGCCTCAGGTATATGTCTGCCCCTGGCTAGAGTCTCAGCATCCATCTGGTGGGATTTTAGCCCTATGGAGGTCTGAGCTAATCATCTCCCATGTGTACCTGTCCGTCGGGCATGGTCCTGAAGCAACAACAAGTACGCCCTCTATGGGCTCATAAGTCACAGGGATCATAGCAATGTCAATCAAATCTAATAATCAAATTACCCAAACATGTGCATAAAAGCCCCCTTTCCCAGACAAGTGCTCAAAGACGTTATGCTATTCTACAAGCCAGGTTTGGAGAGGGTTTCAGGATGTCCTATTGGGCTAATTCTCCTTAGATGTGGGATGTTTCCAGGTGAAGACCAATCTAGATCATGTAAGTGCATGAGATGGTATGGGGATGTTTGGGAAATGGGTGCAATGATTACAGGGAAATGTATGGCTTACCTGTGGGTGCCTCTAAAGAGGGTGAGTTGCACCTTGTCATGGATGCAAATGTTTCCAAGCCCATTCAATGCCTTTTTACCTTTTATCTTATTGCTTTTTCTTTCAAGAGAATAGCTGGGGGACACTGCCCTAGCGTGGTGACCAGTGGTGACAATGTTACCCACAAGCATTTCACGGAGATGAGAAGGTTGGCTCGTGATGAGACCCCCTTTCTCTTGGCTATGCTACCAAGAGCCACTACCTCGACGTGGTGACCAGCTGAATGGTAGTGTCATATCGCTACATGCCCATGGACCTAATAGGTTGGCTCGTCATGAGACCCCCTATCCTCCAACTAGGTCTTGAGTTTATTTATTCTATGGGTCCCTCCTTTTCTTGTTGAGAAGCCTTTTATTGCTCTCTCGGGATCCCTGGGCGAAGCATCTGAAGGTTTTGTTCTTTTAGCTTTTATCTTTTGCCAACTACTTTTACCCTCTGGGTCTTTAGCCCCTTCTTCCCAAAGGGCAAGGTACAACCTTTTGCTAGCTTGGCAAACTCAATGCCCGAACCAATGCAGGGGATGGATGAGAGAGAAAATGATGAAAAGTGATAAGTATGGTGGGAATGGACGATGGCCTTTCATGAACTCACCCAGTGGCAACCCACTCCTAAGGGAACCAACTTGCTAGGGCATTCTGTCATCCCCCCAAGTATGGACAAGTCAAAAGGCATAAAGTCCAAGCACACGTCACGAAGCAAAAGAGAATTAAATGCACATATTCAAATGTTTTGAGAATCAGAGTGACACATACCATGATACCCGGACTCATTACCTCATGGAGCAAGACCCACTGCTGCTGAAGGACCAGGCCAATGGGATGGATGTTGTTGTTGCTGACAAGATGGAGGCGTTGAAGAAGAAAGATGGGCCCTCCAGGGCTAGCCTCAAGTCAATATGGCTCTCGGTACTCCATGTCTAGGACCTGTGGGCCTCGATACATAATCTCCTTAGTTATCCCTAGGCTAGGGGATAACACTATCCATGTTGCAATCTTTGGCCACATGTCTTGTTTTGAGCATGCCACATGTTCTACCATGGTAGAGAAGTTCGCCTTTCCTTTGAAGGAAAAATCCTTTGTACAAACTCAGTGAAATCGGGTCGGGAAAACACCAAGTGCACAAAGGGCTTGATAGGATCATCCAACCCAATCAATCAATCAACTACCCTAAACACTAAGTGATCTTAGGGCCCAGTTGGCCACCTCAAACACTAAGTGATCTTGGGGTTCAGTGCGGGCATCGAGCCCAATCTTGGAATCGGCCTTAGCAAAAACTTCGAATGCCTCGAACCTCATGCAAAAGATTCTTTGAAGATTCTCGAGTGATGTGGAAATTCTCTGATGACATGGAGATTCTTTTCCACATAGTGCCTCCCCATAGGGCCACCTATCACTCTCGAACTCCACACGGCAAGTGGTGACACCATCCACATGGAGATCTCCAACCACATGTCTTCTTTTGATCATGCCACCTATCTTTCCATGGTACAGAAGTTCACCTTCCCTTTGAAGGAAAAACACTTTGTTCGAACTATGAAATTAGGCTAAGTGAACACTAAGTGCATAAAGGGCCTAATGGGGTCATTGGACCTGATCAGTCAATCAGCCACCTTGAACACCGAGTGAGCTCAGTGCCTGATGGGGGCATCAAGCCCGATCTTGGAATTGACCCTAGTGAACACTTAGAACACCTTGAACCCATGCAAAGTATTCTTTGAAGATTCCTAGGTGATGTGGAGATTCTCTGCTGACATGGAGATTCTTGTCCACGTGGTGCCTTCCCATAGGGCCACCTGTCACTCTCAAACTCCACATGGCAGGTAGTGACACTGTCCACATGGAGATATTTGACCACGTATCTTCTTCTAATCATGACATATCCCACTATGGTACAGAAGTTCATCGTGCCTTTGAAGGAAAAACCCTTTGTTCAAATTGTCGATCGAGCTAGGCAAACACTAATTTAGTGCACAAAGGTCCCAATGAGGCCATCGCGCCCAATCAGACAATTGTCCTCCTTCAACACTAAGTGAGCTAGGGGTCCGATGGGGGCATCAGGGACAATCTTGGAATCAGCCTCCACGAACACCTCAAACACCGCAAATTACATGCAAATATTCTCTGAATATTCTCTACTTATATGGAGATTCTTGTCCGCATGGCACATTCCCATAGGGCCACCTATCACTCTCTAACTCCACATGACAGGTGGTGACATTTTCCATGTGGAGATCTCCAGCCACATGTCTTCTTCTGATTATGCCACCCATCCTGCCATAGTATGGAAAATTCGCCTTGCCTTTGAACTTTTAACCTCTGTTTGAACTATGAAATTGAGCCTAACGAACACTAAGCAAGTGAGTCGGGGGCCTGATTGGGAGAGCGACCCCAATGGGAAAATCAACCAAGGAAAACATCGAACAAGTGCAAGGGGATTCTAATTGGGATATCGACCTTGATGGGAAAATCAACCAAGGCAAGCATCCAACAAGAGAAAGGGGTTGTCGATTGGGAGATTGGCCCCGATGGAAAAATAGGCCAAGGAAAACATCGAACAAGTGCAAGGGGGTCCCAATTGGGAGATCGGCCCCGATGGAGGAGGGGTATATTTACCACATTGGAAGAAGCTAGGTGTGATCTTTCCTCTCTAGTTTCTTTGATAATTTTATAAATGAAATTATTGTTATTGCATTTATCATCTTTTAGAGTTGTTGCAGAATTTTACTTCTTAGTAGAACACACCCTCATACACAAACTTAAAGATGCATCTCTTGTAGAGGCCCTTGCTTGGAAATTTTCTGCACTAGTTTACAGATATATTAGGCTTGCTTTGCATGCAATTTGCAGCATTGTTTTCCATAATAAACCAATGAAAACAGCCCTCTAAGTCTGTCCCCTTGACCCCATACGCCCAATTTGCACTTAGGCACTTTTCTTTCCTTTTAAACACCCTTAAAAATACAAAATCTATAATTTATTTTTTGTTTTGCAAATCTGGAATTTACTGCTGAAATAATAAGAAATCAGATTTGCCCCAGGTCTAACAGAGCTTTCCAATTTACTATCATTTGCTAGACATAGTTTCCTTGGGGATTTCCCACTTGTGCCAGAGGACAGCTGGCTTAAAGTGAGTTAAAGTGTTACTGAGGTGACAGTGGGTAGCCTTTCTATCTTCACCCCTAGGGTTTCACCTGTGACTAGGGCTTTACCACCCAAGGTGAGGGTTTGGGAGGTAACAGATTCAAAAGTAAAATTATCAATTTATAGAATAGTGCTGTAGTAATTTTACGAGCACATTACAATGCATCCATAAAATTTAGTTCAAGATTATAAACAGATAGGCTGTACCTGAATGTTGTCTGCTGTACCAACCCCTAGAATTGCCCCAATTATAATATGTTCAGTGGCAAGTGGTAATCCTGTCTTATCTGCAATTAATACTGTTATGAGTGCAGAAAATTGTGCAATAAAACCTCTGGAAGGAGTCATATATGTAATATGACCCCCAAAGCACCTTACAAGCCTCCATCCAACAGCAGCAAAACCAATGCTGGCCGCAAACCCTCCCATTGCAAGGATCCAGACCTGCAGTAGTCTGATGTATTAGAACTATATTAAGACAATAAGCACCTAAAAATTTTTTTAGTTATTGAGAAGGTGGGTGCTGACATTGGCATGCTTATCAACCAACTGCTGCCCTCTATAAATCTTGACAGTTGCAAAATATGGATTCAACAGGTTGGAGAGCTCATTTGAACCATGTGAAAACCTGAAAAATAGTGCACAAGATCTCAAAGTGATATTCGTGCAAAACAATATAAATGTTATTTCATTGGTTGCTGAAGAAAACATCCTATCAAAAGGCAATGAAAGAAATTCAAAACCTGCAAAAGTTATAAAAGATATTACAGAATGATACTCACGAAAAAGCACCTGCTATGAGAATCTGTAGAAAGCAAAATAATCTTTCAGCATTTATGTCAAAAGTCTCCGCCAAAGCATGCCGGACTAATGTGTTCTGATTGTACTGGATTTTCTGAAATAATTGAGATGGATGCAAATTTACATGTCTAGACTCTAAAGGTTGATGCCCTAAATCTGTGTAAGAGTGTAAATATTGCTGAAATCATAGGTCCTGAAATACGTAATGGAAACTCTCGAAGCAAACTTACATGTCTAAAGGTCAATGCACTGAATGTGCGTAGAAGTCTAAATATTTTCTGCTGAGTAGATAACTTGCGCTTTTTCCTTAATCGACTAAAGGATGTCATGGCAGACCGTTGTGCTAACAACTGTCTCAGAGGCACCCTTGGTCCTGCAAGAAAAGAACTACATTTTACAAGAGATGGAGGGCTCTCATCTGCTTCTTCCTCTTCATCAACTTCATATACAGTGTCCAAAACTCGCAAGTCTTGAAATTGCCTAAGAATTTCCTCTGCATTTAGCTCCTGATGAGTAGAATCTGCTTCTTGGTTATCTGGTTGAGACTCAGACGGAGAAGGCAGGGGAGGATCCTCTTTCTGTGGATTCTCACCCACCACTATGTCTTTGTTCCCATATAGTTTTTGAGATAATGGAACTACTTTGAACTGTTACAAAAACATGTACATTGAGAATCTTTAGAAGCAAATGTATAAAAGACTAAGCTGTGCCATTATAACCACTATTAGAATTCAAACAATTGACAGAGATATGAATGACTGAATCTGATAAATATTCTTATTGGCTTTATCCCAATCTAGAAGAAGAAATTGGTAAAGTGTTCCTACTCGTATAAACACTAGCAGAGCTGCTAGAATGCCTGATAAGCCAGCAATTGCAGATGCTTTTCCAAATCGCATGCTGTGAAATTTTTTTTGAGTGGATCCCTGCCATAAATGACACTCAACCTCAGAAGAGATTTTTTAAATTGCAAAACTAAAGCTAGAGACACAAGACTGTGTACTGTACTTTTCTATGTAAGCACTGAAATCCAAAGAATTTGTCTGACCCACAATTTTGTAAATATAATTTGTGTCTCAATCAATTTGGTTTCTTTCTTATCATAAGAATTTCACAATAAGAAGCCTGGTGGGTTAGCTCGAGTGGTTGAGTGTTGTGAATTACAAGTATGAGGTCGCAGGGTCAAGTCCCTGGGCTGGCTGCCTCTGTGGATATTGTGGGCCTCACTCAATGTCCCCACCAGGTTAGGTTGCCAAAATCACAACCAGCCATTTTACTTTGGGAACCATCCTCGGAATGAGGGGAAGTGCCCAATGGGTTTCCCTAGGATGTGCATTTCATCGAAAAAAAAAAAGAATTTCACAATAATACACATCTGATTTCTTAAATATTAAGCATTTGGAGAATATATCTTCTTAGAGGGAAGACATCCAACAACTTTGGTGACCCAATCAATGTAGTCTTTGTGATTTCAGAGCAAGAGAAAGGAAGCATTCCTAATTAGTAATTACTTTGTAAACTTGTCTAACGAGTTATAAAATCAGAATACGCTGTTAACTCTTTGTTTTCTTTCCAGGCATGAAGCAAAAGTAAGGGCATGACAAGAAAACAGGGGAACATGGTGTGAGAGCTCAAGCCAAGGCACAACGATAAAATAACAGCACATGGTGGCTGCAAGAATGCTTAAAATGATCTATTCGGAAATAAAGGATGAAATTGTTAAAAACCAAGGAAGAAAGAAAAAATGGTAGCAGGACAAAGAAAGAATGTGCAGATAAATAAAAACGCATGTAATTTTAGCCATAAAACTGGGTGTGCACCTAGTGGAGCCACCATGACCACTTAAAAGGCCGAACAGACAATTAGAAGACAAGAAAGTGAGCATCAGACCCACCAAACCAGCCTACAACACATGAAACGCCTTGATAGATCATCTTGCAATGTAGATGGCCACATAATAAATATGCAAGTGAGCCCACAAGGATTCTATGGCATCCAATTTGGTCTATGGAAACAGGCCAACACATCATCTAACTCAACCATTACTATTTTTACTCTCTAGAGTCTAAAGTCAAGCTACTTATCTTTATCGCATTCATTACAGATCTTTTTCACATTGATTACCAAGTTGTCCATCAAGTAGCCCTGTTACCAACTTACCCCCTCTCACCTAGGGTTAACTAAAGGAGATCATGTCTCATGGCCCACAATGAAGACTGTAATGTCCCTTTTCGAATAGGAGCTCCAGAGGGGAGGGCTTAGTAGTCTAAACATCCCCGTTAGACTATAGCCAGGGAGATTTAGGGGAAAACAGGGTCACTTGATGTTACTTTACTAGAGAATGTTATAATTTGAAAGTGACATTAAGTGAAAAGTGGGTAAAAGCGCCTTTAAGTGATTTTGAGCTAAAAATAGAAGGGCACATAAGTGAGGGAGCTAAATTTAGAAGTCAACGAAGAATTAGGGTTTTGGAAAGGTATATGAGGAGAAACGTGACCTAATTCTTCATTATGCAGATTTTATGATTTGAGAGTGAGCTCTGAGGCAACTTCACAGGTTCAGGCGAATCAATGACTTTGTGGATTCTAGGAGGAATACACCCAGAGGTTGATTTAGGTGTTGAGAGACACACCCTAGTCACTGGGGAGATCATACAAATCTTCCATCGATCTTTAGCAGCAGTTACACAGGTTGCAGCAAAAAGGGCGCACTTATTCCGTGTGAGGGCACGGCTTCTGAGGAGACTTGGAGATTCGACTTGTCCCATCCAAGGAGAATCCAAAGATTCCCTTCCAACCTAGTTGAGAGGAAGGCAGGGCGCATCTATTGACTGGTTTCTCATCAAATTCCAACGGAGAAATCATCAGGGGCATAGAAGTTGTCCAGTGAGGGCACGACTCTTGAGGAGACATTCATAGGGTTCCAGACAGTTCACCGGACCCGAACCAGGGAAACCCTCCCGACCCATTACAGAGGAGCCTAGGGTGCTCAGTTTGAGACTATTACAGCCAAATTTCGACTTTGGAATCTCTAGGGCGCAGTTATTGGCAGCAGTTGGGGCGCATTCCTCTAGGGGGATCCATATGGGATCTGTACAAATCAGCAAAGGGTCGATCGTCAATCAGACAGACACCGAGAGTGTGTCTGAGGTCAAGGTGCACTGTTTGAGACAGATTCCAGGCAGATCCGAGGAGTTTAGCCACCAGGGTGAACTTTCCAATCTTGCAACAGTTGTCGTATGAGTTGTCGTAGCATGCAGCAGATCCTACAACTCATCCATTGATCCAGCAGCATTCTTCTATTTTCGAGTATCATTGTTTCAGTTTGATTATTGTATTCTGGCTAAGATCCTTTGTCTTTGATCTAGCCAAGAGATTTATTTTACTTAGTCCCATGCAGCATTGTACCCAATCATTTTCATAATACATTGTTGCAGTTGTTCCGTGTCTTATCTTTTGCGTACTTGCTTATATACTATTAAACAACTGTAATCACATGCAAAATCACCACACATGTTAAAACCAATCACTACACGCATCCAGAAACCCAAAGTGTATCAGTTCCAGCAGTAGATAATCGTCAGTTGAGGCACATATTCCGATCTGCGGAATTAGGGATATTACAGTGGTATTAGAGCTTTAGTCCTGCCAGCCTGTGACTAAAGTCGATGAGTTCAGCATAGGACCCAGAGGGTCGTGAGCACGTAGGTGACGAATATGCCACTTACAACAAACGCAGGGAGAGGAGACCTAGGCCAAATTATCCCCCCTTTCCTCCCAGTTCAGAGGAAGAGGAAGAGGCGCATAGGGAAGCAGAGAGAAGGGCAGAGCGTGAGGTAGAGAGGATGATGGGAGCCAAATATGAGAGACCAGAGGGCAGTGGCAAGGCCCCCATGGAACCATAGGCAGCCTTCATGCAAGTACTCAACAACTTAGTGGTCAGTCAAAAGGCTATGACTCAGTCGTTCACACAGATGGCCGATAGGTTGGCCACAGGGAGCACACCGGGCACACAGGCCCCACATGCAGTGTAGGGGAACTCAAGGGCAAGCAGTAGACCCCATTCACCTACTCGCACATATACTTCCTCAAGTAGGATTCCCAGGCCATTATTCCCCAGTTTCCAGAGAGCATGTAATGTCCCCCACCTCTCCACCTCTTGATGAAGAGGGTTGGAGAGACTCAGTAGTCTAGCTTTCCGCACTAGACTATAGTCTCAAGCATATTGGGGACAAAGTCAACCAGAAACATAATATTCTAAAGTTAAGTTGACTTTGTGTGAAAAAGGGTAACTCAATGAAAGAAAAGAAAAGATGAGTTGGGTTAAGAGTTAACCCTGGAGGTTAACTAACTTAGCGGAGGAATAGAATGGAGCTATAAAGAAAAGGGCAGGGCGCACTCCTTATTCATTCTGAATTATTATCTTATTTGCATTTGATCTCTTGAGCACAATCAGTTTTGAGGGTTTTGAGTCTAAAACCCTAGAGATCAACTCGATGGTGAAAGATCCCACCTTTCTTGATCCAGGCTTGGTCCCGGAGGTGAAATAATCCTCCCACACCATTGTACAGTGTTGCAGGCTTGTTCTACAAGCAGATTCCAGGCTAGGGCGCAACCTAGGGGGTTTCCAGCTAGGAGGGCACACCACCTTGGAGAGATTGGTTCGATCTGGAGAAAGGAGAAGGCATTTTGGCAAAGTAGCACCTGGGTTCTCTTCGTAGGGTCCCTGGCATCATTCTTGTTCTATTCTAGAGAATTTTATCCTTGCAATTTATTTCTGGAAGCTTGGCACGAATTAGAGAAGAGAAGGGCGCATTGCAGAAAGTGGTTTTCAGTGTTTAGTGGCTCAGATCATCATAGATTGACTTGAGACTTCACCATCTTGGTAGCATTGGCCCGATCTACAGTCTAGTATATTTTGGTGGTATTCGGAGGCTCCTAGAGGGGAGAACGAATTGTCCTTTTTCCTTGACTTAATCAAACCAGGAGGGCACAATCCATTTGAGGGGTTGCCTAGTTGGAGGAGCAGAACTTCTCAAATCAGCTTGAGACTTGGTCCGGTGGTTTCTATCAGCCCGATCTACATTCTGGGAGAGTTTGGAGGGATTTGGAGGTCAGGAAAGGGAGGGCCGAAACTTGAGGGTTTGGCAGCATCCAGAGAAAGGCGCAACTCTTCCAGTTGTAGGGGTTTTGCAAAGTATTGGCAAGGTCTTCTTATCTTCGGTCTTAGCTTACTTCTTGGTGGCCTTTGGAGGCTTGGATCTCTTCTCAGACAACCTTTGGGAGGCATTTATCTTTTGTATTGCTTGTTATTGTATCGGCTGGCAGCCCATTTTGATATTATTGGGGCTTTCTTCCAGATCTGCAGATCTCTTGTAACGGGATCTCCTTACTATCTAAATAAAGGTCAGATCTGACATTATTGGTTCTCTACTGGTGTTCTTTATCTATCTTGTCTTGTTTATGATTTTATGCTTCAGATCTATTGTTCAATCAACATTAAGTAATTCATAATGCACATCTTCATGGGAACACCTGCAAACACATAAACAAACATAGAAAACAGTGAACAGTTAATGTTCTGAGGAAAAAATTTGGCTCGGGAACATTACAGGGCAACCCCAGCAGCAGCACAGCAGCCGATAGCACAGAGGCAGCCCACACAGGCAGAAGATATTGCCGAGTATAGGAGAGAGTATGCAGCATTGGGACCAGATTTTCGTCAAGACATGACCCTAGTCGAGTATTGTGGACTCATGCTCATGAACCGTCCTAGAGATACTCAGAGGGGAGGACAACAACAGTTGGGGAATAACATAGACTTCATCCGGAAAGTTGGTAAACTCACTATACCTTCTTTCGACGGATCATCCAAATGCACTGCCAGAGCTTGGGTACAAAAACTAGACACGTACTACAAGCTCAACCAAATGACAGAGACAGAGGCCATCAGTTTCGCTACCCTGCATTTGGAGGATGAGGCACATGAGTGGTGGCATCATGGACTGGTGATATTGGGTCATGGTCACATCACTTCTTACAGGGAGTTCACAGAGAGGATCATGGACAGGTTTGACAGGAGGGATCCAGAGATCCATTTCAGGGACTTAGCTCAGTTGAGGTAGAATGGCACGCCAGAGGCCTTCATCACAGAGTTACAGAGGGTAGTCGTGGCGGTGACAGATATTTCAGAGCCCAGGTTGGTCATGCTTTTCATAGAGGGGCTCACAGAACCCTTGAGAGGATGGGTAAAGGCCTACAGGCCTCACACATTACAGGATGCCATCCTACGCACTAGAGATCTAACAGACTCAGTGCCAAAAACTATTTTTTTCTCCAAACCCTTTGTGCCACAGAAGGACAGAGATAGGAAGCCATTCCAGAGACAATGGAACGGCAAGGAGAAGTTGGATGATGAGACAAGGCGAGAGCTTATGAGGAAGAATCTTTTCTTCACCTGCAAGGACCCTTGGGTCCTCGGCCACAGGTGCACGAGCAAGGGAGAGATCCATTATATTGAGGTGGCAGTAGACAGTGTGGGCAGTGATGAGGGGGAACAGGATAATGGATCCACTAGCTCAGAGGAGGAGCCATCACAGGCGGAGGAGCAACCTCCACGGAGACCACCAACACCAGTAGGGGCCCAACCACCGGTAGTACCATAGCCTCGTGAGAAGGCTAACAGACGAGCAACAGCAAAGGGAGGAGTCATAAGGACCCTTTCTGGTATTCCCAGGCATGACACCCTCCGAATCAGAGGGACTATTCAAGGACAACGAGCAATTTCCCTAATAGATGGTGGGGCCACCCACAACTTCATTGATGCTTCATTGGTATCAAGGCGAGCACTTCAGAAAGAGGAGCTTGAGGGGTTTGATGTTGTAGTAGCAGATGGCCACACAGTGGAGTGTATAGACAGAGTCCCGGACTTGGAGGTAAAGCTAGGTAACTACACTGTGAGAGACACATTTTATGTAGTTGACCTATTTGACACAGATGTGGTGTTGGGAGTCCAATGGTTGATCACCTTGGGCAAGATCACGACCAACTACCAAACCCTTGAGATGGGGTTCAGAGACAGTGAGGGGAAGAGGATTGTGTTGAGGGGCATGTCGACAGGAGCACCCAGGACAGTTTCGGCCAAGAGGATGGAGAGGATCTTCAGGCATGGGGAGGTAACTTATGCAACAGAGTACTTGATCACCACACAAAGGGATTCAGAAGGTTAGCAACAGTATCAAACAGAGATCGGGACTTTGTTGGGGCTGCATCAGCAGGTTTTTGGTCCGATTCCACCAAGGAGACCATCTGACAAGGGGTTTGAGCACACTATTGAGTTGGAGGAGGGTGTTAAACCCATGATTACAACACCTTATAGTCATCCTCGGAGGTTCAAGGATGAGACAAAGAAAGCAATCAAGGAATTGTTAGCGATGGGACACATCAGACCCAGCAGTAGCCCATTCGCTTCTTCATTTGTCTTAGTCCTAAAGAAGGATGGTACCATGAGGAAGTGTATAGACTATCGGGCTTTGAACAAGAAAACCATCAAAAACCGGTACCCTATCCCACGCATTGATGAGTTGATGGACGAATTGCATGGGGTAGTTTTCTTCTCTAAGATTGATTTACGCTCTGGATATCATCAAATCCGCATTCGAGAGCGGGACATAGAGAAGACGGCATTCAGATGCCACTTTGGTCATTTTGAGTTTTTGGTTATGCCATTTGGGCTAACCAATGCACCAGCTACATTTCAGTCTTGCATGAACCATATTTTCAGGTATCACTTGAGGAAATCAGTATTGGTATTCTTCGACGACATCTTGGTCTACAACAAGACATGGCAGGAGCACCTGAGGCACTTGGATGAGGTACTCAGCATCATGGGGTCACAGTCACTATATGCCAAGGAGTCAAAGAGTGAGTTTGGCATGACAAAGATACTATATTTGGGCCACATTATCAGTGCACATGAGGCACAGGTACACCATGAGAAGATCAGGGCCATTTTGGATTGGCCAAAGCCCAAGAACGTGACAGAGTTGACGAGTTTCTTTGGGCTATGCAACTATTACAGGAGGTTTGTGAGAGGTTTTTCACAATTAGGGGCACCACTCACAGATCTCACCAGACAAGGGGCCTTCATCTGGACCGACAAGTCACAAAAGGCATTTGATCACATGAAGGAAGTCATGGGCACATTCCAAGTGTTAGCATTGTCGGACTTCACGCTACCGTTTACACTGGAGTGTGATGCATCGGGAGAGGGGATCAGAGAAGTGTTGATGCAGGGGGGACACCCCATTGTGTTTGAGAGCAGGAAGCTCAGTCAGCTCGAGAAGTTGTACTCGATCTATGACAAGGAAATGCTTGCAATCACGCATGCCTTGACCAAATTCAGATAGTACTTGGTGGGCAGCAAATTGTGGTCAAGACAGACCATAACAGCTTGAAGTATTTCCTTGAGCAGAAGGATCTCAGTGAACGTCAGCAGAAGTGGGTGACAAAGGTCCAGGCCTTTGATTTTGACAGAGAATGTCAAGGGTAAGAAGAACATTGTGGCGGATGCATTGTCTAGGAGACCACCAGCTTGTTCCCTTATGGAGATTTCAGCAGATTGGAAATCCCACTTGTTAGTAGAATATTCTAAGAACAAGTTCGCTTGTGAGATTTTGGATGGGAAGGTACAGGACGACAGGTACAAGATTTTGAAGACATCATCTTCTACAAAGACCGAGTCTATGTATTGCCAGGATCGGGTCTCAGGAAGAAGATTTTGGCTGCAGTACATGACTCCCCACTAGCAAGCCATCAAGTGTTTTTCAAAACCTACAGGCAGGTCAGAGAGAGATTCTCTTGGAAGGGTCTCAAACAGGATGTGATGAGACATATCAATGAGTGTGATTTATCAGCAGAACAAGTCAGAGCAGATTCTTCCAGCAGGGTTACTTCAGCAACTTTCCATTCCAGAGCAGAAATGGGAAAGCATCTCCATGGACTTCATTACAGGCCTACCCAAGGTTTAGGGTAAGGATTGTATATATGTGATGGTCGACAGATTGACCAAGTTTGCACATTTCTATGCCATTCTGACTGATTACAGCGTCGTACAGGTGGCCGAGCTATTTTTCAGAGAGGTTTTCAGGCTTCATGGGTTGCCACAGAACATCGTCAGTGACAAGCACAATCGGTTTATCGGCTCGTTTTGGAGGGATTTATTCAGATTGGCGGGGATAGAGTTGACACCCAGCACCAGTTACCACCCTCAGACTGATGGACAGACAGAGATAGTCAACAAGTGGGTTGAGGGTTACTTGAGGAACTGTGTGAGCGGACAACGGAGAGCATAGGTGAGGTGGCTACATCTAGGAGAGCATTGTTACAACACCACCTTCCACATGTCCATCGACATGACCCTCTTTCGAGCATTATATGGGTATTGTTGTCGCCTTATACACACCTGGGAGACGTGGAAGAAATCTTCAATCCACTCAGTGTGTCCTTGGGGGCAAGTGAGAGTTAAGGTGCTGTCACCTAATCCTCAACTCCTCCCTCTAGGCCAACTCCTAGCGAAGCCAAGGGGGGTAGTCCCTAACAAATATACTAAGGCTTTGAAATAAGCTTAATACAAAAAATGAAATCTAGGAGTTTATTATTCTTTTAAACAATCAACCATAAACTGATAAAACATGAAGTAAGCATTCACCACAATATATAATCAATAAGCATATACTTGCATCAAAAGGATACTGAAAAACAACTGTTAGATGCAAGTTTCATTTAAAGTAAATAGATAACCAAATTGAAAAAATGAAGCCTGTGGCTTTGCTGAATGTGAAAATTGAGACCAGTGCCTTAAAGTGAATCGTGGGCAATGTAGTTCGCGTGTTTTATTAGGATAAATTGATGTTTAGTTAATGAAATGGTTT